>VNJN01008806.1:0-15651 GCA_008042485.1 Drosophila mayri
GCTAAGCGCAAGTATTGGAGTGCGGACAAGCACGTGCGGCTCGATCTTGAAGAGGAGATTGAGCCGGAGATTGGCATCCACTTTCGACCCCACGACGGCCGAACAATCCTGCTCCCCACCCACGTTGGTCGTCGGCAGACGGAAGCATCTAGCCAGCGAGGCGTCGATACAGCTCGTCGGTGTACATTAGAGCTGGGAAAACATCGATAGTTGGCATATTCGAGGTTTTTCAAACAAATATTCGATAGTATCGATAGTATCGATAGTATCGAACTAAAAAAATTATAAATCAAGTTTAAGTTGCATTTAGAGTAAATAATAAAAAAACTTCTTAAGGCCATTCTTTATTCGAATAACAAAACATAACAAAATCTCATAATCATATTAAGTCGCTTATAATAAAGAAAGAAATAAAATAATTCACAGAAGATTCTTATGAATAGGTTAATATATTCTAAATTTATACACTGACGACTAATATTGTAACATGAGTTCAATGCTATAGCCTCAACGGTTTGTATCTTCTGTTTTGAGTTACACATGCTATAACCTAGTCTAAGGATTTAGCAGGTATAACTTTGAACAGAAAATACTAACCGTTGAGGCTATAGCATTGAACTCATGTTACAGTATTAGTCTTCAGTGTAAATAGCTAACTATTCATTGATTGAATAGTTTGAGATCCACATATTTTTATTGAGAAAGGAAAGCTTGCCACTATCGTTTACTATCGGCACTCAAACATCGATAGTGGTTCGCAAACCTAAATATTCGATATATCGATACTATCGTGAGTGGCCGACCCAGCTCTAGTGACGACAATGACGGCGCCATTGTCGGGTCGGCAGCGCCTTGCGAGGCGACAGCCGCGTCTTGATGAACGCTAGGAGCGGACTCACGTAGTCGAACGTCGAGAGGACGGAGACGCCGGTTGATGTGGCTGTCGGCGAGGTGCCGGACGCTCATGCATGTACAACAGTGTATGGTGATCCTGATGGCACACTTTGCAAAGATCCCCTCGGCGGCACGCTCCATCGGAGTGCTCGTGAGCCAGACAATTCGCACAATAGCGGTTGACGAACACAGCGCGGAGCATCTTCTCCACACTCAGCCGAAGAAAACGGCGACACTTCCGTAGCGGATGAACTCCGTGGCAGACTCGGCAGCGGTAGGAATTTATACCTCGAGTTCGTCTGCTTTCAAGTACGACGGCAATGTGTGCACGTGGAGACATGGTGCTTGATCTGCTTGATAGGATAATAAAAAAAAAAATTAGTAGGAGGTAGCGGTGGGACTTAGACTTGGAGACGCAGAGGACTATGGATTTAGGAAGAGACCAGTCATTGCGGCCGATTAGAGGCTACCCATCGTAGCAGGACGACCTCTGCGACAGGGCGCTTAACGACATGACCGTCCGGTCCGGGAAACACAGCATCAACCCTGCCGAGCCGCCAATCGTTGGATGGCAGATTGTCGTCCTTGATGACGACCATATCGCCCACGGCAAGGTTCTCTGTAAGTGTTTGCCACTTGTTGCGTTTATGGAGCTCCGTTGAATGATGCGATATACGTATGCGAAAACTCGCAACGCCTTGTCGGGGTTAGAGAATCGCTCGAGAATATCCTCTGGGAGTACCTCCACGACATGGACCTGGACCGCTCGTTTCTCAAGGTCAGTTTCGGGCGACTCGCCGCCTGGCGATGGCCATTAAGAGCGGGGCACCCGCATCCAGGCAAGGTCTCTAACCGACACTCCCTTGCTGGCGAGGTCGGCAGGGATCTGTTCGGAGCGAACATGTGCCCATCATCCCGCATCTGTAGACTGCGTAATTTTGGTCACCCTATTAGCGACGAACGTTGTCCAATAGCCATGCCAATACGATCGTCGAATCAGTCCAACAGTGCAAGCCTGCAGTGAACCCGGGCATCTTTTTGGAAGAATAGCGGTGGCCATTTCGGACAGCAGCAAGGCTCCACATAATTCTAGCCTCGGCAGCGACACCGTTTTCACCGGTGCCACTCTCGTCTCTGCCGTGAGCAGATTGACCATTATCGTAGACCCAACTTCAACTTGGACATAGACGGCCACAGAACCCATGATGCTTTACCCTCAGTCCTGGCCGGAATGCGACCCAACGCGGAATGCGGGTCTGACCGAGCGAGGAATAACTTTCAAGAAATTCGGTCCATTTTTGAGCCGATTCCTGGGGGAGAACGTCGTCCCACCCTAGATCCTGGAGCCAGATGTCCTGCATGAACATCTTAGATCGGACAATAAAGGGGACAAGCCAGCCTGCTGGATCGAATAGTTTTGCAATCTGGGACAGGACCCGTCGCTTCTTAAGGGGCGCGTCAGATGACAGTTCAGGCGGAACAAAGAAAAACTCTTCGGATGTTGCCCTCCAGCGCACCCCCAACGTTTTCGCAGTACTCTCAGAGTCGATCTCAAGGAAGTCAACGCGAAGGAGATGCTCACTCGGAATATTTGTAAAAATTGCTCGGCTATTGGCTGTCTATTTTCGTCGAGGAAAACCTGCCGAATTCATAGCCTTATCCAACTCTTGAATAGCCAGCTCAGCTTCTCGCTTGAAGTCTGCTCCGGCTAAGACATCGTCCACGTACATGTAATTCCGAATAATATGACTCGCCTGCGGATACCTCTCTTCCTCGTCATCTGCGAGCTGGTGCAGGACTCGGATCGCCAGAAATGGGGCGCAATTGACTCCAAAGGTGACCGTCTTTAGCTCGTAATCTCGGATTTCTCCCTCTGGATTTCGAAATAGGATGCGTTGGAACAAGGTATGGCTCGGATCAACCCAAATTTTAATCTCAAATTCGGCATTGAAAACGTTCCGAAAGTACCGCCACTTTAGAATTTGGATTGTCAAATCGGACGCGGCACGCTGCAATGGACACGGGCCCTGTAAGCACCCAGCCAAAGATAGACTCCTGTCCAAGGAGCGACCCGCAAAAGTTGGGCATACAGCCGCCCAGAAGGACGGACGGTAGGATGTCGGCTCCGATTAATACGTCTATCTGGGAGCTTCCGAAGAATTTAGGATCGGCTAAAGGGAGGTCCTTTAGAAGATCCCTTGGCAGCGGATACGAGGATAGGTTTCCAGCCAAATGAGGAAGGATATACGCCCGCCGTAGTCTGACCGCCCCTTAACGTCCATCTCTAAGAACCGTGGACATATCCGCACAGGGTGATTTTCCCTCAAACACAGATCACACCTTTTGGGCACCGAAGCAACCCGGGCTTCGTACGCGTTGAGTCTGCGTAAGGGTCCATTGGCATTTGACGCTCTCGACGGACCTCGCACGGGCCCGTTAGGCCGGACATCGTCAATGGCTTCTAACGTACGATGGCGCTCTGTCAGAAAGGAATCGACTTCATTCCAGGTAGGAATTTGCGCCTTGTTATGGATCGACTGCTGCCACATGGAAAGTCTGAGCTTGGGAATTTTTTTTTTTATTTATTTTGGTTAATAAATATTTTTTTGGAAACAAAAAATTATTGTTATTGGTCCACCTTATTTGCAATAAATAAGATTGTGCAGATTGTTTTTTTATTGGAAAAAATACAAATAAATTAAATACCCACATTAATCTTCATTATTTTTTCTGTCCCTTGTGAAAAAAAACTGGTCAATATAGTTGTTTCAGCACGTTGCATAGCATTCGAAGCCGTAAAATATACTCGTTGACCATTCTCCAGATGCACCGCCTAATGCATAACAGTAGGATGACGCTCGTAAATGGGAAACGCGAATTTACGCCAAATCGCTTCATTACAGTTCACATAACGACCAACTTGATAGCGTGAAATTTCATAGTTGGTATTTCACGATTGCAGTGTGTCTTGAAATATTGTCGACAACGAAATCCATTCTTTTCGTTGTGACAGTTCGACCGTTGTCATCTGGTGATCGACGCCGATACAGGGAATACCCATCGTTGCCAGTAATAGTCTCTGCCGTTAATAAAATACCTTAATACAATATCGTTTAGAGCACTTTCCATCGACCATGCAAGGTGATTGGGGATTGATGGCACTACACGGTCCATGAATATTAGTAGTGAAAACATCATGTAGGTCTGGATCGACTATATGATCAGGAATCTCTGATATGATCTATTTGGAGACTGAATTCTTTCCACTAACCAAATAAGAATGTGTGAGTACGGCAGGTGTCGCTTTTGCCATTTGATTGAATACATCCAGCATCGAGTAAATCTAAAGACGCGTTGTTTATTAAAGTTCAATAAAGTTTATCAGGGACAAAATTTTTTTGCCTGAATATACATGCTGTGATGTACTGTCCATCACTTGAAGCATCAATTGACTAATTTCTATCCATTTTGGATTACAGGTAAAAGTAATAAAGAAATATGGCCGACCGTAATGACGTACATATGTCATTGCATCTTGTGCATATTCATGCATATCTTTGATATTTCTCTTCGTAGCGAACGGTCGTGTTTTTGTTTTGCGCTCCGACATTTGTGTTATTTTTGACTTACAAACACCGGAGTTCATTTTAATTTATCACATAAATATTTTTAATCATATACCGTTTGCTACCGCACGTACATTCACTTTTTAGTGTAATTAATTTGCATTATTAATCACCTTTTAGTTTGGGCTAAGACGGTTATCTTATCTTATCTCACTTTTCCTCTTTGTTCTGATTCCCGTTTTTATTTTTTTTCCACCGCTAGAGAGTTCGTTTGCCGTTTGCTGCATCTAAGCGGTTCTTTTTCCCTCTCTTGGAACTTATAGTATAGTGTGTTCAGCAATTCTAAGGTAGTGAATTTGAAGCTATTAAACGAGTCGCCGAAACGCAAAAAATCCTCTGAACGTCGGCTGCAACTGTGCGAGACACAGCAACCAATTTCCTGCCAATCCCCGTCGCCACAGCTCCTGGTCCCCGTTTTAATGGTTCTGAGATCAGGAACGATCAAAGATTCGGTAACAGAATCGGTCGTTGTGCCATCGGAAGGCGTTCAGCCAACAATTTCCGCGTCGTCCGCTGTGTCTATTGCGGAGTCCAATTCTTTGGCTCCGAAAAACCCCATAGAAAAACAGACCCAGGGTCCAACAGTGCCCGGAATACCGGCCGTGGTTGGTAACAATTCGTTACGCAAGCCCCTCACAGCAGTCCCACCTTCGAAAATAATATTTGTTTCGAGGCTTGCCCCTGATCTCGCATCTGAAGATATCCTAGCCTATATTCAAGGCAAAACACAAGCTGGCAATTTCAAGGTGGAAAAAAATGTCTCATCCCAACTCTTTGACACTATATGCTGGGGTGATTTCTGGCCCGAGTACGTGATAGTCAAGGAGTACGAGGCTCAAAATAAGAGAAATCGACCTGCTGGAGTACAACTGCCCAGGTCGTCGTAATCCTCTGTGCCCACAGTTACACCTTCTGTCTCAAAAAACTAACCTCCTGCTTTCTACTTTACTATCAGAATACTAGGAGCTTACGCAGTAAGCTTTCTACATTGTATTCGGATAACCTTTCTTTCGCATCCCAGGTGATTGTATTTACTGAAACCTCGTTAAAGCCGGTGATCCTATGTTCGCCAGATCGCCAGCTCCACCGTGGTGGCGCAGTTGTAATTGCTGTTCACTCCTGCCTCATCTCTGAACGGTTGGTATCTAATGATTTTATGGACATTGAATTTATCTGCGTTAAACTATCATTCACTGGTAGTTGTATTTATGTAACCTGCTCCTACATCCCTCCATCTTCGGAAGAGCTAATTTATTAGAAACACCTTTCGGCAACTCAGGCATTTTCCAGCAGGCTTTCCAGTGGCTTTGGGTGACTTCAACATACCTGGAGCGCACTGGTCCTCTGATGATGTGTCTAACGTTCTTCGCACTGCGGCACAGCATGATTTCATAAATGGCTTGCTCGATTTATCTTTATGCCAAGTTAACCATTTCTTTAATTCTTGAAACCGCTTACTTGATCTATGATTTGTGTCCGATCCTGTAAGTGTAAATCTAATTAGAGCCCCTCGTATGACGCAACCCGAAGATCCTTATCCTACTTTCGATGTGACTATTAACACTGGCACAGTTTTAGCAATGAAATCTGGTAGTAGTTTAAAAACAGACCGCTGTTTCCGAAAGGCTTATTATCAGAGGCTAAACATTCTAACACGATTCTTCACACGAGCTCGGACATGGCATCCGCCGTTGATATCTTTTACGGTGCCATTGATTCATTTTTATCTTTATGTGTTCCTGAAACCTACCCGTCGGTCACTAATAAACCAATTTGGTTTACCAAAGAGCTGACACGTTTAAAAAACGTAAAATCTAGGCTTTATAATAAATATAAACTCACTGGTTCAAAAACGGCTTCTCATCTTACCTAAGTGCTCGATCTAATTTTTCCGTGCTTAACGCTCAGTGTTATAAAAATTATTTGACTCGTTGCAAGGTCCAGTTCACTGAGGACCCTAAAAAGTTTTATAACTTGGTTAACTCTAAACGTAAACGTTTAAGAATACTACAGTAAATTCTGATCAGGCAGTAGCCAATCTCTTTGCTGAGTTTTTCAAAACTACATATTCGGCCTCAACATCTTCAGATCATACATTTTCTGCAGTTATACCCAGTTCGTCCTTAGTCTTCAGTACTATTTTAAACGAAAGCTCACTTATTCGTGATGTCCAACGTGTTAAGCCAGTTGGTTCTCCAGGTCCCGATGGTATACCGGGCTCTGTGCTTAGGTATTGCTACGACGCGCTGTGTAACCCCCTTCTTAAATTGTTTACCTTATCTTTAGAACTCTCAGAATTTCCCCTTATTTGAAGGGAATCATTTGTTATTCCTCTCCACAAAAAGGTAGCAAATTGGATGCCAGTAATTATAGAGGCATCTCTAAGTTATCGGCAATCTTTAAACTTTTCGAGAATGTAATTACTCCTCACTTGCAACATCTGTGTAGATCCGTCATCTCGCCATGTCAGCATGGTTTTATGAGGCGAAGATCAACCACGACCAATCTTCTGGAACTTACCAATTTTGTTATTAGGGGCTTCCAACAAAACTTTCAAACCGATGTTATTTACACGGACTTTAGTAAAGCTTTCGACTCGGTCAATCATTCTCTTCTGGTTAGGAAACTTGATTCAATGGGGTTTCCTAGTGATCTTTTTAAATGGACTTCGAGTTATCTAAGTGACAGGACCCAAAAGGTTCTGTTCAGAAACGTTCTATCCAATAGCCTCAGGGTCACATCTGGCGTCCCACAGGGTAGTCACCTTGGTCCCCTGCTATTTGCATTGTTTATCAATGATTTGCCGCAGGTTCTAACCAAATCCAGAGTACTCATGTATGCTGACGACGTTAAACTTTGCCTGCAGTATAGGGACAGTTCTTGCCAATCTGACCTACAATCGGATCTTGATAACTTCCAAGCATGGAAGCTCTAAATGCAAACTAATGACTTTTTCACGTGTCACTCCTCTGCTTGCCACTTATATATATATATATATATATATATATATATATATATATATATATATATATATGCCAATTTTGGCTTACGCTGCTGATCGAAAGCAACAGCGACAAAAATCAAAAGTAGCAAAAAGTCAAATGCGTCGACCTATGCGACTGCGACTTCCGAACATTCTTGGAAGTCGACAAAAGCGACAGCACCGACTTATGCTCATATTCAAAAGCAACAGCAAAGCTGTACAATGGCGACTGCAGCTGATTTTTCAAGAGCAAAAGCAAAGTCAAATGAAATGAAATTTACCACAGTTTTTTAAACACTGATTTAAAGAACATATTGAGAGGCAAACATCATACATTTTTAACCTTAAATCACAGTAGAAACAACTCGCAGACAGCCTGCGCTATTTGTTCTGCTGCATATGCTCTAGTACATCTGCATTTGCCAATTGAACGCTACATAATTGTGGACACATTCAGCAAAAAAATCACTTATAATTTATTTTATTTCCATTAGAATTCGCCATAATCCGTTATTAGGCATCGTCCTTGATTCCAATTTTGAAGACGGAGTTCGATAAAGTTCTTGGCTATTTTTCTAACGCAGCGTGTTTTGAAGTGTTCTGTGTAAGGATTGGACGGTCGGCATAATAGCAGGGTTCTGTAAGGGTAGTGTTGTCAAGAATTAAGTCACCTGACATATAATAGGTGTCTGGAACTTTGTCCACAATGACATCGTCCGGCTCGGCTAAAAGGACCTTGATATTGGCATGAGAAACAGACACCCAATTGAATATTGTTTAAAGCTTTATCAAAATAGTTCCGAATACATTTTTATTTATAATTACTCATGGTGCTAAATCCTATACAATCTTTTAAATTATAGTCAGTCACTATTTTTAAAGTACTATTTAATTATCCAAATGAATCTTTAAAAATGTTGAAAAAACTAATATTTAATTAAAATTAATAACAGTTTTATTGCGAGAGGTAATGTTAAAAGTTGCGTTTTGAAATTTATTGAAGTCTAGTAATGTCTGCAAAAAAACATACATAGTCAATCGTTTTTGTTAAATACAAAAAAAAAGAAAAAAAGTTACGTCAATATATTATATATAAAACTCAGGCGATATGCGATTTTTCTAAATTGTTATGTACTATTGCTGATCGTTACAACGGTTTCTATAATTTTCAAAAATATGATTATTTTTTTAATTACCCTTTTTTGGAATGTGTGGACTTATATGACATGATCGGCCTTTGATATTAGTGACAAATATATATAAACTAGACATCACCGGCAAACGTTATTTTGACCCTTTTTCTTAGAAGGGCTGGTTTTTTTCTTATTTCATTTCTTTTGGTTAATAAATATTTTGTTGGAAAAAAAAGATTATTGTTATTGTTCCGCCTTAATTCCCCCTTAATGGCAAAAATAATATTGTGTAGATTGTGTGTTTTTTTTAAATAAAAAAAAAGTAAATAACTCCAATAATAATTCATTATTATTTCTAAATTTTAGTACAAAGGTTGCTCTTCTCTAATTACCTTGTATACCAAATTACCGAAGAGTTTAACAATTCTATTGGGTAGTTGGTGGCTTCATCTTCATTTGTGACTGATTTGAATGAATGCATTATTCCAATGATCTTATTTTGAATTATGTAGTTCAAGTCAACTACATCTTTATTTATAGCCACTAAAATGGCTCGCTCACTCAACCATTCATTATTTTTGTAGTTAAAAATAGTGTTTGGAAATACATTAATCCGATCGATTCATCGATAGGTACTTCACTATTACCGATAGTCAGCAAGTGCTCCGTCAATTTAAATGTGCGTTCGTATGTTCTGCTTTGATGACAACTTTATAGTAATAATTTGGCAGGCGCTCTAAAGCACTCTTAAACAACTTAACCAATGAATGATGTTCATGAAGCAGACACTGCAAGTATTGATGAATTGCTCGCTTCATTTCTGCATTGATCCCTAGGCGTCGATCAAGTTGTTGTTCCATGTTGCCCATGAAATATATTTGTAAAAATTTATTCTGTGTACCTTCGAATGGAAGTAATGATCTAATTCGATGGTAAATCTGTCCTTATATCTACGAAATATTTTTGAATGGGAGATACCAGTAGATAAACGAAGTTTTTATTTAACTACATTTTATGTAAGTACAAAAATAAATACCTTAAATGTCGGATTAAGTCCTCGTCCTTTAATATCTGCCCCAAATGACGTCATTTGGAGACAACCATTGTATTTTTGAGTGTTTGAAGTGGCGTGATTTTTGTGTTTCGCCAAAAAGCAATGAATATAATGGCTCAGGTTGCGGAGTTAAAAACGGCAATTTCACTTTACCATTAAGGCAGCATAATCCAGCCGATTCACCTGCAATCTTTAATGCACTACAATAATCACAAACAACGTCCATTTGCTCTATGCAAATGCTAGTCGAGCCATACTATCGCGACGCTGTTAACGTGCAATTTCTTGTTCTTCTTCTTGCATTACGGCTTGGTCGGAAAAGATTCGATCGTCTTGCTTGAACAGTTGTCGTCAGAGCCCTATTCCACACACATAAATGAACGATACGTTACGCTCACAGCCTGTCGAACGGGATAAAAAGTATCCTATGGTCCGTCTCCTGGCTCAAAGCTACCAATTTACACAATTTACAATTACAATTACAATTTAAGATGTAAGTGGTTTAACAAAAACACGACTTTCTTTTAAATATATAGATTATCGGCCCACACAGTCAGGTTAATGAAAGACAAAAGCAAGTAGGAAAGTTAACTTCCGACGGGATGGTTGAGCCGTCAGTATCCGAATATAATAGCCCATTATTAATTGTTCCTAAGAAACCATCCCTAGTGATTGACTATCTGATATCAGTCAACAGTCTTTCTCTCTTCCAAGTGAACGGTCGTGTTTTTTTCTTGTGCTCTCGTTTTCGTAAAAATCTTTACATTAAAACCGCCGGGGTTTATTTTAAACTTCTATTTTGTGTTCTATATAACCCCCCTTTCACTTCGCGTGTGCATGCAGCTCAATTAATTCAATCTTAATCCCTTTAATTTCAATAATTATTTGTGCTGCCGGTGTTTGCTCTTTCTGTCTTTTTGCATTTCCTCTTTGTACCTTTCCCGTTTAGCCGTTGTTGCTCTATCGCGACAGCTAAAGTTTTCTAAGCTCGCTTTCTCTCACACTCCCCCTCTCTCTAGTGCTTCAAATTTCTCGATGCAGCTGCACTTTTCTCTCTTATCTATTCGCCCCCTTATCCTGACGTTGAAAGGGAAATGTCATATTTCATGCGGCAAACCAAGGGCAGTTTTAAAGAGCTGTTATCGAGTTTCAACAAAACTCATAAAATCTTTTTAGCAGCCGCCTTTTACTCAGCCTTCGACCTCAGCATTAACTCCGATAATTTTGAGGTCAAGCGTTAGGACTAAACGTTCCACCGCAAATTTCAATTTCGTCTCCTATGGGAGCACAAATTTTTAACCCTCATAGCCCTGTAAATGTATCCCCCCAGGAACTACCAGCCAATATGGGCACTTTAGTCACTCAACCTGTCTCACCAAAAGCCCTCATCGCTATCCCACCTACGAAACAGATATTTGTTTCGCGGCTCTCCCCTGGTCAAACATCTGATGATGTAAATCTGATGATGAAATTTAAAATTAAAGGTGGAAAAATTCAAATTTATTACGCTAGGGATATTTCATCCTTCAAAATAAATGTCCCAAATAAATTCTTCGGCACGATATGCTCAACTAAATTCTGGCCTGAATATGTCGTCGTTAAACAATATGAAGCTAAGAAAGAGAAACTGCCTGTTGGAATAACTCTTCCTAAGCCCGATCTGACCACTGTGCCCTCTACACCCTCTAACTCTGTCCAAAAAAAACTAAATACTTCTCTGTTAATCTCCTATCAGAATGTGAGAGGCTTGCGCAGTAAGCTGCCTAAATTGTATTCTGATAGTTTTGCATTCGCCTCCCATGTTATTGTGTTCACAGAAACCTGGTTAAAGCCGGAGATTCTTAGCTCCGAAGTTTTCCCAGCTGCGTTCACGATTTATCGGCTAGATCGGCCTGTCAAGCGCCACAATTAGTAACTTTCGAGGAGAACAACGATGTTGAATTCCTTTGTGTTAAGGTATCATTTAATGGTCGCTTTATTTTTATTACATGTTCCTACATTCCTCCATTGTCGGAACTGCCTATCTTTTGGAGCCACCTTTCCGCCATTCGGATTCCAATATGTTTTCTGGGGCTGCCTGGGGCTATTTGATCCCTAAATAGCTCCACTAACACTCTTTAGTCCTCAACACAACATGACTTTATTGCTAAGCCAGGAAGTTCGACATTTTGCTGTCTTAAGTCAACCATGTACGAAATTTCTTAGAGCGCTTGCTTGATCTTTGTTTTGTCTCTGATACGGCGAGTGTTAGTTTAGCGAAGGAGGCGCCTCTGACGCAACTTGAAGATCCCTATCATCCTGCTTTTGATGTGACATTCGATATTGGTGCTGATATACAGAAAATATCTGAAAGACCAGCCAAAAGAGTTTACTGCTTTCGCAAGTCTTACTTCGACCGGCTGAATAATCTTATTTCTGTAGACAATTTTTACAATGCGATAAATTCATTCTTCTCGGAATGTGTTTCGTTATACTATCCCTCAATTTCAAATAAACCACCTTGGTTTACTAAAGAACTGAGTCGCTTGAAAAATGTAAAGTCAAGGCTGTACACTAAATTTAGAAAACCCGATTCTCGTTCTGACCTCTTTAACTATATATCGGCTCGGTCAAACTTCACCGTACTGAACGCACAGTGTTACAAAAACTATTTGACTCGATGCAGGGTCCAATTTTTTCAGGATCCTAAACAGTTTTATAATTTTGTTAATACTAAACGTAAGGCGGTAACGCATCCTTCATCTTTTTCGTTTGCAAACGCAACTGTGAAGAGCGATCAGGCAATAGCCGATCTTTTTGTCACATTTTTTCAAACAACATATTCCACTTCCACTGACCTAAATTAGACGTATTCTTATAGCTTGCATAGATCGAACTTATTTTTCTGTCCATGTTTAAACAAAAGCTCTCTCCTTTTAGATCTTCATCGTGTAAAGCCAGTTTATCTGGCAGGTCCCGACGGAATACCGGGCTGTGTGCTTAGGTATTGTGCCGATGCTCTGTTCTCGCCTCTTCTGAAATTGTTTACCATATCCTTAAAAACCTCGAACTTTCCCCTTAATTGGAATGAATCATTCATTATTTCTCTCCACAGAAAAGGTAACAAATCGGAGGCCAAAACTATAGAGGAATCCCTAAGCTTTCAGCCATCCCTAAACTTTTCGAAAACATTATTACTCCACATTTGCAGCACCTTTATAGATCAGTAATTTCTCCATGTCAGCACGGATTTGTAAAGCGAAGAACAACAACTACAAACCTTCTGGAGCTCACTTCTTTCATTATGTGACGACGGTCACGGAGTGGCCGCCGCCACTAGTAAATACGTAAAAACATATGTAAATATTAGGTTAAGATTAGGTATAAGAGTAGAATAAGTGTGTACATATTAGTTAGGGCTATAGGCGTTAGGGAATCATATTGCCTTGCCCACACCTCGGCCACACCAGGACTGACGTCACGGGCAACATAGCCCGCACCGTTAGCAACATCCTCAAGGAACGAGAGGAAACAATGACGCAGTGGCTAGAACACGAGATCCGCCAATCAGCGACCGGCAGAGGAGGCCGGAGAGCGCGATCCGGGCAGAGACCCGCGGTGCAGGCGCCGACAGAGCGGCGGAATGCAAAAACGGAATTTGCATGGACCACCTGCCGCCCAAGAGGCAGCGAGAAGGAAAGCTCGCAATGCAAAGAATGCATGGAATGCGGAACGGCGCGTGCCATGGATCGCGACAGCGCAGCCGCTAGAGGAGTTGGCAGAGTTAGGTCACGCGAATATTGGAAATCGAAACAAAGATCTCTCGTAATTAGGCCAGCGACGAAAAGAGTTAAAAGTGAAAACAGAACCAAGTGACAAGTTGACGACCCCGAGACACCAGACACAGGAACACGGGGACCCCACCACGAAAGGACGAAGAAGCCACGGAGAAAACCTAATACCCGGAGAACATTTATTGGGTGAGTGAGCCGCGCCCGTAGCACATTAATTTAAGATTCGAACTTGGTGTGAACGAAACAAGGCAGGAATAAAGAGGGATAGGAATAACATAAAAGTACATTTACGAGTACATTAGGGACAAATACAGACATGCTTAACATGAAATAAAGCAGAATGAACACCTTTAGCACCAACTTTATTATTTTCCTATCCCAATTAGTCACTCATATCACCCACTGTGCCCCTCCTCCCCACCTCGGCTGCCGTTGGGTAATTCCAGGCATCGATTTGGTCAGGACGGGGACAGGAGCGCCACGTTGCTGGGATTAAATTCCGGACGTGGGCGCGGGCGGCGGCTGCGGGACCCTTCCCAGCCGTTTGTCCAGTCTCAGGATGCGCTCCAGGGATTAGCCCGGGCGCCGCCGCTGAATATTACGAGTCAAGGGGGCATATTTAGGGGAGGGCGCCAGCCCGCCGTTGGGATACCACGGTGGAGCCGCTGGACCGCGGCAGCTTGGGCACGCCGGCGGTTTTAGGTTTTGGTTGCGGGCGCGGGAGCGGGCTGCTGGGTTCATCCCGGGCCACGGCTCCAGTCTCTAGTGGCGGGTCCGGCCGCTGGGAAACTCCAGGGCCGGTAGCGCGATCCCGCCCAGCGTGGGCAATCGGAAGCGGCAGTTATCTGACTAAAAACCACCCCTAAAAACCTCACCAACCCCGGCCCCTCCATTTTCTGACGTTTTCCAAAGTATATATTTAACTGGAAAGGGACTCTGGGCCGCTGAGTTTAGTGCATCTGTACAGTTTGGCGCCCTAACAGGGACCGTCAGGAAATGGGGAGATGTAAGAGTTCTCACTTAGGTGGATTAAAGCCCCACTAGCCGGACACGAGGTTTTTCAGCAGCGTGTACATACATATACATACATACGTGTATGCATATGCAAACGATCAGAAACTGCCAGAAACTTCCAAATTTGCGACGCACATGCAGCCGCCATAACGCCACCTTGTTTTTTTCGGGCAGCTAAAGAAAAGAAGGGGGAAGAGGAGACAGCGATAAAATTCCATTCAAGACAAAAATACAGTCTCGCAAAAAACGGGCCGCGAATTAGGCATCGTAGTCAATAAGCAAAGTCACATTGTCATTGTCGCTGCTGACGCCGACGTCGGCAGAGCAGAGAGAACTGCCGCTGCACGTGCAGATTGTAAGGATGCACTACGGCCGAGATATGAACTCAGCGGCCCAGAGTCCCTTTCCAGTTAAATTTATAATTGGAAAACGTCAGAAAATGGAGGGGCCGTGGTTGGCGAGGTTTTTAGGGGTGGATTTTGACCAAGATAATTGCCCCTTCCGACTGTCCACGCTGGGCGGGATCGCGCTTCCGGCCCTGGAGTTTCCCAGCGGCCGGACCCCCACTAAAGACTGGAGCAGAGGCCCGGGGTGACCCAGCAGCCCGCTCCCACGCCCGCAATCCGAACCTACAACCGCGACGCCGGCGTCCCCGAGCTGCCGCGGCCCGGTGGCTCCGCCGTGGTATCCCAACGGCATGCCGTCGCCCTCCCCTAACTATGCCTCCTTGACTCGTAATTTTCCAGCGGCGGCGCCCGGGCTAATCCCTGCGGCGCACCCTGAGGCTGTATGACGGCAGGGAATGGTCCCGCAGTCGCCGCCCGCGTCCACGTCCGGAATTTAACCCAGCAACGTGTCGCTCCTGTCCCCGTCCTGCCCAAATCCGCGCCTGGAATTACCCAACGGCTGCTGAGGTGCGGAGGAGGGGGCACAGTGTGGTGTGAGGGGCCGATTTGAGTAGGAAGAAAATAATGTTGCTTTTCGTGTGTTCATTCCGTTCTTTTATTTCATGTGTATTTGCCTGTGCTAGTCTTCCTTATGCTTGTAAAAGTGTTTTCGTTTTATTTCCTACCCCTTTGTCTGTGTTTTCTATTCCTATTGTTCACACCATTTCATAATCTAGAAGTGGCGGGCGCCGTTCGCTCACCCGAGAGATGTTTCTTCCGATTGTCAT
>VNJN01008822.1:0-29517 GCA_008042485.1 Drosophila mayri
CCATGGAATATCTTCAAGAGCTGCAAATGCGGACTAAATGGAAGACCATGGCCCCGAATGTCAAAGAAGGACTACTAGTCCTAGTAGAAGAAGGCAATGTACCAGCAATGACCTGGCCTATGGAACGGATAGTAAAAACGTATCCGGGCAAAGACAATCAGGTCCGCGTAGTGAATGTCAAGACGGCATCAGGCACATTCAAACGACCAGTTACTCGTTTGGCACCTTTGGTAAAGGAAGAAGTAGNTCAGCCTGGAGGAACTGGGCGCCCTGCAAAGCCAGTTGGCCAAGTTAAAGGAGACCACCTGGAAGGATCAGCTCGTAGCCCCTCAACATCATCAAGTAGCTGCCTATGTGGCCCTAGCGATGTCAATCCTACTAGGCATTGTTTGGGCTCTTAGCCGGACGGTCGGCAAATGGACACGACGCCGGACACCGGAACTCAAGCAGAGCACGGAACAACCAGCACCGGAACCTACCCCACGAAGTTTTTCGTTCGACCTTTCTGAAGGTTGAACACCTGATCAACGGCCGGGAGAATGTTCAGTCACGGCACCATTACTCATAAGCAATATCATTTAGAATTAGACATAATAATTCTTCAGTCGCAGCCACATGCATTTGTCGTTAATAAAGTATCAGTTATCAGGTCAAGCGAATATGCATAACTGGCGGAAAACAAAAGAGCACTGTAGCAATAAGTGTCAGGTCATATAGCTGGCAATAACCAACATACACAGTAGCAATAAGTGTCAGGTCATATATCTGACAATAACCCACATACACTGTAGCAATAAGTGTCAGGTCATATATCTGACAATAACCCACATACACAGTAACCCACATTCACAGTAACCCACATTATTTGTTATACGATATTTGTTACCATAAGCATTTTGTACCTATATATACTGTTAAGTTTTCATTAATAAAGCCAGTAAGAGTTCTACCTCAACCAAGAGCTTTTATTCATGCCCGACACCATCGCCGTGTCTTTATGCCCGACACCATCATCGCCGTGTCTTTATGCACCCAACTCAACCAAACTAACCAAACCGTCCACCTAGTTCCAAGTGCTAGTTGCGACAATCAAAGGCAATAGTTTATGCACTATCTGCCAGGCATCGAAGCCTCCGTATAAACACTAGGAATCAATTACTCAAATTGGAATGAGTTTTAACTATAATGATCGATTATTACCGAACTGATAGAAAACATTATATAAAAGCATGACATTTCCTCCGGTATGGCACCGAAATCGTCCAGAGACCATAAAATCCAGGACAAAAAAATGAAATACCTAAATGAAACTACAAGTGGATGGATTGTATATTATCGGGAAGATCGGCTGTCAAACGACAGATGCCTAATCAGGGATCGGGCTGGCCCTTGAGTTGGGCGCCAATTAATTCTGTAACGAACACTCTCATCGAATGTTGTTCACCTTAACATCCTCTGTCTACTCATGACCGACAGGCTCAGGGAAAATGGGCGTGGGTTTGATGTTAAGATAAACAAAAGTGTCACAAAATTAATAATTGTTGACAGAGACGATAGCGGCATTTAGGAGAGCCCATCGGTCAAAGAAACGGACTGAACAAAGTACCTATTGAAGATGAGACCCAGATGTTATTGGCCTCAATCTATACCCACCCTACCTGTGGAGTTCCATCAGAACCCCACCCAAATACAACCAATCACCAAGCACCAATCAGGTGCCCAACGAAATCTTCTACTCCATGTTCAGATCCATATAATTAGCCCAGACGATAATATTATACATTTCTTATAACTAATCCTTAGACTAACAAGATATATTTACGTTAAAGACTGCTTATAATTTAGTTTCGTTTATATATGACTGGCGATAATGAAAGAAAATTAAATAATAAGGCGTTACGTCTGTTCGTTTTAAATTACTGGTTGAGTTAGTTCATCAAAACTCTAGCTTTTTCTTCTTAATAGCTGCTTTAATATGACCGCCAACTAAATTAAATGATTGATCAAAGAATTTAACTAAATCTTGTGGGATTTCTGCTTAAATTGTTTATATATATATATATATATATGTGCGAGCTTAATAATGATTTGTTTAGTTTGTTTTAACGGCTATGCCGTACTTACGCCGAAAGCCCTCGATGTCAGCAGGCCTGATGACTGATGGGGTTTTCTTAGCTGTTGTGAAATTAATTTAAAGAGAATCGCAAATATATACATATAGTCAGGCCTACCAACAAAATAAGCTAAATTAAAATCGAAAATGGTTATAAGTAAAAGGGCTTAATTGAAAGAAAATCAAAGCAAATCTAAACTAATGATACTGTCTGCAGCAATTTAACCAATTGGTGTTGTCCTGTTGATCCAGCGAGCACCACCGAGCAAGGAGTGCTCCGCACAGACGGTTGAAGTGTGCGACACAAAGAGAGGATATGTATGGGTGCCTTTCGATGAAGTCACGTGATGTTAAAGAGTGCCCCTCTATGTATGGGTGCTAATCGAAGACACATGCACAGGGTGCTCCTCGAAGACACGTATGGGGGGGTGCTCCTCGAAGACACGTACGGTATGGTTGCTCCTCTATGTATGTATGGAGGCTACTCGGAGACACATGTATGGGGTGCTCACCGATGACATATGCACATGGTGCTCCTCGATGACACGCAAAAAAACACGAAAAGAACCCCGCCCAGTAGTGCTTCCAATCGCTGTTAATTTGCAGCGAGGCGCAAGGAAAGCGGGGCTTCCCTACGCACGGGGCGAAGGCTCCAGCAGCGCACAAACTGTCGCGGTACCGTCGAGATGGTTTTCAAACCCAATCTATTCGGTTGAACTGCACTGTGGTTTTGATATATTCACTATTATTCCCTTGCGGTGGACCACGTTTTAAAAATGCTTAGAGAAGTAGACAAAAAATCTACACAATTTGCAGTGTTTAATTATACTAAAGAAGGTTTTAACCACAGGATGCACGTGGATTAAAATTTTTGTTTTGGCACGCAGGAAGTATTTCTTGTATGTGGAAAAGATGTCGATATGTAGTAGTTCTCCCACATGAGAGGGGATCGGAGTTTCATGCTTCTTTGGGTGCCTATCATACTTGGCTTTCGCACATGTTTTGCAGTTTGCTACAATCTCGGTAGCTACCTTGGCCATCTTTGGAAAGTAGTACTCGGAGAGTATCTGCTTAACATTTTCTTGGGCCGATCTGTGAGCCCTGTTGTGCTCGACGGTGAGGATTTCCCGTCTCTCAGGAACTGCAAAAATATCCGTTACACGGTTTTTGCAATGCCAAAATTTGGTGGCTGGTAATTGCCGAACCAATTTGTCCTGTATCATTGCCAGCGTGTGCAAATCACAATGAATGGCGTTTACGCCTTTAGGAACGATTATGTCCGCGAGCTCATTAAGTAATGACTCTTTGCAGGAGAAGTTAATCACATGCAGTATCTTGTTTCCAAAGAGTACGTAGCTGCGTTTTAACGGAAAGCGTGCGTCCTCTAGAGTTATCTGGTTCTTGAAGCAATTCAAAGGCTTGTCCGTTGTTTCAATGGTATAGGTTAGCGACAGCCCACTGTGAATTGTGGCCGCGCTAGAAAAAGCTTCTTCCTCTTCCACAACGTTAAGTTGCTGTCTTGAGAGGGCATCCGCAACGAGGTTATCTTTGCCGGGCTTGTAAAATATTTAAGCGCCGGGCTCATCGATGCGGGCTTTCCACCTTTTGATTTTCGCATTCGGATTGGATTCCGACACTGCAAAGGTCAACGGTTGGTGGTCAGTAAAGATATTTATATCTTTGACTGCATATAAATAGTGGCGTAATTTGGCCAGTGCCCAAACTATAGCTAACAGCTCCCTTTCATTGGTAGCGTAGTTAACTTCCCTGTCCTTTAAGGTTCTAGAGATCATTGTTATGGGTCTCCCTTAGGATAGGACTGCGCCAATGCCGTACGCTGAGGCATCTCTCATTAGATCAAATGCCTTTTTGTAGTCGGGGTATCTAAGAATGACGTCCTCGGAAGCCAGAATGCGTAATTGTTACGTTGGGTTTCGTTGAACTGCACCTGGGTGATCCTGGATCAGTGTCTACTGACACTTCCAAGTTTCACTTTCAAAAGATCAGTGATGTGCCGAGCTATGGATGCAAAATCTTTTATGAAGCATCTTTAATAGCTGGCCAAAGCAAGGAATGATCTGACCTCGATTATGTTCTTAGGCTCAGGGAATTCCTGAATGGCTTTTATTTTTTTTGGGTCTGTGGTATCCCCGTTATTGGTGACTATGAACCCTAAAAAGCTAACGCTTTTCTTGAAAAATCGTCACTTTTCTGTTGATACCCTCATATTTGCATCGTGTAGGCTCTTGAGAACCCAATCCACGTGCCGGATGTGGGAGTTTTCGTCCTCCGAAAAGACGATAACATCATCAACAAATACATAGCAAAATTTGCCAATTTCCTCTCGCAGTATGTCGTCAATAGTTCTTTGGAAAATGCTGGCTGCCAGTTTCGTCGGTGCCCGTTTTGTCTACAACCCATATTGGATTATTGTAGGGGGATTTCGACTTTTGGATGATGCCATTTTTTAGCAGATATAGGATTTTGCCATTGACAAAATCAGCTGCTCCCATTGGATATGGGTAAAGTTTGGCATAAATGGGCGTCTCATCAATGGTTCTGATGGTGGCAACTACCGACGTATTGTAGGACAGGGCCACATTGGGGTCTGCGAGGGTTTTATTTCTGTCGCTGAGCATTTTCAAAAATGCTTTTCTGACCAAAGGTGGTGCATCTGAGTAAGATTTACATCGGGACATGTATGAAAATCGATGTTCTCTACTTCCGTTCCTCATTTGAGCTGGCCGGAAGCCAGACACAGTGACGCCCCTGCCTGTTTTAAAAGGTCAAGGCCGATGATTCCATCAAAAGAGGACAAATCTGGTAGAAGAATGAAGAATGTGGCCTTCAAGTTGAAAATTGACACGAAACATTTCTTCGTGATAGTGGTGACTCCATGGATCGAATGAACCCTGAATGGAGATTCTACTTCGTATGGTCGGATGAAATTTTTGGCCGCGCCCGTATCGACTAGAAATCTGATGTTAATCCCCGCTACTCTTCGTCTGATGACGGGTAGCAGGGATCTTCCCCTAAAAAATGTATGGCATCCAAATCGTAATCGTTGATAGCGTCGTCATCGATTTCCTGTACCGCGCTAGAGGCCGCTGTGGTGTACGTATCACCAGTTTTGCTCTGGGCAATATGGTTTACCCTTTGCCTTTTTTGTGGGTTGGCTCTATCGGACTCCGCCGGCTTCCTATTCTGGTATGCTGGGGCTTGTGATGGCTTAAGCATCCTAGACATTGATGGATCCACCTCCATGAGTTCTGGTGTGTCTCTATGGTGCCTATCGCTGCGTGGAGCAGGTTGTACCTATGCCTTGTATTGCTTAGTAAAATGGGGATTTTTACCGCCACTACCTTGGGAATTAGCATGAGGTATACCTATCATGGTTCGCCTCCACCTCTTGAGCCAAGGCAAGTGCTGATGGCATGTCCTTGGGCTTCGCCGCGAAGAGGACGTCAGTGAGGTTGCGTTTTAATCCAGAGATAAATACGCGAAGGGCATCATCCCGGAATTTTTCGCATAAAACTTGTGCAGCCGAGGTTTTGTATGACATGGTCGCCTTGTTGGTGAGGAGGGTGAGCTTTCTTTCAACTTCATCATAATATTGTAGAAGCGAGAGACTCCCCTGTCTGAGGGTGCCTATCTCCTGCTTTATGACATACATTGTCCGCTTGTCACTATAACAAAAGTCGAGTCGATTTATAATCGCGTCGAAATTAAGCACTGTGCCAAATGAGGATAACACTGCATCGGCCGGGCCCCTTATTTTGCTCCTAATTATAATGACCGCATGATAATGGCGTGAACTTCCTACGAAATTCTTAAAAATATAGTATGCACCTACTGCCGGAAAATTACGAGCCAAGGGGCATATTTAGGGGAGGGCGACGGCCCGCCGTTGGGATACCACGGTGGAGCCGCCTGGCCGCGGCAGCTCGGACACGCCTACGTCGCGGTTCTAGGTTTGGGTTGCGGGCGCGGGAGCGGGCTGCTGGGTTCACCCGGGCCTCTGCTCCAGTCTTTAGTGGAGGGTCCGGCCGCTGGGAAACTCCAGGGCCGGTAGAGCGATCACGCCCAGCGTGGGCGGCATCGGAAGCGGCAGTTATCTAGGTCAAAACCCACCCCTAAAAACCTCACCGGCCACGGCCCCTCCATTTTCTGACGTTTTCCAAATAGAAATTTAACTGGCAAGGGACTCTGGGCCGCTGAGTTTATATCTCGGCCGTAGTGCATCCTTACAGTTGGGCGCCCGAACAGGGACCGTCAGGAAATGGGGAGATGTAAGAGTTCTTATTAAGGTGGATTAAAGCCCCACCAACCGAACACGAGGTTTAAGCAGCGTATACAAAACATATACATACATACGAGTATGCATATGCAAACGACCAAAAACTGCCAGAAACTTCCAAATTTGCGACGCACATAACGAAGAAAAGAAAGGGGAAGAGGAGACAGCGATAGAAAATTTCATTCAAGGCAGAAAAATACAGTCTCGCCAAAACGGGCCCCGAATTAGGCATCGCAGTCAATAAGCAAAGTCAAAAAGTCGCTGACGACGCCGACGTCGGCAGAGCAGAGAGAACCGCCGCTGCACGTGCAGATCGCGAGTTGCGGTTTGACATACATACATACACATACAAAGATACTAATTTTCGCTCTTGGTTGCGCCGTCATTAGGGCGGGGACCAACTCATATACTGGCCCTTTCTATTGAAGTATGACAGTCAGAAAATACCCTTCGTCGAACACACATCGGAAAAAAATATATTCAAGGAAAAGTCGAATCGTCGCGAATGCATAGAATCCTGGAAATTTAACCAAGAAATCCTGCGAATACAAGACAAAGAATAATAATAGCCTTCGGCCACGAGGACATACAGATCCGCGCACAGTGAATAAATAAATCAAATCAAGGCATAATAAAAAGAAATAAGTGAACAAATGGAATGAATTACGGAATAATTAACAAAACAAAATAAATAAAATATAATAAATAAATTAAATAAAATAAACGAATAAAATAGAAGATAGTTAATAAGACGAACACACTGAGAGAAATAAAGTAAAATAAATTTAATAAATTCAATAGCTGGCACTGGAAATTAAGCAAAGGAAAAAACGGATCATAGCAAAATTGAAATTAAACGATACACCGGGAGAATTTATTAAGACAATCGAGCGCGTGGAAAATAAAAAAGCCAACGGGGCAAATAAATAATAATAATAATAATAATAAAAAATAAAATTAAATAAATAATAAAATAAATAATAATAAAGTAAAAGAATTAATAAATTAATAAACTCAGGGGGATAAAAGGCAAAAGGGATGGTTACATCCTAACATAAATAATAAAAATTACCGTAGATGAATGAAGAAATAAAAATACAGAGCAAAGGAATTACATTGGAAATTTACGGTTACACCGAGAAAAAAAATTGAATAAGCGAAAAACAAGGATATACGAAGAAGAGCGGCCAAAGAAAACAAACGGAGAAAAATAAAATAAATAAAATAAAATAGAAATATACGATCAGGAAGTAAAATACAGTAAGATAGCTAAATAAGAAACGAAAACAAATATAATAAATAAAATAAAACGGAAAATCAAGTAGATAAATAATAGGAAATAGATAATATAGGACAAAATAAAACAAATAATACTAAATAAATAATAAATAAATACGGGTAGAACAAGTTAAGCAAGGGAACGAAAGGATTCAGCGAAATCGAATAAAATAAATTAAGGAAAGGAATAATCGAGGAAAGACCGAGGAAAAATCAAGGAATAGGGCAAGAAAAACTCGAGGAATAAGCGAGGAAAAATCGTGAAAAAAATCAAGGAAAAACCGAGGAATAATCGAGGAAAGATAGAGGAAAAATCAAGGCAAAAAAACCGAGGAAAGATCGAGGAAAAATCAAGGAAAAAGGACGGAGGAAAGATCGAGGAAAAAAATGCAAGGAAAAGTCGAGGAATAACCGAGGAGAGTCCGAGGAAAACTCGGGGAAAGATCAAAGAAAGAAGGGCATAATAAATTTTAATAAACAAAAAAAAAAAACAAGAAAGGAAGCTAACTTCGGCTCACCGAAGTTTATATACCCTTGCAGCATTAAAATAAAAATTAACACCGAGATTCTGTAATAATAATTAGTGGCCAAATCTCGAACATGATAAAAATGGTTTGAAAATCGGCTAAGTTATGGTTTTTAAAAAAATTTTCTGATTGTTCCTATGGCAGCTATAGGATATAGTTGGCCGATTTTAATGAAATTAATATTGAAATTTTGAATTAATATAATATGTGCCAAATTTCAAGTTTGTTGAAAACTGTTATGTTATGGATTTTTCTTTTATTTTCCTGATTGTTCCTATGGAAGCTATAGGATGTAGTCGTTCGATTTTCATGAAATTAAAACCAAAATTCAGGAATAATATAAATGGCTAAATCTCAACTTTGATGAAAATATGTTGAATACTGATAAAGTTAAATTTTTTTTCTAAAAATTTTCAGATTGTTCCTATGGCAGCTATATGATACAGTCGTCCGATCCGGCCCGTTCCGACATATGTACGAGTGAGAGTATAAAGAAGACTAACAGCAAAGTTTCGTTCAGATAGCTTCAAAACTGAGGGACTAGTTTGCGTAGAAACGGACAGACGGACATGGCTAGATCGATTCGGCTGTTGATCCTGATCAAGAATATTTTATAGGGTCGGAGATGTCTCCTTCACTGCTTTGCAAACTTCTGACTAAAATTATAATACCCTGCAAGGGTATAATAAAAAAAACAGAAGCAGGCTAAGATAATAGAATAAATAAACAATAAATAGTAATAAATAGGGGATAGAATAACCAGAATCCAGGCACGGAAAAAAATTTAAGGAATAAATAATCAAATAAGCTATATAAACAAAAAGAAACACATAAAATAGTAATAATCCTATAATACTTTAATAGAAAAAAAAAAACTAAACCGACCATGGGTGTCACCTGGATCAGTTACAGGAAGAAGCTGGAACTGGTGACCATACTCCTGGAATTTGGTTTGGAACGCGGAGGCACGGTAAAAGAGCAGCGATCGCGGCTGATTGCCTTTGCGCGACAGCAGGACCATCCGGAGGCGGTAAAAATCCGCCTCGAGGAATTGGAAAGGAACTTTGGGAACACCCCCAACGGGAGCGCGAAGCTGCTGTCGCCATATATTGGGACCCGGAGGCAAACTCACCAGGAGTTGCGGCGCCGACGGCACAACTTACCCTTTTGCTGCCCAGGAGTACCTCTCTTGCCTAAGGGAGACGCCTGTCGACGAAAACAGAGGAGCCACCGCGCACAACGAACTACCATGGTGACCCGGGAGCCGCACTATTGGATCGGATGACCAACGACGGATCCGCTCTGTTTCATAGAGCATATCGAGTTTTTGGATTTGTTCTTGCCGCCGCGCTATTATCATCGGTTGGAGGACGAGATTAGGACCCATTTTCAGAAGCCCAGTGAGCCTTTTAAGGAGTATCTGGTAGACCTGCGCCTGTAGATGCGCCGGGCCGGATTTACAGCAGAACGAGAGCTGGAACGGGTCTACGACAACATGTCGCCGGAATATCAACTGTTCATAAGGAGACAGGACTTTCACACGTTGGCAGAACTGACTCACTTGGTGGTCGACCACGAGGAGACTCGCCGCAGGAGCGGACGGGCTCAGAATCATCAAGACCCGAACCCACGGGCACCACCTACTTCGCGCACCACCACGAATGGATTTCCTGTGTGGAATCGGAGCCACCATCCAATGCGGGGGACAGACCCTCGGCTTTTTGCCGGACGAACACACGAAGCCACCGTGGGCACGGACTCGGAGAACAGGGGACGACGAACAACGAGGAAGACAACGAGGGACACAGGAGGATCAGCCACGCACGGAACAGCGGGAAGGACCGCAGGAAGACGAGATGCGAGAGAGGATAGAAGAGGAAAGACATCGAGGAGAGTTAGAGGAAGAAGCCTCACGACCAGAACGAACCCCCAGGGAAGCCCTTAGCATGCCACCAGGAGTAAGTCAAGGAGTCAGACTCCCAGGGATGTCACGAGCGGGCCACCAGGAGCCGGATCCCAGGAAAGCCGACCGCCACACGAGGACCAGTACCCAAGCTGCGTACTGTACAAGGACAATCACCAACACCTGCCCCTCGGGCAGCAGATAGAAATTCATGCATGGGAACAGCCCGGGATATAGAGGTACCCTCGACCAATCGGCCAAACAGCTGGAGCCATGTTTTGCCTGTTGCTAACGCCAGCGCCGCGCAGCGGAATCCTTTTCGCACCTCCAAGAAGCGTGTCCGCTTCCAGGACCTCGCCGAGGAAACGCGCCCCTCTGCGGCACGGTCGACTCTGTGAACTATACACTCGAGAAACCGGATCAGCCGGAATCGGAACAAGGATACCCAGAGCCCTGGGTGGAGGAATTTCTGGAAAAGGAATTGGAAAAATTTGAGATTTGAGATCGCGGAGCACCGGATCGTAATGCGCAACGACCGCCCGATAAAACAGAGGTATTTTTCCCGGAATCCGGCCATGAGAGCCGTCATCGATAGGCAGATAGACGAACTGTTTAGGGATGGCCGTATCGAGCCATCGAAGAGCCCACACTGTGCCCCGATTGTGATCGCGGCCAAGGAAAACGATGACGCACGGATGTGCATCAACTACAGGCAGTTAAACGAGAACTCTGCGCCGGATGCGTTCCCGCTGCAAAGGATCCACCAGATATTGAAGCGATTAGGGAACGCCAAGTTCATTTCGACAATGGATTTAAAGGTTGCTGGCAAATTCCTGTGGCTCAGGAGAGCCGTGAATGTACGGCTTTCACGGTTCCCGGCCGGGGCCTATTCCTTTGGCGAGTGATGGCATTTGGACTTCACTCGGCACCAGCAACGTTTCAGCGGGCCCTGGATACGGTATTCGGTCGGGACATGGAGCCGCATGCATTGGCCTACCCAGACGACATTATAGTCATCGGCTCGACGCTGGAAGAACACATCGAAAATCTTCGGGAGGTGTTTCGCCGATTATGCAAAGCTAACCTTCGGCTAGGGACAAATGTCATTTCTTTCAGCGGCACATCGCCTACTTGGGGCACGTAATAAGCGAGGAAGGGATCCACACGGACCCGGATAAGGTAGCCGCGATCCGCGAGCTGAAACCACCAACTTGCTTGAAGGAACTTCGGAGATGCCTGGGAATCGCATCTTGGTATCGCCGATTTGTCTCCAAGCCGATGACATCCTTGCTGAAGAAAGGCAAGAAATGGGACTGGACGCCACGACAGGATCAGGCGTTTCAGAACCTGAAAACGCGACTGAAGGAAGCATCTGTCTTAGTCTGCCCAGACTTTGAGCAAAAATTAGTACTACAAACAGACGCCAGCGAGTATGGCATCGGAGCCGTACTAACCCAGACCATCGATGGACAGGAGCGAGTGGTGGCCTATACACTCGAGCTGCAGCAGTATCAGTATGACATCCACTACAGGAGGGGAGCCCAAAATCTAGTGACCGACTCCAACAGCTGCCAGTAGCGCAGCAAGCACAGGTACAAGGGACAAACTGCAAGTGGCTCGCAAAGATGTTGAAGAAGGTTCGGACCAAACCAGCCAAGTTCCCGGGTTACAGAGAGGAAAGCGGACAGCTTTATCACCGCATCGGGCTACGGCCACAGGAGGAGGAGTACACACCATGGAAGCTGTGTGCAGAAGCGGATTATCGCCATCGGGTTCTACAGGAAAACCACGATATTCCCGCTGCCGGACATCTATACATATAAGGTATAAGGTATGGGTGGTATGGGTGGAATTAATCCCACTACGCAAAGCCACAGGAACACATCTGGAGCGCGCATTGCGGGAACGGATCCTAAGCCGCTTTGGAGTGCCACGGACGTTCGTCTGCGACAACGGCACACAATTCACGGGCCGCTCATTTCGGAACTTCTGCAAGTCTCTAGGAATGGAGTTGCAGCACACAGCCCCCTACACAACGAGACAGAATCCGACGCCACGGAAGGATTTGCGGCAAAATTGGCCGCAAAATATGAGGGGCCATTTAGGGTCGCCAAATTCCGTTCGCCGAACATCGTGCAGCTGCACATACCGGGCAGCCGCCGACGGCGGACCGCCAGTATGAACCAACTGAAACCGTATCACGGCGAGGAAGCTGATACGGAGGAGGACGGGATCGAAGAAGTCGCTCCGACCGCCGAGAACAACTTCACGCGAATAGCGGTGACGGCCGAAATAAGTGGCCCACCCCCACTGACGGCGGCCATACACGCCCGACAACCTGAAGATCCCCCAATAACCAGGGATTATTCCTGGTTGACGGCGGCGGTCGAGGAGAACTTCAAAGAGCTCTAAAACCCCCACCTCTGGTGGAGAGACCCGGAACGCCGGGCGGGACATCACACGGAGGGCGACAGGGATATATAGCCCGCTACGGGACGGCTTTAGGCGCGCTAGCCTCGCCCACCCCGGCCGTGCGTCCGCCACGGTCGGCCCGACGGCAAGGCGACCCACGGCCGCGGAGGCACCTGCCCGGCACCACCGGCCGAGGAGGCGGTCCGCCCCCTGGGAGGACTCCCCAATCAGCGCATCGGAGGAGGAGGAGCCACGGGCGCGACAGGCGCAATGGAGCCACCCGGAACCATGGGTGACGGCTCCGGCCGAAAGGTCAACCCCGGGCGGACGGCTGCCGGCGCCCCTGATTCGACGGTTGCAGGATCGCCTACGGACGCGCGTCCGGAAGAATCGCCGCTACCTGGATGAGGAGGATGGGCAGCGCTTCCGGGTGCAAATTAGCATCCTGGGCAAAGTAAGGGTGTTCCTCCGCCCCACCCGCAAGTAGGCGGGGGGTGTAACGACGGTCACGAGGTGGCCGCCGCCACGAGTAGAAATATGACAAGATCTAAATATGAAGTAAAACACAATGCAAATAGTAGGTTATCATTAGGTATAAGAGTAGGCTAGATGTAAATATCAGTTAGGGCCATAGGCGTTAGGGGATCATAGGGCCGGGCCCACACCTCAGGCCACCCAGGCCTGACGTCACGGGCAACATTGCCCGCAACACCGTTAGCAACATCTTCAAGGAACGAGAGGAAACGGCGATGCAACGGCTGGAGGGCCGGAACACGAGATCCGCCAATCAGCGGCCGGCAGAAGAGGCCAACGAGCGCGATCCGGGCAGAGACCCGCAGCCCAGGCGCCGGCAGAGCATCGGAATGTGAAAAATGGAATTTGCACTGGCCACCTGCCGCCCAGGAGAGAGAGCGAGACGGAAAGCTCGCAATGCAAAAGAATGCATGGAATGCGGAACGGCAAGTGCCATGGATCGTGGCAGCGCAGCCGTTAGAGGAGCGGGCAGAATTGGGTCACGCGACAACTGGAAACAGAAACGAAGATCACTCGTATTTAGGCTAGCAGCGAAGAGAGTTTTGACAAGTGAAAATAGTTTGAGATCAAGTGACTAATTTGTTAATTTGAATTTCGCGAATTAATATTGCCTCTGTCTTCTTGCTAGTGTAAAGTCGTTTAAGGTTTGCTTTGATTTCGTCCCAGATGAGTGGTGTGCCAAAAAGGGTCAAAGCTTCGTGTGCCTTGCCTTTCACTGTATTACGGATAGCCCTGAGGATCATTTGCCCATACGGCGTCTGATCCACGGACCGAATGAGTATTAGCAATTCCTCGACACTGGTTATAAAAGTTTTTAGGTTGTCAGAAGGACCTTCGTAAGTCGGTAAATGTTGTACAAACGCCAAAATATCCTTCGGGCTTAAGTTTGTATTGACGTTAGTCAACGAGTTGCTAACTGTAGGGCTGAGGAAGACCGAAGCATTACCAGAGTCTAAATGATTAATGTTGTCGTTAATATGTAGGGGATCCTGTTCTACTTGATCGTGTTGCTCCTCGTCTACGAGTTCCCTAATGTCTGATAAACTACCTCCACTTCTCAAACCTAATCTTTTACTAGCTACGCTGACTTTTTTAAACATTTAGTTTCTTTAATTATTTTGTAATGGTATTCGTGTTAGATGTGTACAAGATTTAATGTATATTCTTATTTCTTGTAGGTGTGTTTTGTGTAATTAATTGCTGTTGTGTGTGTAATCTTATCTTGATTTAGTAAATAACTTGCCTGGGGGTAACTTTTTAAAATTAGTTGTTGTGTGTGTATTTCGATGATATCCTTTCCTCTATCGTGTTTAGTGTTGACTGTAATATATGTATATATATTTAAATGGGATTAGTGTTTGTTTTACATTGCTAATATATATGATCATAGGCTAGTGAACGTATGGCGACGAGAAAAAGAGGAGAATATATTCGGCAAAGCTTAGTATGACGTAATTGTTTGAATCCAATTCTGTTAGTACACAATTGGAATTTTTCTTTTCTGTACTTAAGCTAAAGATTGTGCATAATACTAGGTGGGTTAAAAAGTAAGCTCCTTGGAAATAAAAAAAATTTTTTTTTTTTTTTTATATTTTGTTATTCAACGTAGTCTCCTTATAGGTCGATACACTTATTCCAGCGATTTTCTAACTTTTTTATTGATTGATGAGCCATCTTTTGAGGTTTGGGTAGAGGTAATAGTCCGAGGGAGCCAAATCTGGTGAATAAGGTGCATGGGGAAGCAATTGGAGTCCTAATTCGTTGATTTTTAGCCATGGTTGTGAAACTCTTGTGTGATTGTGCATTGTCTTGCAAGAACAAAATTTTTTACCACGACAATCCCAGAAAACGGACGCCATGAACTTTCCGACCCATTGAGCCTCCCTCGGCCGTTTCGGAGCACTCGTGCAGGCTTCAGTCCATTGCCGAGCACTCATTCTGTTTTCTGGTGTATAATATTGGATGAAGGTTTCATCAACAGTCACCAATCGACGCCAAAAATCCACCGGGTTTCGCACCAACATGACCAAACACTCCTTCGAAGTGGTCTCACGTTCGTATTTTTGGTCTGAAGTCAGCGAACGCGGCACTCATAGGCAGGAGAATTTTTTCATGTGCCAAATCTCACCCAAAATATGTCCTGTACGCTCAGTACTAATCCTTGCGGCCTCTGCTGCTCGCGGACTTTAACTTTCAGGTCAGCCAACACGATTTCATGTATTTTCCGGAGTAACCGCATCGGAGGGCCTGCCACAACGGAACTCATTGGCAGTGAAGTTTCGGCCACCACGAAACTCTCGAAACCAATGTTTCGCGGTGTAATCGGAAGGAGCATAAGCCGCATAATATTTATCCAACTTTTGTTTAGTTTCTGTTTTGCTGGTTTGCCTCTCAAAAAATAATGTTTTATGAGTGATCGAAAATCGTTTTACATATATATATATATATACATACATATATACATACATATATATGTATATACAAATATATATATATACATATACACATTTATTTATAATTTTGTATTTGAGTGTGTTCGCGCCACAAGGGCGCTTAGTTTTGAGCAGTGTGGGAGAGAGCGTGCATTCCCGCTTGTGTTCCCGCTTGCACTACCGCTCTCCTGGGCTCTCCCGCTCCCAGGAAAACCCACAACTCCGCGTTCCCGGGCTCTTTAGCATTTAGTCTGTAAGGTAGTCTTAAATCAGATTGTGCCAATAAAAAGTTGTTATTTTGTCAAGCCGATATTAACGCCCTTCTTTTTTGGGACTTGGAATTCTTTGGGGATTTTCGATCAACAGCAGACCACCAACATCCCAAGCGACAGCCGGCCTTATTTTGGAATTGATCCTCCGCCCACTCCATTTCATGGACCTTCGTCGCCTGCGATCTGTTATATGTCTTTCCATCCGATTCCAAAGAGCACCAGGTGAAAAGTGAAAAATATACAAGAATATAGGAATAAAATACATACGCCTAGCCGCAGTGATTTTTTTCGATTTTAAAGTGCAAAAGTGCTTTGCCAATATTGGCCCCCTACTTAGTATTTTTCACTGTGATCTGCTAGTTTTCCAAGCGTACATACATACATACATACATTTAAATTCATATATGTGTATATATATATTACATCCAAAAATCACTTTCACATATCCAAGTCTGGCACTAAACTGCATGTCCAAAAAAAATGCAAATATATACACACACAAATAACAACAAGAATGAATAAATTATTAAATTAAATCAATAAATCATTAAATATGTACATATACACTGGAAACTATTTTCCCAAAAATACATACAAATAATTATAAATATTAAAACTGCCCTCTACGCCACCGTCCTCGAGACCTTCCAGTCGCAGTGCATTCGCGAGCACCTCAACGGTGCAGAATTATTTCGCCTCAGGCTATTCAGTTGTCCTGCTGAGTACGGCAATTATTGATGTGTGCCATTTGGGCACGAGTTACCGAGCCCGAGCTTTATTCGACTCGGGATCGAAAGCTACGTTCATCTCAGAACGTATGTTTAACCTCCTCAAGTTGCCATTCTGCAAAATACAAACCCAAGTCTCAGGGCTAAACCTATCGGTTTCGGCAGAGTCAACGAGACTCTGCCAGCTTGCAATCTGCTCCCCTACTAAGGTCTACAATTAGATACCGCAGCCTACGTCCTTCCGGAATTAGCGGGCAAACTGACCTCCCATCCAGTTCCGGAATTCTTTACAAGACCTGCCCGATCTCCAATGGGCAGACCCAAATTTCTTAGCAAGTTCCCAAATCGATATACTGATCGGAGCTGATATTCTACCGTCGGTGATGACGCAGGACACTAGGATAAACATTTGTGGCTCTCTCTTAGGCCAAGAGACTATCTTCGGATCCTTCACGACTCAAGTATACCACAAAAATAAAGATTCCTTAGACTCGCTTCTCAGCAAGTTCTGGGAGGTGGAGGATCTACTATTCCAGATGGTAAAAGAGTCAGATTCCTATTGCGAAAGGAACTTCCTCCAGACTACCAAAAGAGACGCAAGCGGGAGGTACGTGGTTACGCTCCCATTCTGTGACCCCGAAAACTCGGGGTCCGATTTAAGATATTCAAGGCCAATGCGTTGGCTCAGTTTCTTCGAAACGAGAATCGTTTAAAAAGAGACTTTTCTTTAAAAGAGCAATAGGACAGCGTGATTCAGGAGTATCTGGATCTGGGTCATATGAACGAAGTTCCATCGACTCATTGCTCCCCGATGTATTGTCTTCCACATCACGCGGTAATCAAGCCCGAAAGTACCACGACGAAGCTTCGCGTTGTATTTAACGCCTCCATTCCATCTGCGAATCAAAGCATACACCCTTTCAAAGAATCCTGTTTCGTAATAAAGAGGGTGATTTTCGAGACTTTGAAATGAAAACAGTCACCTTCGGGGTCAACTGTGCGCCTTTCCTCGCTATTCGCGCTCTGCAGCAGCTAGCAGAGGATGTCCAAGGGGCGTTTCCAAAAGCCAGCCACATTCTTCAACAACATATGTACGTCGATGACGTTCTGGCAGGGGAAAATTCCATAACTGAGGCCCATAGTTCGATCCAAGATTTACAAGCAGCTCTTAGCTCCGCTGGTTTCCCTTTGAGGAAGTGGACTTCAAACCACACAGCGAGTTCCTCGAAATCGATACCGAAAGCACTGCCAAAATGCTCAAGATGCGATGGAGGGCTAAGTCCGACGAGTTCTACTTCGTGCCGCCAGAAATAGTGGTGGAACCCTCCTTCACAAAGCGCGAGGTGTTATCCCAAATCGCGAGGCTGTTTGATCCAGCCGGATGGCTCGCTCCGTTTATAATACGTTCTAAAATGTTCATGCAGGAGATTTGGCTACAAGATCTAAGCTGGGATGATAAGCTTCCCAGCGAAATTATTCAGAAGTGGCAGGCGTTTCCCCATGAGTATTCCGACCTCAACCAGATCCACGTTCCGAGATGGGTCTGTTTTCAGCCTGAAATCAAAGTGGCGTATCGGCGATCTACGTGCGTGTCAAGGTTGGTCAGGAAATCCTTTCTAACCTCCTCACATCCAAGACACGAGTAGCTCCAGTAAAGACCGTGTCACTCCCACGCCTAAAACTATGTGGCGCTGTGCTGTTAACCGAAGTGGTGATAGCTATTCTTCCCCATATGCCTACACAAAGTTCCGACATACGCTGCTGGACCGATCCGATAATCGTTCTGGCCTGGTTACGGAAGCTGGCGTGCAAATACACCCCGTTTGTAGCCAACAGAGTGGCCAAGATCACCCAGGCAGTACCAGTCGACTGCTGGGCACACGTTCGATCCGAACAAAATTCCGCCGATTCAGTCGAGGCGTGTCCCTACTCGAGTTAGCGGATAGTCAACTTTGGTGGCACGGCCTGAGTGGCTGCAAGGGCCACAAGACCTGTGGTCAGCGCAAAGCGATGTGCAGCCGAACACAGAGCTCGAGCAGCGCGCGGTGAAAGTGCATTTCAGCCAGGTCCCCTCTGACGAGTTTCTAGAACGTTTCTCCAAGCTGGACAAAGCACTGCGAGTCCTGGCGTATGTTCGGCGTTTCCCTAGTCGCTGCCGCGATCCTTAGGGCGCGATCCACTCTACTTCACGGCCCACGAGTAAAGAAATCCGAGAGGCAGAGCGAGCGCTGATGTCCATTGCGCAGCGTCGAGCATACGGCCAAGAGCTGAAGCACTTGGCAGAAATGAAGCTCCTTTCGGGGGCAAGTCCCATCTTAAATTTATTTCCGTTCACGGACCAACTCGGCCTCCTAAGGGCGTGTGGTCGCGTCACATCTTCTAAAGCCCTCCAGTATGATGAACGGCATCCAATAATTCTGCACTACGGCTGTAAACTGTCTCGCTTTCTCGTCCAATTCAACCACCAGATTACTCTTCATGGCGGTAGTCAGTTGATCGTACGCCTGATCCGATCGAAGTATTGGATTCCTAAAATCAAGAATCTGGTCAAGGCAGTGGTGAATCCGTGTAAGATCTGCACGATTTACAAGAAGAAACTGCAAACTCAGCTGATGGGCGATCTTCCAAAGGACAGAGTCTCCTTCTTGAGGACCTTTACATATACAGGCATTGATTATGCCGGGCCGTTCGAGATTAAAAACTATACCGGGAGAGTGTGTCTCATTACCAAGGGATATGTGTGTGTATTTGTGTGTTTTTCCACGAAGGCTATCCATTTAGAGCCGACATCCGATCTCACCGCCGAAAAGTTCCTAGCAGACCTGGCTCGTTTCGTAGCCAGGCGCGGGTGCCCTCAGCGGATTTATTCTGATAATGGCAAGACATTTGTGGGGGCAGCTTCTCTACTTTCTCGGGACTTCCTTCAATCCGTCGAAGAGTCCGTGACTTATGTATACAGCCATCAGGGACTTGAATGGCGTTTCATCCCGCCCGGGGCTCCACATATGGGGGGTCTGTGGGAAGCAGGGGTGAAAAGTTTCAAAATTCTTTTCTACAAAGCTACGGCTACCCGCAAGTATACCTGGGAGGAACTTGCGACGCTTCTAGCCAAGATCGAAGCTTGCCTCACCTTCAGACCTCTCTCCCCGATGTCTGAAGATCCCACCGATCTGCTAGCCCTCACGCCTGGTCATTTCCTGATCGGCGGGCCGTTGTTTTCCATGGCTGAGCCTGATATAAAAGGCGAAGCCAAGTCGATAATCAATCGCTGGCAACATTTGAAGGCCCACCATCAGCAGTTTAGTGCGCGGTGGAAAGAGGAGTATCTCAAGGAACTCCACAAACGCAACAAATGGCAATTTCCGACCCGAAAAGTCCAAATTGACGATATGGTGGTAGTCAAGGAGGACAATTTGCCCTCGAACAAATGGCGGCTCGACAGAATTGTTTCTGTTTTCCCTGGAGCCGATGGCCGAGTTCGAGTGTCCGAAGTTCGTACGGCGCGCGGCACGATCAAACGCCCCGTTCATAAAGTTATCCTTCTCCCTATGGAGAGCAAGGAACCGGCTACTTCCAGCCATTAACCTATGTACGTCTGCGAGGTCCTGTACTAAATCATTTGTTTTCTTCTCTTTTCCTCGCAGAACAACTTCGTACCGCCCATTATTTGGATAGCAGACGTACTCGAGGTATTCAATCCTACCGCTGCCGAGTCTGCCGGGGCATCCATCCTCTTCGAAAGTGCAAGAGGTTCTTATTAATAAGTACTTATTAATAATCGAACTGCCTCGCTCACGAGCACTCAGGAGGGACCTGCCGCAGCACCGAGGGCTGCAAGGCATGTGGAGGCGATCATCACACACTGCTCCACATGCAAGAGGAACTGCCGTCGACCTCCCGACCACGTCTTGAGCGCTCCGCTCGTCAGCCCGTCTCCAGGGAGCCTGCTCGTCCGGCGGCCCCCACTCCATCTTCGACCGTGGCTGCCTATCTGAGACAGAAGGTGGTGCACATCCTCCCGACAGCTTGCGTGCTGCTCGACACCGGGAGCACGACCTTTGAGATGGGGGCCATGATTGACCGGGGGCATGCCGGTCAGCTGCATTGATCGGTCGTTGGCGGCAGCATACCGGCTGCCAATCACGCAGGCAGGCGAGGATGAGGTCTGCACGGCGACTCTGAGATCCCGCACGGGCGACTTCCGGCTGGAGGTCGTATTAGGGCTTGATCCCAGCCTTTAAATTCGGACGCCCATACGAGCTCTGAGCGACACCATCCGGGCCAAGTTCAATGATGTCCGGCTCGCGGATGAGCTTTTCCATCGCCCATCGACCATTTCCCTCGCATTGGGGTCAGATTTGTTCCCCAAGCTGATCCAACCGGGGTTCCTAAAGCTAGAAGATGGGCTGCCCGTCGCGCAGAGAACCGTTTTCGGTTGGACCGTCTCCGGAGTATGCCAGGAGGAGTAGTCCTGCTTTGCTGCCGAAAGGGGAGTAGAATGTTCGAGTCACAAGGGCGCTTAGTTTTGAGCAGTGTGGGAGAGAGCGTGCATTCCCGCTTGCATTCCCGCTTGCACTCCCGCTCTCTTGGGCTCTCCCGCTCCCAGGAAAACACACCACTCCGCGGTCCCGGGCTCTTTAGCTCTTAGTCTGTCAGGTATAAGACTACCTCAGATTGTGCCAATAAAACGTTGTTATTTTGTGAAGCCGATATCGACGCCCTTCTTTTTTTGGGACTTGGAATTCTTTTGGGAATTTTCGATCAACAGCAGACCCCAACCATCCCCAGCAACAGCCGGCCTTATTTTGGAATTGTTCCTCCGCCCACTACATTTCAGAGTGAATAACTCAATTATGTGAGCCCGGTGCATTATCAACGTTTGATGTGCACATATTCGGTCACTAATCTTGTAATTGAATTTATTTGCGTTAAACTATCTTTTACAGGTAGTTGTATTTATGTAACAGGAGTGGGTTACATAAACACATACATCCCTCCATCTTCGGAAGAACCAATTTATTGGAATCTTCTTTCTTCAGGCAGTTTCCAGCAGGCTTTCTGATAGGGACCAATTAGTGGGTTTGGGTGACTTCAACATACCTGGAGCGCACTGGTCCTCTGATGGTGTGTCTAACGTTCTTCATACTGCGGCACAGCATGACTTCATAAATGGCTTGCTCGATTTATCCTTATCCCAAGTTAATCATATCTTTAATTCTTTAAACCGCTTACAGGATCTATGCTTTTTCTCCGGTCCTGTAGGTGTAAATTTAATTAGAGTTCCTCCTATGACGCAAATTGAAGATCCTTATCATCCTACTTTCGATGTGACTATTGACACTGGGACAGTTCCAGCAATGAAATCTGGTAGCAGACTAAACAGAGTCCGCTGTTTCCGAAAGGCTGACTATCAGAGGCTAAACACTCTTATAACTGAATTTAATTGGTCAAAACTTCACACGAGCTCTGACATGGTATCCGCCGTTGATATCTTTTACTGTGCCACGAATTCATTTTTCTCTTCATGTGTTCCTGAAACCTACCCGTCAGTCTCTAATAAACCAATTTGGTTTACCAAAGAGCTCAGTGTTATAAAAATTATTTAACTCGTTGCAAGGTCCAGTTCACGCAGGACCCTAAACAGTTTTATAACTTTGTTAACTCTAAACGTAAACCCACGTTACACCCTCCCTCGCTGTCATTTAAGAATACAGTAAATTCTGATCAGGCAATAGCCAATCTCTTTGCTGAGTTTTTCAAAACTACTTATTCGGACTCAACATCTTTAGATCATACATTTTCTCCATTTATGCCCAGTTTCTCCTTAATCTTCAGTCCTTTTTTAAACGAAAGCTTACTTAATCGTGATTTTCAACGTGTTAAGCCAGTTTATTCACCAGGTCCCGATGGTATACCGGTACTTAGGTATTGCTCCGAGGCGCTGTGTAACCCCCTTCTAAAATTGTTTACCTTATCTTTAGAATCCTCAGAATTTCCCCTTATTTGGAGGGAATCATTTATTATTCCTCTCCATAAAAAAAATAGCAAATCCGATGCCAGTAATTATAGAGGTATCTCTAAGTTATCGGCAATCTCTAAACTTTTCGAGAATGCAATCACTCCGCACTTGCAACATCTGTGTAGATCCTTCATCTCGCCATGTCAGGCGAAGATCAACCACGACCAATCTTCTGGAACTTCTGTTATTAGGGGCTCTCAACCAAACTCTTAAGCCGATGTTATTTACACGTGCTTTAGTAAAGCTTTCGACTCGGCTAATCATTCTCTTCTGGTTAGGAAACTTGATTCAATGGGGTTTCCTAGTGATCTTCTTAATTGGATTTCGAATTATCTAAGTGACAGGACCCAAAACGTTCTGTTCAGAAACGTTCTATCCAATATCCTTAGGGTCACATCCGTCGTCCCACAGGGTAGTCACCTTGGACCACTGCTATTTACATTGTTTATCAATGATTTGCCGCAAGTTCTAACCAAATCCAGAGTACTCATGTATGCTGCAGTATAGGGACATTTCTTGCCAATCTGACCTTCAATCGGATCTTGATAGCTTCCAAGCATGGTGTCATGCTAACGACTTACATCTCAACAGCTCTAAATGCAAACTAATGACTTTTTCACGTGCCACTCCCCTGTTTGCCATTTATATGCTTAACGATTGCTCTTTGGAAAGAATTTCTATTGTTGATGATTTGGGTGTCCGCTTGGATCCTAAACTTTCGTTCTCAGAACACAGTTCTTTTATGGTTAACCAAGCCAGAGAACTTGGCGTCGTCTTTCTACATAAACTTATTTACGGAGATGTGGAGAGCCCCTACCTGTTTGGCCAGCTCAATTTCCATGTTCCCCGTCTTTCATCTAGAAACTTTATCTCTTTAACCAGTGTGGGCGTGAGTTTGAAGTACCATTAAGGGTTTTATGTACGGATTACAATCGCCTTTTTAGTAGTATTGAAGGCATAGAAAGCCTTCAAAAACTAAAAACTGTATTGCTTGTAGTACAGCCTGTATATCTTGATTCTTCCTCGTTCTATTCTATCTTTTATTTCTAGCGTCTATCTAGTACGCGTTTCGTGCCGTAAGTTACACGGCTGCGCCGCTCAGTCGGTTGGGCGGAAGGTTGGCATGGGACGCGCGAAAACAAAAAAAAAACAAGTAAGAAAGCTACAGTCGAGGGAGCTCGTCTGTGAGATACCCGCTACCCATAGTAAATAGTTAATATATTTTTGAACATAACGGACAAATGCAAATACAAGTGTAATAATCACATATATACAAAAATACACACACGTGTATCTATGTGTGTAAAAACGCGTTATTATTGCATTACATGGGCTAATAATTATTACCATTTATTAAAATTGCTTCTCGAGTATCTTATAAGATTCTTATCCGATCACAATCAGAAACTAATAAGAAAACTTAGTTAGTCTAATTGGCCAGCCAAAATTATTTCTTTAATAACTTTGACAATTTTTATCTGATCGCAACCAAGAATTCACACAGACTATAGTTCTTAACGTACATACCAAAATTTGCGACTCTAGCTTAAAAATTAGATGATTTGATTTCGTTTTTGATGATTTGCGGAGGCGGAAGTGGGCGTGGTAATAATTTGATCTGCGTGCAAGCATAACAAATACTGTCAAAAATTTGAGCTCTATCTCTTATAGTCTCTGAGATCCAGTGTTTCATACGGACAGACGGATAGACACACAGACACACAGACGGACATGGCTAAATCGTCTCGGCTGTTGATGCTGATCAATAATATATATACTTTATAGGGTCGAAGATGCCTCCTTTTCGTGTTACATACATTTCCTGCCGGCACAAAGTTGTAATACCCTTCTACCCTATGGGTAGCGGTATAAAAATTATTACATATATTAGCGTTAAGTCTAACACTTTTCTCAAGAATGCGAGCCCGGTGCATTATCAGCGTTTGATATGCAGATATTCGGTCGCACCTTGGGTAACCACTGACACTGTGTACTCATTTGAATTGATTCATTTTAATATTATTTGTTGTTTAATTTAATTGATTTATATTATATATTTTTTTGTTTTTATTCTTCCTTTTAGTTTCACCGTCAAAGTTCACATACCCGTCTTACAGATATAATACGATAAAGAGATGGAGCATTTTTAATCTCCTGGTCCGATTCCTGCTGCGCCAATTACTGTATGTATGTGAATACTGTGTCCAGTCCAGTGAGTGTCTGCGGTGTCTTTAGTAATTTCCCTGGTCTCGAATAATAAGAACCTTTTTTTTGTCTGGTCAAAATTATGATTCTTTATTCTGATATAAACTCTGAAGTGACTTATGAAATAAAATATGAATATAAGAGAATGAATGGAATGGAATAGGGAAACTGCATGGTTAGCAGATTGGAGTTGGGAATGAGAATCTGCTTGGTCGTTGGTTTCGCGTAGCTTAGCCGGTTAAACGATTGGCTCCGCATCCGCTGGTTTCCAAACTCAGCGTTTATGTACCCACATGTGTGGGTTGATGACCGTTCATCTACGCCGCTTGGATTTTGGAGGCGGTGGTGTGTCCGCAACAATGTGTGCGGTAACTCCTCCCCCACACGGAGGAATGGCCGGCTCCATAAAGATAGAAGCAGTTGGTGGGTGTGGTTGGAAGATGATCTTTGGTTTGTGGCATAATCGAAGGATGGAAATAAGGATAAGGATCAATAATATTGCTGAATATATAGCTGTGAATTTATGGTGTTTTGTAACGTTCATGTTGGTGATCTTTCCAGTAGTGTATATGGCATATAAGTTTCTCCAGTGATAATGGTTTTATCGTTTGGTTTCTTGCTATTTTGAAGACTGGTGGAAGTATGAATGTGAAGTGGTCATGTTTTACTAATTCCTTATCGCTGAATTCCATGTCGTTTATCCACACGGTGCAGTTCTTGCATCGTATTGTAAATGAGCCGTATAAATAGGTCTCACCGTAGCATGTTGACTTGAGGGTAAGATTTTTCCCATTAAAAATGAAAATAAACCCTTTTTCCGCTTTGAATATGTCCGTTTCGTGCCCGGCATCTATTACATCGCATTTCGTTTTTTTTAGCATTGTTGACGATATCCAATATGCATCTGTTGTTTTGTGTTGCTGCTTCTGCGTGAATTCTTAGGCAGAAGAATTGTTCTACCTTGAGGCAGCTGCCGCGAAANGAATGGTCTGAAGTTTATTAGTGATCGAATCGAATGTGTATTTCGGTTCAGAGAAGGTACGTCTTATCTTATGGGGGAATGGTGTTAATGACTATACTGGGACTGATGGTCTTTGGAAGATTGTTTGAATATTAAAGTGGTTTATTGGTTTTTGAACGACTGTTATCGTTCTCTATCGTTGAATATCTAACCTCTGTGTCAGAGTGTTCGACTGGCAAATGGAGTAGATCTATCGTTGGTGTTGGGGCCCTGAGATAAAACTCTACCTATGGCGTAATTGCTTGCATCTGTGGTAAATGTGAATGGTTTATTGAAATCGGGGTACGCTAGTATTGGGTCATTACACAAAAGGTTTTTTGAATAAGCTATTGCTTTTAGTTGTCTTGTTAAAGGTTTGGTTAATCCCGCGAAGTCCTTTATGAACTTCCTGTAATAACCTAGTAAGCCCAGAAATGACTTAATTTATCGAACGGTTTTCGGGCAGGTGAAATATATTATTGCCTCGATTTTTTCTGGGTTGGGTTTAACTCCTTCTTGTGTAATAATGTGTCCCAGAAAATCAATTTCCTTTCTTAGGAAATTGGACTTGACGGGTTGTATTTTCAAATTTGCTATCTGCAGTTTAGTGAATACTGCCCTAATGTCTAAAATATGGCTCTGTAGCTTAGAGGAGAATATGATAATGTCATCAAGGTATAGAAGGCAAACCTTTCCTATTAATTCTCCAAGGACGTTGTCCATAACGCGTTGGAAGGTTTCAAGTGCGTTTTTGGGACCGAAAGGCATCGTTGTCAACTCGTAGTGTCCGTTTTCGACGGTAAACGCCATTTTGTTTGCGTCATGTGGATTAATCTCATTCTGATGAAAACCACTAGCCAAGTCGATTGTTGTAAAATATTTCGTTTTCCCTAGACTGTATAATATGTCCACTATGTTGGGAATTGGGTATCTATCCGAAATGGTTTTTTCGTTTAATTTACGGAAATCTATTACCAGTCGCCACTTTGCTGGGCCGTTTAGGTCAACAATGAATGCATTGAGGCAGATGTCGGAGTATAGGGCATGTTTTGACGTGGTGTTTTGTACTGTAAGGATGCACTACGGCCGAGATATGAACTCAGCGGCCCAGAGTCCTTTTCCAGTTAAATTTATAATTGGAAACGCCAAGAAATGGAGGGGCCGAGGTTTTCGAGTATTTTTAAGGGTTTCTCCGACTCCAACTGCCAGATTTTGATTGCCCACGCTGGGCGGGATTCCACTACCGGCCCTGGAGTTTCCCAGCGGCCGGACCGTCCCCTAGAGACTGGAGCCGTGCCTGACGTGATCCCGGCAGCCTGCTCCCGCGCCCGCAACCCTGACCTATGACCACGGCGCCGGCGTGCCCGAGCTGCCGCGGCCCGTCGGCTCCACCGTGGTATCCCAACGGCGGCCGACGCTCCCCCTAAAATGCCCCCTATGACTTGCAATTCGCCAGCTGCGGCGCCCGGGCTAATCCCTGGGGCGAATTCTGAGATCGGGCAAGACGGCTGGGATGGGTCCCGCAGCCGCCGCGCGCGTCCACGTCCGGATTTTAACCCAGCAACGTGTCGCTCCTGTCCCCGTCCTGCCCAAATCCGCGCCTGGAATTACCCAACGGCGGCTGAAGCGGGGAGGAGGGGGTACAGCGGGGTGTGAGGGGCTGTTTGGTGAAATAATTAAATACACTCGGACATATTCGCATGTTGGCAGCTACCGTAAAGGTGCATCATAGGGCCACTAGAAGTCTTTACATTCTCGGGACGGCCTTGAAGGTTGTGGCGGGCATCCCCGATTTCGATGATTGGGAACAAATAAAAATTAATCAGGAATTATTTATGAAAACAGACGAGGGACAGACCGAACTAAATATCAAATTTCAGGAACGTCTGAATGAACTCTCGAACTTAATAAACCAAATCCAAAAATTTGAAACCGACAAAGAAACCCACCTTTAGGAAATCATTTTGGCAAAAAATAGAATTGTCATCACAGATTTAGAGAACAGTCTAACCTTAGCAAATCTAAATATCGTAATCATTCGATTCTCTCTCTTCGTAGCGGACGGTCGTGTTTTTGTTTTGCGCTCCGACTTTTGTGTTGGGGTTTCCTCTAATTTATCATCTAATATCAATAATAATATACCGTTTTGCTACCGCGCGTGCATGCACTTTTCTGTGTAATTAATTTGCATAAATAATAACTTTTTGGTTTTGTGCTAAGACGGTTATCTTATTTTATCTTCCTCCTCCTCTATCGAGATGACAGGTCGAATGGCTGACGTAGTGTCCAGCAAAAAGGGCCTGCGTTATTGCTGTGAGGCCTGTCGACCGGTTGAGAAGGAAATATCAACCTTCATGCGTTAGACGAGGAGCGGATTTTCTGAGATAATGGCCACTTTTCGCAAAGCGAATGACCTGTTATCCGCGCTAGACGCTCAATTTAATAGTATGAAGCAATTAAACGAGTCGCCGAAACGCAAAAATTCCGCTGCCGGTCGGCTGCAACTGTTCGAGGCACAGCAACCGATTTCCTGCCACTCTCCGTCGCCACAGCTCCTGGTCCCCGTTCCAATGGTTCTGAGATCAGGAACGATCAAAGATTCGGTAGCCGAATCGGTCGTTGAGGTAACGGAAGCCGCTCAGCCAGCAATTTCCGCGTCGTCCGTTGTATCCGATGCGCAGCAAAATTCTTTGGCTCCGCAAATCCCCGTAGAAAAATCTACCCAGGGTCCACCATTACCCGGAATACCGGCCGTGGTTGGTAACAATTCGTTACGTAAGACCCTTACAGCAGTCCCACCTCCGAAAACTATATTTGTTTCGAGGCTTGCCCCTGATCTCGCATCTGAAGATGTTTTAGCCTATATTCAAGGCAAAACCCAAGCTGGTAATATCAAGGTGGAAAATTTCAAATTTTCGTATGCCAGAGACATTTCATCATATAAGATAAATGTCTCATCCAGACTCTTTGACACTATTTGTTCGGGTGACTTCTGGCCCGAGTACGTTGTAGTAAAGGAGCATAAGGCACGAAATAAGAGAAATCGGCCTGCCGGAATTCAACTGCCCAGGCCGTCTCAGTCCTCAGTGTCCACAGCTGTACCTTCTGTCCCAAAAAACTAACCTCTTCCCTACAACTTTCCTATCAGAATACTAGGGGCTTACGCAGTAAGCTTTCTAGATTATATTTTCCTTTGCATCCCAGGTAATTGTATTTACTGAAACCTGGTTGAAGCCGGAGATCCTCTGCTCCGAAATTCTTTCAAGTAAGTATACAATTTACAGATCAGATCGTCTTCTCCAGCGTGGTGGCGGAGTTTTAATTGCCGTTGACTCTTGCCTCATCTCGGAACGCGTAAAACTATCTTTTACAGGTAGTTCCATTTATGTAACCTGCTCTTACATCCCTCCATCTTCGGAAGATGGTTCGCCTCCACCTCTTGAGCCAAGGCAAGTGCTGATGGCCATGTCCTTGGGCTTCGCCGCGAAGAGGACGTCAGTGAGGTTGCGTTTTAATCCAGAGATAAATACGCAATTCGCATAAAACTTGTGCAGCCGAGCCTTCGTATGACATGGTCGCCTTGTTGGTGTGGAGGGTGAGCTTCCTTTCAACTTCATCATAATATTGTAGAAGCGAGAGACTCCCCTGTCTGAGGGTGCCCATCTCCTGCTCTATGATATGCATTGTCCGCTTGTCACTATAAGTAAAGTCGAGTCGATTTATAATCGCGTCGAAATTAAGCACTGTGCCAAATGAGGATAGCACTGCATCGACCGGGCCCCTTATTTTGCTCCTAA
>VNJN01008824.1:0-79139 GCA_008042485.1 Drosophila mayri
AAAAAAAAAAAAAAAAAAAAAAAAAACCAAAAAAAGTACAGACATTGGAGAAGCGGAAAAAAAAACGTAAACCGCCAAATGAAGGAGTCACAAAAAAAAAAAAAATACCCGAAAAAAATATAAACCAGACTCCACAGGCAAGAAAACTTGGGCTTCGTCGGCGGCTCCGGCTCTTTGCACGTGATACATTCATCATGAACTTGAATTTGAATTTTAAGTTTAATGGTTAATCCATTGTGGTTGCCGGCCTTTGGCTCTGTGTGTGTTTAGGTGTGTGTGTGTGTGTGTGTGTGTGTGTGTGTGTGTGTGTGTGTGTGTGTGTGCAGGCAACAATTTGCGAGCACTTGTCACCATTGTTGTTGCTGCTTTTGTTTCGATATTTTCGTGTATTTTGTATCTGTCTGCGTCTGCCTTTTGGGTTTTATTTTATTTTTGTTTTGGGTTAAAGCCGACAATTGCAATCGTTACTTTTGTTGTTGTCACTTGCACTTGTTGCCTTGTTTTTTCTGCTTGTGTCTTCATCATCATCTGCAGCTTCATCTTCGATGACTACTATATATCATATTGTATAACTGCCCAGAGGGATGCCCCATGCTGGGTGAACAAAACAAAAACCAGAGAAAAACTCGGAAAAAAGGAAGGGCAAAACTAATCCGGAGATGAGCTGCCGGGTTTTGCAATGCCACGCCCCCCCGAAATACGATCGTGGAACGTTTAATCTTTGGTAGTGTTTGCGGTTTTTGTTTAGTGGGCGGAGGTGACAAAAAAAAAAAAAAATAAAGGAGAAGGCTAAGTCCGTTCACAGGAATCTATTGAGTGAGCAGCTAGTAATATATATATAGATATATATTTGCACTTCAATTTTATTGGCATGGCTAGTTCGTTTCTAAAGTCATTTCATTTGCCGAACATTTTCGAGTTCGTTGCTTAAGTCTTTTTTTTCAGGACTTTTCCAAGTTCAGTGCCCCAAATGTTTTAATTTAGAGGCACGAGAAGGTAGCATTATTTTTTTTTTTATATACATTTAAAAAATTACAATTATCCATCCTTTTTAATTAATTAATAATTAAAAAAAAAATGTTTTATTAATCTAAATTGGGAGTTAAATCAACAAAAACTTAAAAAAAAAAATTTTAACCAATATTAAATTAAAGGCTTGAACGGCAAATCAGGCCAGAAATAAAAAATAAAAAAAAAAAACAAATAAAAAAAAACAAATAAAAAAAAACAAATAAAAAAAACAAATAAAAAAAACAAATAAAAAAAAAACAAATAAAAAAAACAAATAAAAAAAACAAATAAAAGCTTTAAAAACATGTATTTTATATCCAGTACTTAATTCTTTTCCTTTTCTTTTCATTTGTAATATCGTATTATTCATCTAGTTCCACAGTAAAATCAACAAAATTAAATTATCAGAATTAATAAGTTCATTTATCTCGCAATCATTTATATAAAACCAATATAAATTGAAGACCTAATGGAAACAGAATGCCTTTATCACTCTTTAAATTAACCACAGACAAAAGAAATATTGAAGATGTAAAAGATTTGTTAATTTTATAGACACAATGCGCCCAATGTACAAACGTAAATATATATGCATAGTATATCTCATTCTGAAACAATCTCATTATTATTGCAATCAGGTTTTTTTTTTTTTTTTTTGTATTTTTCGCTTTTGAAAATTAGTCAAAAAACGTGCGCATGACGCTTCAGTGTGCCTGTGGGGTGGGGCGGGGGGCGAATCTGCTTTTAAGGGGCGAAATATGCGTGCGCTCTCTTAAATGAATTATGAATAAAGTAATTTTTTCCAAGCCGAGCTCAGTCGTTGGCTTGAGGGCCACGTTGGCAACTAATTTCGACCTTGCATACAATTTTAATTAAGTTTGTTTTGTTGTTATTATTGTTGGTTGTGTGTGCACATGGTTGTACATTTATTTATATAGATATACAATGTATATCTACATATCAAGAAGGGTGACGACAATGATAATTTCTTAACTTAATTTAAGGCAGACTGTAGACTTGCATTAAGCTTTATTGTCTTTATTTTCTGGCGCCATAATTTTGTTTGACTTCAACTTGAACCATCAAGGAAAACTGCGAAAATGATCAAGTTCAACTTGGAAGGTGAGTTGGAAAATGTTGTAATATAGTTTTATGTGTGGTTATGGAATGGTAAAAATATATAGAATATTTTTACATTTCTGTTTATTGATTTATTCTTAGGACTCATATTTCTATATCAGGATATCAGGATAGAATATTGAGTTTTTTATATTGAAATATTTATTTAATTCTAATTTATATTTATTTATATTTTAAAATTGTGTTCTTATTTATATTATTTTTCTTTCTTTCGGATCCCTTTCGGATCCTATACTATGCCATCAGCTCTTCTGCCAACCCTTTTTTTTAGGATTTTTCCCCTCTTTCCTTGCACACTTTTTACTTTTCTTCTTCACCACTGCGATCGCCGTTGCATATTTTCAATTTTTTGCATTTTCAACATAAATTAGCCGCCGTCTCCCAGTGACCCCCAACACAAGCGAGCGAAGCCCCACTCTTTTTCGCTCTCTCTCTCGTCTTGGCCAGAAATAGACATCGGTTTAGGCCAAGAAGAGCAAAATTCCTGGCGTCAGTAAGGAACGTGGTCAAAACCAGGCAATACAAAAAAAAAAAAAAGTAAAGCGTTAATAAAACGGCACAAAAGGAGGCACGCAAGTCGAGTGGAGTCTGCAGAGATGTAACCAAAGTCCAGACCCAAGATGATGATCATCATCATCCATAGCATCATCATGACCAACCCAAACCCCAGCCCAAAGAACCGAGCAAAAAGAGTGATGTGAGAAGAGCTGAGGAAGATGTGGCAGAAGGACGAGGACATGGACCAGAATGAGGGAAGAGGACGACTTTGATTGCTGCGAATTTAAAGGTACTCTTCATATTACTATTTTATTATCTATTATATTATATTGTATAAAATATTTAAATTATTTTGGAGTAATATATAAGTGAGTAATAAATATTATTTTTAAGGATTTTTCTATATCTTAAGTCCTGCTATAGAAAGGGTATCTCATTTGTATAAACAAATATCTAATTTAATGCAAGCTTTTAGGCCCTTAAATTTTTTTTTTTTTTTAGGATTTTTGGGCGTTGAGATTTTTTCTTTGGCGACGGCGGCCCCTACATCCTCCACCTTTTCTGCTCCTCTTTTGGATCCTACGCTTCTTTGGATTGCCTTCGTCTTCCTTCTTGGAGCTTCCTTTGCCTTTGGTCGCTTCTTCAATTGCTGTTTTGTTGTTGTATTTCTTTATTATCAACGTTATTGTTGTTATATTTCATGTTGTTGTTGTTGTTATCAGGCGTGTGCGGTGCGCGTTGAATCCGCTATAACAGTGTTAGTACGTTAGTAGGTATACAAACAGGTAAAACAGGTATTCCCAGCCGCTCTTCCATCATCATTATGATCATGATCATTACGATGATGAAGTTCCTCATCTTCTGCTGCCTCTTCTTCTTGCTCTTCTACCACTATGGATATATTCTGTTTCTTTAACACCACTTGAAGCATTATTTTAGCAACAAATAGTAAAAACAAAGGCATCAAAAAAAAATAAATAAAAAAAATATCCACACAAATAAATTCTAAGATGTTAGATTTTAATAATATATATCTTAGATATTATTATAACATTTCTTTACAATAAATAATTATGATTTATTAAAATTTAAAAATATAATTTATATAAATAATTCAAATAAACAATTTTCTTTCTATGTAAAATACACAAGAAGTACGAATGAGCGAGCGTTGCAAGCGCAGTGAGGCCCAAAGGAACACATTCTTAAACACAGCAATTACCCAGCCAGCGCAAAAAGGGGGTGGGAAATGAGGGAAAACATGCGAAGAAGAAGAAGAGGAGCAGAGCAGAGCAGACGCTAAGAACGAGAAAATTCTGCTGGCCGTGTGGAGCCCGCCCTCCTGCCTCCCTCGCATCCCTTAGAGCCCAGGCCCCCCAGTCAAAGTCAAGGCATTTACAGACCAGTGAACACACTCAACTCACCATGTGCAGTTTCTACACACATTCATATATATATACATATAAATATATATGTATATATAGAACTGATTCCTCGGTGGTGTTGGTCTTGGTCTTGGTCTATACCTTTGGTGGCCAAGGTCTGGGGCCAGCCACAAACTACAACAACAACAACAAGACTAACAAAAGCTACAACCAGCGCCCGAGTCTCTGTTGGTTTCGCCATCAAGAACCTGAGATTCGCTTTTGGTCGGAAATCTTGATCAACTATCTGCCGCCGCCTTACAAAGGGCCTATATATGTATATATACATATATATAATATAAAAATATAATTACAAGTCAGATTCGATTTATTTATTACGTTATACTGGGGTAAATTAATAGCAACCTTATGGGGGGGAGAGAAACATTTCTTAATCCGGTAATTAGTAAATTGTAAATATTTATCAAATCAGAAAAAATGGAAACAAGAAAATTTTAAATAGGAAAACTAAATAGGGGAATAATTGAATAGAAAAGAGTATACCATAAATAATTTTTATTTAACTTTTAATTTACATTTAAATTATAATTTAAAATATTAAGGAAACCTAGAACTTTTAAGAAGCGATTTGTTAATTTCTACCAACAAATCCTTAACTTTTTAAGCCCTTCCAAATAAAACCAAAAGACTTAAGACACGAACTTCCCATTAAAATAAGGCCACAAAAAAATATAACAACAAATAAATGCTAATAATACTTGATTCAATTAAACTTTTAATTTTAATTAAATTTTTAGAATTTAAATAAGAATTTTTAAGCACAAATTTATTAATTTCTATTAACAAATCCTTTGCATTTTTAAGCCCTTCCCCCTCAAAAGACTTAGGACACGAACTTCCCATAAAAATAATCCCAAAAAAAATACAACAAAATTGTCAATAATTCTTGATTAAATTAAACATTTAAAATTTAAATATAATTACTACTTTTAAGTTAAACAAATATTTTTAGGCACCCATTTATTAATTTCTACCAACACATTCTTTGCTTTTTAAGCCATTGCTACCAAAAAAAAAAAAAAAAAAAAAAAATTGCAAATAATAATTCCTGATTAATTCAAACCTTCAGATTCCTGCCACTAACATCTTTTGCGTTTATATACATATATATGTATGTACATATATTTGTTTGGGTTCTGGGCCAGAACACTTGCATTTTGGCCAGCGAGCGGAATTTCGAGTGAGAGTGAAGTTGGCGCAGGAACAACGCTACAGCAGAGAACAACAACAACACCAGCAACATGGTAGATGTTCTTTGGCAGGCTCCACTGAAGAATCAGTAGAAGAAGAAGAAACTGAAGAAACCTCTGCCAGCGCCGTCTCGCTGCTAACGCCAACGTCACGACATTAACATTGCCGCTGCCTCAACGGCAAAGTCACAGTCAAAGCCAAAGTTAACAACAGGTTTTTAAGGTGCCACTCGCTGGCTCTCACTCTCTTATTCTCTCGCGATCAGTGAACACTGAGAGAAAGAAGGTGTCAGGGAAAGTTTTTGGGATCCTTCAATCAACTAAACATATATTTTCATTAACTTTTTAAATGTGATATTAAATAAATACGTTATTCAATAATAAAACCTAAAAATATAAATTAGATATTCGGACTTCTTAATAATAAATTTATAGTTTCTTTTTTTTTTTAATAAAAAATAAAAAGATATATTTATACTTAACCTTAACCTACTTTAACCTTTGTTAATACCATTTCTTTGTATATAAAATTTAAAAACTAATTAGCCTGAAATATAAATAAATCAGATTGTTAACATTTTTGCCCTTTAAAATTAATTTGAAAGAAATAGCTCAAATTTCTCTCAGTATCCTGAGAAACACGTCTTCGTTTTTACCTTCGCCGGCGACTTGATCTTCGTTTTTAACTTCGGCTTTGGCGCTCTCCCTCTATCTCTCGTTCTATCTCTGTCATTTTTCGCTCTCTCGCCGCACACCAGCACAAAGTAGCTGTAAATTTGTTACGTCGCCGCAGAAGAGCGTGCGTGAGAGTGTTACCTGTAGGTGTATTTGTGTGTGGCACACAGGTGGGCGCTGCTTGAATTCGACGCGCTGAATTCGCCGTCGCTTACATCACTTGCCACCCTACCTGTGTATGTGTGTGAAATAACGTTAGTTATCCGTTGGCATCGCACCTGTGCATGTTGGAGGGAGACAGAGTCTGCTGCTCTTCCTTTCTCGCTTAAATCTCTCACTCGTTTGAGCTCTCTTTCTCTCTCTCAATCTTATTTGCCATTCTAAGCGCATTCTAAGTGATGATCATCATCGTGCTCTGCACAGGTAAAGAGAGGTGGGGGAAGCGGTAGGTGCCGGGACTCACCTGAGAGCGAGAAATGCCTGCGTTGCCAACTATTTTGCCGTTTAATTTCGCTTATATGGGTACTTTTTTCCATTTTACTTGCTGCTGCTTCTTCAGCTTGTTATTTCTCCTTATTGTATTCACCGCGACTTGGCTCTCACACAAACAGACACACACAGAGGCACACCTTTAATGATGATGAAATTCTTAAAGGGCCGCGGAAAAAAACAAAACTATTGGAATTTTTACCTCCTTTTTTGTTACCTCCTTTTTGGCTGTGTTTTTTCTTTCGTTCTTCTCAACTTGAAAGCGAAAAAATAAATTCAAATCAAAAGACTTAGGAAACGAACTTGCACTGATTTAGCCAAAGACTTGGGACACATACTAGGCTGAAGGATGAAAAGACTTAAGAAACGACTTGCACTGAGCTAGCGAAAGACTTAGGACACGAACTTGCACTGAGTGATCAAAAGACTTAAGACACAAACTTCAGCAGAGCGAATTTTAATTACAGCCTATTTCAAAATTTGGATATTAAATAAGCCTATAAGAAGGAATGATTTTTAATTATCAAATAAACCAAAACCCTTTAGTCCTACATTTTTCTTATTTTCGGAGTGTTATAAAAACGAAAGACTTAGGACACAAACTTGCAAGGAGTTATGATATATAAAAACTATATAGAAAATTAACTCTAAGTACAACAAGTACAGCTCCAAAGAGCGCGACACAGGCAATGTGGAAGATGGTTGGATGGGGGGTGGAGGGAGCAAGACCATCTCAACCGGCAAATGGCCAAAGCAAAGAACAAACGAAGCATAAGCAGCAAACAGCGATCATGGTGATCATCGTTGTGATCATTACCTTGACTCTGGCGGAGACAGGTAGGGCGATAGTGCCACAGAGAGAGAGAGCTATGTACCTACAGCAACGGCGAAAAACTGCATGAGAAACGTTATGTGAGCGAAATGAAGCAACGCAACGCACAAGGCACACACAAAAACACTCTCACTCTCCTCTCACAGGTGCGCACGGGCCGAGAGCCCACCTTTTTTCATCTTCGGCTGGCGATCGGTTCTACGCCGAAAGCGAAGCTACTCTTTCTCTCTCTCTCGCTCTCGGCTTACGGTGTTTTGCAGCGAATTCAGAGCGCCGTCTAACTGAGTTTGTTGTAGCGGCGAGATCGATCGGCCGCCTGCCTGACTTTGGCCTAACTGCTCCACAGTGCGGACCGCTCGAATACAGTAAGTGGCGAGCCGGCGTTGTGATCACATGGGCGAAATCCCAAAACAAAAAGAAAAATCAACACCAACAACCAAACCAAAAAAAACATAAATTTTCAATAAAGTATCAATTCCTCAAAGTATAAACACAAGTACTGTGAAATATCGGAAACATATATTATTATATAAATATAAAAAAATCAGAGTGTTGTGTGTCCAAGCCAAAACCAGAAACAAATACATTTTTTTTCAAGTGACAAAGAACCAAAACTGATCATAAAAATAATACAGATTCAGAGCCAAAAATTTTTTTCAAGTACAATTTTTGTCAAAGTGTTTGAAAACATATTCAAATATTTTTTGAAAACTGAAAAAACACACACAAAAGGATAATATACCCCCACATCAAAAATAAGGATACAAATCTAAGAAAAGAAAGACATGAAGAGGGCCAAGCAGAAGGCGATTTGAGCTTTTCGCTCTCATGACGCGAAAAAAGACAAATAAAAATTGGTTATTTTTTTTTTTATTTATAATATAAAAATATAATTGCTTAGTGGACGAGCGGCAAACAAACATACACACACAATTGGATTAGTGTTTTGTTTATTTCGGACGCACGGTGACTGTCCCTCGTCCACCCAAACAAATACTCGAAAAATTAAAAAAAAAAAACAAAAAAAAAAAATATAAAACAAATAACTAGCTCGCTGTCGCGTGTCGTCGCCGTCGCGTTGCGTCAATCATTTATCCCCGTATATCGTCATCGTTAATCGCGCAACATGCCGAAGATATTTCTGATCAAAAATCGACTGCACCAGCAGCAGCAGCGTTTGCTCGAATCACAGAATTTGCTGCAGCACAAGAGCCAGGATGATGAGCGTTGTTTGGTGCCGCCCTTGAGCCCCAATAATGGCGGTGGCGGTAGTGGCAGCACGCCCACACCCTCACCACCGCCACCCACTGGCCAGCCGCCGGAGCCACAAGGCCAAGGCCAGACGCAGGATCATGACCAACAGCCGCTGAGCCTGACGCGAAAGCGATTCCATCATCGCCGCCACTACTTTGGCCAGTCGCGCAACAGCCTCGATCTGGGACATAATCAAAACTCACATCAAAACCAACTCAATCAGAATCTAAATCAAAGTCCCGCGGAATTGGAAGTGGACCGCTCAACAGGCCAAGTTCAAAATGGTAAGTTTGGAGATCTTGAAAAAAAAAAAAAAAAATTCTTTACGATTTTACTAAAAACCATGGCTGCCTTGAAGAGAACTTTCTTGAGGGAAAAATGGTTTGGGGGAAAAAAAAAATTAAAATAAATACAAAATTATAGTATACTTGTTTTGCTATAATTTGTTGAAGATATTCTGTTCTTTTTAGTTACTTTAAAATAATTTCATTAACGGAAATCACAGAGTTTTTATTAATTCGTGGATTTATAAGAAATTCCTTTAAAATTTTATCTGCTTGATAATTTCAACACATCTTTAAAGAATTTATAAAGAATTCTTTTCCTAAAAAGGAGAGTTTTTCTATTTTAATTTAATTTAGGAAACAAATTGAATATTATTTCAGTTATAAACCTCTTCAAGCTCTTACAATTCCTTAAAAAAAAAAGGGTAACAACAGAAAGAATTGTAATTTATTTAGATAAATAATTGCTACAAATGTGTCAGTCAGTCAGTTTTGTATTTTTTTTTGCCAAAAGGCAAATTGGCAAGAATAGAAAAATATATCAAACAAAATGCCAGACCATATACAAACCTATATCTAATGCCTGGAAATCATTTCAAGCCACACTTTTGGCCAGCTTTTGTTCTTTTCTTCACTGTTCTTGTATTTTATTTCTATTTATTTATATTTCTTCGCCCACACCAAGACGATTCGCTAGGCTTCAGTATCTGTATCTCAGCAAAAGTATCTACATATATCTGTTTATGTATCTGTATCTATACAGTCTATCTTCCATTCTCTAAGCGTAGCTGGGCTTACTCCAACATCAATCACTTTCATTGAATTTCGTAAGCGTTTTTATTTCGTTTTATTTTTTTTTTTAGCCAAAGTTCTCCCCATTCTGTTCTGTTCTTTGGCTTTCTGTTTTTTTTTTTTCGTTTCTGTTTCGTCTGTGTTGGCATTATATAATCTCGCCCAGCAGAAGCCCGCTTATTAAGTCATTTCGATTTTCGATTTAGGCGGCTTAGGTTAAAGGTTTTAATTTTCATAAATGATTAGGCAAGAACTTTCTTCGATTCGGTTGTTTATTAATTAAGCTATTTTCGATTTTTAGTTGAAAGTGAGTTTCGTTTGGCGTTGCTTTTCGCTCTTTTTCTGTCTCTGTTTCACCTTCTTGTTGTGTTTTTTTGCTCAAGACTTTTGTTTCTAAGCTCTTAACTGCCCTTTGTCTGGCCTTAATTATATCTATATTTATTTTTAACCATAGCCTGGCTGGGGCTTCACTTCAACAGAATCGTCTCACACGCAGCCTCATAATTTTTTGCTTCTCCCCTACCTAACCTTACCTTACATGGGCATTATATTTCATGGTTATAGCTTATGTATAAATATATATATATATTGTTTTTATTGTCCATGGGGGAAAAAGTGTTATATACATTTATTAAATTAAATAACACGTTGCGTTCTCGGCTCCTTCATCATTTTCGTACTCCCTCCCCTTCTGGTCTATCGTCTATCCACTTAAAAATGTATTATGAACGCTTCCGCTGTATAATTTTTATGATTTCTGCGGATATTGTAATGGAAGCTATTTGAAGGGAAATCGCTGTGCTGACTTATGTACTCAGAAATTTCAAAAATTGGTTGGAGGAAGCATCGTAATGGGAAATGGTTATTTTTATTAATGGATTTTCTTAACGAATCTGATTTAGTTGCGTTTTTCAAACTCTACAAATGTCTGAAATTGTGATAACTTGGATTATTCTTGTCCCTTTTTATTGATATTTTGCTAGGTTTTAGGAATTTCTTTTGCCTTTTCTTTTCATTCTTTATAAAACATAGATAATTCTGTTTTTTTCTGAATTCCAAAATTCTTCTAATCTCCCCATTGGTCTGCTCTGATCACACAACCAGCGAACTCTTTGTTCAATTACCGCGTACGGTTCGTTTTTTTTTTTTATTTTATTTTTTTTTTTTATCCTCTACCCACTGCAAGCTATGCCCATGGCCAAGAACTTCACACACTTGGACGAACACTCACACACAGTGAGTCCAGTAAGCAAACGAAAGAAAAAAAAAAATTATATAACTAGCAAAGTACAAGGTACTAAGAGCCAAGAAAACAACAACAAATACAAGAACTCCTCTCGGCCAAGCAAAAGTACAAGTTTGCAAGAAGATGAAGCCAAAGCCCAGGCCCCACCAAAGAAGCGAAAAGAGTGTGTGGAGCAGAAAGAGAACTTTTTCAGCCTAGACTAGCGCTTAACTTAACTAAACACAATGACTAAGATCACAATGATGATGATGATGATGATCACGAGGAGAGCCAAGTTCAGAGAAGGCAGGAGAAGAGCAAAAAGGCAGCACCAGCAGGAGGAGGAGCAGGAGGATGAGGACGCTGGGTGGAGTGCATTGTAGGCACGTCGTCTGCCATTTGGCCTAAGCAAAGTCAAGGCAACTGGCCATAATAAAACTTGTAGAACCAGTCAAATGGAGACGAAGAAGAAGCCGAAGAGAACGAACCACCAGAAGAACGCCACCAGAACGCCCAGAAGACAAGAAAGGCTGAAAAGAACACAAAACTGAGGCTACAAAAAAAAAAAAAAAAAAAAGTGCTCTGAAGGGCCTTGGAGGATGGAGGCACAGAACCAACACATTCGCCAAAAAGATGGCAAAAGCGATGCCCAAGAAAATCAAGCATAAAGGTATATATACCTGGCCAAGAGTTCCTCCTCCTAGTTACCAGGCCCTCTCCCTCTTGAAAAAAATAAAAAAATGTATATATATATATATAAAAGTTATGAGCATAACTTCCTGTTACATTTTTCTCTATCTCCCATCAGCGATCTATCTTTCTTTCATTTCTCTCTCTCTTTTTGGCCGCTAGTAAAAGTCAATAAATAACCGAAAGGAAATTCATTGATCGACGCGATCGATGATAAAGAAATTGCCAAAATGAAAATAAGAAATTGCCAAGCGAAAAGGAGAGCGGGTTCCATGCAAATTCTGCAGCTGTTAGAAAAACAAAAAGAAAAAAAAAAAAAAAAAAAGTTCAATTGCACGCAGCTTACACGCAGATGTTGCAATCCTCGAGCGGAAGTCAGCGAAAGGTTCCCTTCGACAGATTGCGCGACCCTTCTTCTACTCCGGGGACAGAGATACGGATACAGAGTGCCGGGATCGGGATCGGAACCGGGAAAAGTTCAGCGAACCCCTTAGTAAACAACCATTTACCGTCTCGACGATGGCTCAAAAGCAAAAGTCAAGTGGTAAATGAGGTAAATGCAAAAAAAAAAAAAAAAAAAAGTAATAATAATAAAAATAAATAAAAGAGAAAGACCATGGGACAGGGGAAAATAAAACCAAAAACCAAAAAAAAACAAAAAACTATTACTATTACTTCATAGGGCGGCGGCAGCTGATGGGATTTTCTATGAAAAACGAATCTCTCTCTCTCTTTCTCTTATAGTTCTATTGTTTATTCAATTAAGCTTTGCCCGATCGTGGTTCGACGATCAAGAACATCGCCAGCTAATTGGACTTGAGATGTGGAATCTTCAGCTCAGATTGAGTATATGTAAATGAATCGGAATGGTCAAGTCAGACCTCAATTTTGGGGTATTATCTAAGATTGTAGGGGATATATGTATATTTATTACTTGCCCAGGGAACTGTCGTTAAAAGACATCTTCATAAAAATGTCAAGAGAAAAGTTCTACATTTAAATTTCTAAATATAAAAATTAAAGTCTTTAGAAATAAAGGTTATATATATATATATATACATATATATACATATATTACACATATTTATATTATATTTTATTATATATATTTATAACCAATGATATATGATACATATGTATACAAATCTGTTAAAGAATTCTTTAATTAAAAGAGATTACAACTATTTTTATAAACGTTAAAATTTTAATAACTAGCTAAATAAAGAAAATTCTTAAAAAAATAAGCTTTAGAAAAAGTAATATAAAAGTAAGCTTTTTTTAAGATATAACTAAAATAAAATATAATGTTTTATTAAAGAAAAAAATTATTAAGAAGAAAAATATAATTAAAAATTATTTAATAAAAATATTTAAATATTTTAATCAAGTTCCCCGCCTAAGTCCTATGATGGCACATCTTATTTGGCTTCGGCAAAAAATCAAGTTCGTTGCCTAAGTCTTTTGATTACACTCAACATTTCCAATAGGCAGTACAAATTCACTTCATTTGTTTTTCCTTTTACTTCGTTTTCTTCCTTAGTTCTCTCCTCCTTCGTTCTGCTGTATATTTTTTTTTGGCATTAGTTTTACCTGCCGCTGCCAGTGATAAAACAATGCACTTGGTTGTGTGTAGGTGTGTGCATGTGTGTGAGGGGGTCTACCTGTGCCAAGGGTTCCTTTTTAATCTCACAACCAAAAACGATATTTGACAATCAGAGGAGGAAAAGAAGGAAAGCAAAATACAGAAAATAAAAAAAGGGCAACAAGAGAATCCTGCACACACACACACACACTGCACACCTTGATAACATTTAAAGCTGAGATTTATTTGTGCAGTGAATCAACAACAAGCAAGAATACACAGCACAAAGGAAGCCAGCGGAGGGTTAGAGACACGCCGACGGAGAGGCGGAGGAGACAGAGACTGAAAAACAGGTCTCAAGTGCTGCCAACCGAGAAGAAGAAGCAAAAGCAGAGAAGTAGGAAGAGGAGGAAGCGGTAGTGGCAGCAGAAGAAGAGCAGCGAAAAAGAGAAGCAGAGAAAAGAACGTAGAATACATTTGAAAAATAATAAGGAAAAAAAAGGAAGCGAGTGAGTTTTTTTCGTCTGCTTTTTGCTGCTGCTTCTTGTTGGTATGCAGTTGAAGCAGCAGCAGAAGGAGCAAGCAGAAGAAGCAGTGGGAGAGGCAGAACCAAAAAGAAAAAAGAACAGAAAAGGCAATGAATGATCATCAATGATCATGCTGATCATGATCATGATGGTGCGTAAGGTGTACATGTGTGTGTGTTAGTCTATTTTCATTGTCTCTCTTCTTCTTTTTCCTTTGTTAGCACTGCCATGAAAATGCATTATTTTTCTATTATTTTTTCGCTGCAACAATTTCCTAATTGAATTACCTTTTGATATGGATACAAAAATTATAAGATCAAGAGAAATTATAATGAAAATATGGGAAAAATTTACAGAGAATACAGAAAAAATCTTATCATTATAACAAACAATAATATAAATAATATTTCTAATAAAATACCAAAAATAAATCATAAAACCGAATTAATCAATTGTACAAATCAAACAAAATTAATCAATATTTTAATGAAGCAAAAATCCCTTAAATAAACTTTAAATTCTCCAAATCAAAATAATTATTAAATTAACAATCTAATTATAATAATTCCATAAAAGTCCGAATTTAAGCCCAGGCAAAATTGATAAATAAATCCAATAAACAGTTGGCAGGCCAAGTAAATGTATAAAAAATAAATATACATATGTATAAAATACAAACAAAACAAATAAATTTGTAAGGAATATTCACAATTCTTGTTGTTTGTGCTTTCCTTTTCAATTCTCAATTATTTTCTCTCCCTCTTTTTCTTTTGCCAAAAGTGTCAATAACTTTGTGAATTGCTGGCGAATTTCTTATAATTTTCCAAATTAATATTATTAATGTATGGAAACTTGTTTCGTTTTGTGTATTTTTAAAATTTTAAATATTATTGCTTATATTTGGTTTTTTTTTTTTTGTATTTTTTTCTGCTTTTAAACACGTTTTGTTTTATAAAATTTGTAATCAAATCAGTCAGCCAGAATAATATATAACTCGTTTTCATTCTCGTTGGATATTAACAGAAGAAAAAAAAAAAACAGTTAGTATTTTTTGTGAAATATTTGCTGGCAGAAGATCACAAAAAAACACGTTTTCAACCGGCCACGAGAGGCAGAAAAAAAACGATCTCTAACCAAAAATAAACGTGTGCAAAAAATAAAATAAATAATAAAAAACAAGATGAGGGCGTAATTCGATAGTTTTGATACTTCACACTAAATATGTTTAAATTGTATTAAATCATATTTAAATTGTTAGCATTTAATAACTTTTGAATTGTTCATGTCCCATGATTTATTTATTGTTTGATTTCTAATAAATTTCCGCCCTTAGTAAAAATATTTAAAATTGAAGAAAAATTGTGTTTGGGATTGTGTTTAAATTTTAATAATAAAATAGAAAAAGTTATGTTTATGTAGTGTTTTTGAGAATGATTTTGACTCGTTTTTACAAGAACATTTAAGTGGATTTAAGACAGGCTTTTAGGACTATTTTTGGTATAAAAAATAGAAATTAAATGAAGTATAATTTAAAAATATTAAGAAATATAAAACTATATTCAAAGAAATCCATGGAAACAATAATAGTTTCTAAAATACTAAAAATATTTTTGTGTCCCAACCAAACTAACATTTTTAAATTGCAAACATTTTTCTTAGTAAAATTTATAAACAAACTCCAACAACTACAAATTAATTTGTTCAGATACAAATACAGATATTATGACGTCGATAAAGATGCATTTGCAGAGAGAGGCATCTCACAACAACTTAAAAAACCATAAAAAAAAAAAAACAACAAACATGACTGCAGGCTGGCGGGCGGCATGCCTATATAAATATCTCTCTATATATATATATAGGTATATTGTGTAGATATGCATCCATACATACGATACACGTACATATAGTAAGTCTTTTCAGGTCAGGGTTGACTTGTGACTGACTAAATGAATGAATGAATGACTGCATGAAACTGCATTTAGCTGCGATTGTCTCTCTTTTTCTCGCACGACTAACTAAAGCATTGACAACTCGTACTATATAGCCTGATGCCGATGCCGATGCTGATGCTGAATGCCGATATAGCCCCGATGCTCCGATGCCGCCCCCCGATATATACCATATGCGTTAAACACATTGCATTGCATTCGAGGCTGAGGCTGAGGCTGCACCTCTCTGAACTGGTTTTCGACTTGACAAACGCAACCATTGACAAACCGATCGAGTATATATATGTATATATATATATATAACTGTGCGAGTTATATATCATATACCTGTGTATATATAGCTTCTTTTTTGGCAACTCTTCTCCAGAGAGAGATATGTGAAATTTTTTATCGCTGCTTCGAATTTCGTTTAAAAGAAATTTCATCAGCACCAAAAGACAAAAGGCACAAACTTTTTGTCTCATTCGAAAAAAAAAAAAAAATTGTGCAATTCACCAATATCAACGAAATAGCCAAAAACCATTATATTTCCCCTCGATATTTATTTTCACATTGGTTAATTATGTGCTTAAAAACCAAAGGGATTTGTGAAATTTTTTACAGAAGAGATTTGCATAAAATTTTATATTTTTGTGTGTCGCAAAAAAAAAAAGAAAGAAAATGTGTTGTCACCCTTTGAAGTTTGAATTTGTTTTAAATAAAAAGAAAGATTTTGGCCTGATTTAAAATTAAAAGAAATTTAAATTAAATCATAGGAAAGGAAATAAATAAAATAAACACTAAAAGTAAAAGTATTGAGGTGAAAAATATTTTATTTTATATAATATAAAATTCAAAGAATTTTTATAAAGAGATTATAGATTATAAAGTTGCCTAGAACCCTTTTCTTTAATTAAAAAAATAATATTTACCCAGCATTTATTTTTTTTTAATATATTAATTATTTTTATAAACCCCCAAAATTAAATTAAAATCTCACACACACACTCGCTTGCTTACTTGCTCCCCTCTCATTTTTATTGACAAATGTCAAATATTTCAATATCAATATCAAGTTCGTTGCCTAAGTCATTTGTTTGGCTCTTTGCTGGCTGCAAGTGAAATTATCAACAAACGCACCCAAGGGGCAAATAATAATAATAATAATCAGATAACAACAACAACAAACTATAAATAAGACCCAAGTAATAAATGATATGCACACACACACACACACACAGCAGTGGGACACACATGAAATTGAGTAAAAAAAAATAAATAAATAAATAAAAACCGAAGAAAAAAAATCTACCGGTTTTCAAGGTTAGGCCGCTTTAACTGTATTAACACCGGGTCCGTAATCACAGCCGCAACAGCGCAGCAGCAGCAGCAGCAGCCAAGTTACGTCATAATGAACAGAGCAGCATTTACAGCGGCAAAACTTTGCGGTTTTGGCTCATTTCATTTTATAAATTTTATACGCATAATTTCATATTTGTAACAAACAAAAAAAAAATCACCAAAAGTTGGGGTGGGGATTTAGCATGTTGTAAGTGGGTGTTTGCTTAACATAATCTTTGGTTTGTTTTGTTGTTGCTTTTTTTTTTCTTCCCCCCCTTTTTTAGCTTGTTTCAGTTTCGTTTCGTATGCAAATGTGGGTCACCAACTGCTCTTCGCAGCCTCTTCTGCCTCTCCTGTGGAAAACTCTGTTGTTGTTGGTTTTTTTTTTTTTTATTAAATGTTTACAGTTAAAACAAGCTCTCTTGGCTGGATTTTCGCTTTTTTTTGTTGTTGTTTCCTCGCTCGCATTTGGCAATAAATATTGAGAGCAAGAGTGAAGCAAGCTCATCATCATTATTGATTATTTTTGTCCAGCTTTTTGTTTAGCTGCTTTTGCTAAAAAAAAAATGATAATGATATGTTGTAATCGCTGCTATATAACGGTAAGGGAAGGTCAACCAGATAAAGTTGGTAACAAAATTGAAAAAAAAAAACTGTGGCAGGAAAATTTTTTCGAATATTTTAGTTAAATCAAAAAAATTACTTAAATTAAATGAAGAAATATCACAAATATATATAAAATATATTATACACTTATTATAAAGTAGGGAAGAAGAATTCCCCTCGAAAAACTAGTTTCCTAAAAGGTTCATCACTTGTCTCATTAACAAGTGCATGTAATTAATTTATAAAGCCACCTGTTTTTTTTATTATTATTATTATTTTGAAGGCTTCGTTTTTGTATAAGGCAAGAACTAGTTCCTTTACTGATATGGACTTGTATATATATATAAACATATATATGTATATATCACTTTTTTTGTGAATTTCCGTTACGGTTTTTGCTTTTTTTTTTTTGCTGCTGCCTTCATTATCTCCAAAGCAGCGCAAATGAGTTTGTCAACTAAATGATTTTTTTTTGCTTTTTTGCAATTGTTTTTTTTTTTTGCTATTGCTTTTGGAACTGACCAACACAAATAAATAAATATTGGCACACCAACAACATACGTTTTTAGAATGAATATATTATATATGCGTTGACCCAAATTTCGTGTCTCACCTGCGAGTTGCACAAAGAAGCATGCTAAATAGCAACTAAAAACTAAAACCATACAATTGCACTCGGAGAGGGGATTGAACAAGTGAATGAATGAGCGAATGACTAAATGACTGACTGACGGGCTAAATGGAGTGACTAACAGCAAGGTGCATGGTGCTAATTGTTACAACCAATAGAGTTTAGACATATGCAAGACTTATGCTCTTTGTCACTGAAGAAAAAATCGGAAAAATAAATTATTTAACTCAAATTTTAATTGAAATTCTTAGGAAATATATTATATAATTTAAAGCTAGACTTTAGGACAAAAAATTAATTAAAACATTTGTGACTTTATGGCTTCTTCTAAATATTTTACAGGTTTTATGGGGATTTTAACTAAGATATTTTGCTTTTTTTTATATATATTTCTCAACTATCTATATTTATATATTATGTGCATATAGAACCAAAAAGAGGCGATTTTCCGTTCACAGTTCGTGCCTGTCTCATTAACATTTTTACAGCGACAACAAAAACAAGGCAGGGTGCAGCCTCCTCCATTTGTTTTTTGTTTTGTTTTTTATCTGTTTGTATTTTTTCTATGCTTTTTTTGTTGCCACTTTGGCTTACAAATCATTTAACGCAATTGCGTTAAAACTTTGCCCCATCGTCAGCTAGAGTTTGTATTGTTTTTTTGAAATATTTTTCTTTGGCATCATTATTTTAATACATGTATTGCAATATATATTTATCAATGTCAACATTTAGTTCAAGTCTAAGTAACAGCACTAGCACAAATTGCAGCAATACACAAAACGCGCGAGTGAACAAATGAAAGAGAGCAAGGTTAGCATTGACATTAATACCAAAAAAAAAAAGTCAGCCAGCCAGCTAGGCAGTCAGTTGGCCAGGCTAACAGGCGAATTGAAAACACACACACACACATATGTACCTAAAAGCTGCATTAGAACAAGCAACAAATCGCAGCGAATAAATAAAAGCAACTGTAATTAGCAGCTGCACAAAACGTAGCACATGTCAGCTGTGTATGATGCACAGAGAAAAAAAATATATTTTTTTAAAATTATTTATTTTAGTTAAAAACTATTTTCCTTTAATGCTGGTTAGGCCTCTTAAATTTGAAATTTTTTCGTTTAATTTTTTTAAATTTTATATAAAACTTGCTTCTAATAATATTCAAATAATATTCTTTTGGTGTAGAAAAATGTTGGTGTCGTGCTAAGCGCATTCACACATACCGGACAAGCATATATCCATGCGGTTTGCAATTTAAGACGCTTCAAGTCGAAGGCCCTGAGTGGTTGCCAACGTTAACATTAACGTTAAGTTGATGATGACGAACAGCGATATCTCACACACTAAAAAAACACTAAATGCTTAAGCAACATTTAGCAGCAAAGCAGCAGCAGTAACCATAATTCGTTGCAGTTTCGACCTTGAAAATGCAGCAGCAGCAGGAAAATCACAAAAAAAAAAAAAATGCTTAAAGGCCAGAATAAAAAATTTATAATAAAAATATAAAGTTAAATATGTTAAAGAAATTTAGAAGCAAGGGATTTTGATTGGGACTCTGGAAGAAGAACAAATATTTTTAAAATCAAAAGACTTAAACAACAAACTTAAAAAAATTAAAGATCAAAATTTAAAATTGCCAAAAGGAACCCCTAGAAGAAACCATTTAAAACAAAAGACTTGAACAACAAACTTGAAAAAAAAAAAGCTTATATAGACACCAAAATCCAGGAAACTGAAACAAAATGCTGCCGAAAAGAACCCCATTAACCCAACGTCGAAAAAATGTAATTAAGTTAAACGAAATTATTTTGTTAACGCGTCGGCAATTCATAATTCATATACTTAAATATATATGCACCCCAGCATATCAGATATATCTATACATATATATATATATATATTTTTTTTATATGTATAACAAAGCGGCAATCAAGATGGGCAGATTTTCAAGGATCGATAAACTTAATTGCAAGGCACTTAATGCATTTTAAGTTTCTGCGGCCAACGAAATGAGTAGGTAACCCGAGACGGAAGGGTCCCTAATAAAGACCTTGGAACTGGCCTCAGACCCGGGAATACCCTTAGAAATCGAACTATCAACGGCAGCAGCTGAAGAAACAAGCGGAAGAAACCCAAAAAAAAAAAAAAAAGAAGATACAAATAACCGAAAGTCAAATTGGGCGTTAGAGACAAATTCATTTAAGGGAAGAGAGGCAGCACCGGACTTAGGCCATAAATTTATAGACTGTCCCGAGGGTCTCGCCACAAAAAAAAAGAAAAAAAAAAAAAAAGAAAGAGATATAAAAACAGTATCCGATCCCATCGGATCGTGTTGCAAATGGGCTGGCACAACACTTGGTCCCTGGCCTTAAGCCTGTTGGCATTAGAATTGCTAAATGCTACAAGGAGCCATTAAAGGAGGAATATAAAAAAAAAGGGTTTCGCGATCCCTTGTTTAAGCTTTTACACTACACTACATAATTTGTAAGGGAGCGAGGATCGCACATTAGGTCATTTGGTCAGGAACTGAAACAGGGCCAAAAGGAAAGGGTTCGATTCAAGGGAAAGGCACAAAAAGCACCTGTTAGAAGCTCGCCACTTCCTTCCTACTGCCTTCAAACGGATGCATTCATCAATTTGGCAGGAGATCGCGGGACAGGATGCTTCCTGCCTTAGCGCTGCCTTCCTGCTGTCTTGACAAGGGTTTCTCTCGGTCTGCATCTGCTATCGTCAAAGGTGTTCCTTCTATTTGCAGTCTTTGTTCCGGCTTTGTATATATTTATTTCTTTGTTTTTTTTTTGTTGTTTTTTTAGAATTTTGTGAATTTGTTTTAAGGATAAAATGTATACGATCTTGTGGCACTTGCCAGCTAGTGAGGAAATTGATTGGCTGCCTGTCGGCTAATCGATGACACTCGGCCGCATCTCTTGCATAAAATTTCCATCTCATTTAGCCCCCTCAGCCCCCCCGCAAATGGTTTTTTCTTTTTTTTTTTCTGTGTGTGTTTTTAGTTGGTTTTTCATGCTCTATTAAATTCCGTTCGACATTTGCAATTGCTTTTTGTTGTTGAGTTTGTATTTTTCAAATAGTATTATTTATATTTTTATTTTTGCCAAAGCAGTTGGGGATTTAAAGGGGTTAAACGGGGGTAGAGTTGCTCCAAAAAAGTTTATTAACTAATAAATATTTATTGAAATAATTTGTGATTATTTTACTAAAGTGTTTTGGAAATTTCTTGCACACTTTAAAGTACAAAAACCAAAACTTATAAAAAAATATATAAACTTTACTGCGTAAACCTTCGTTTTTAATTTTAAGTTTTTTTCTTGCTTTTAATTTAAAACATATTATTAAATTTTAAATTAAAGCATATAAAATTGGTTCTATTTCATAAAACTTATAAATATTCTTTAAAAAACAGTTGATCTTGATTAGATCTTGTAAACAATGTTGCCTATCTGACTGAATCCATCAAATTTATATACATATTTACCTATTTACTGACATTGCTTAATGTTTTTAGACAATGGCCAATCAAGAGACCAACACCTGTTGCATGTCTCTAAGCCAAGTTATTGATATTGAGGTTAATATGATCTGCAGGCGATTATATCATTCATGATAATGAGGAACATGAGCCCTACGATCTAAGTCTGACTATGGATCTGGCCATTGTTATATATATATATATATATATCTGTATATATAGATACAACCTAGTGTTTGAATATGGGCAGAGCTGCTTGGAGACTTGGAAAAACGCTGCCGCCTCTCTCAACGTGTTTGGCATTTGCAATTAGACACACAAGCAAAAGGGGGGGGCAGGAGGGTGGAACAAAAAAAATACAAAAAAAAATTAAACAAAAAGTTGAAACGACAACAAGACCCGAAGAAGCACAAGACCAAGAAGGAGAAGGTTGGCTCAAAAGGTGCCGTCATCAACGTTGTGCATGCCAGGAATTCAATATGCGATAAGTTCAGAATGCGTTTGGAATTTGACTAAAGTTCTCTCCTCCATCGAGGGAAAATTACTAACAAATGGAAAAATAGTTACAGAAATATTTGGACAACAAAACAAAAGATAAATCAAGCCGCCATTAGGAAGTTTAGGAAATTCTGGATGAAATATTACAAATAATTTTGTATTTTTATTTAAATGTATTTAAATTTGTATCTTGTAGTATTTATATATATTTTTTAAGTACTAAAAAACACGCCTCACCACAAATTTTCTCTTGTGTAAAAGTCAAGTTTTGTAGCTTAATGAATTTTATTTGTATTCCATTTGTTATCGTTTTGTTTTTGCTTTTTGTATAGTTTTCCATAAGCAACAAGTAAGGGACACAGGGGGTATAGGTAAGGGCCTTATACCCACTTGAGGCTCGTGGGCGTAGCGATAATTTACAATCCATATCAACTTAAACACGCTTTTACCCAGGTGACACCCGCATCAGCACAAAATACAACAAAAAAAAAATAAAATACTTTTATATTTATAAATAAATAAATAAAAAAAAGAATAATTTAAATACTACTTTTTTAAGCAATCGAATATTTTCTAGAATTTCCCAATTCAAACTTTCTTAACTTCAATATTTTTAATTGTTTTTTTGGAAATCCCCCCATAAATAAATAACAAAAACAACTTTGGGGTTCATCTACCCGATTAGCAAACCCGTAAAAAAAATAATCAAAAAAAAAAGAAAAACAGAGGGCGCGAAAATATAAAAAAAATATATATATTACGAATTCTAGACGACAAACTTCAACGGATCGGTTGGTAGCTTCGCTTTGTTGGCTTTGTCATGCACAATTTACATATATCTAGTATAGGTAGGATGCACGGCAAGAAATTACTTCAATTTTAAACAAATTTTTATTACAGAAAAACCTGTTTTAATATTACCTTAATAATAATCGTTAATAAGGAAATACATTTTGTTTCAAACTTACCACTTTTTTATGTAAAAATATCCATATTATTCTTGCATCTTGTTTCTTTATTTGCATAGATTTTCGTGCAGTGTTTCGTTTTTTTTGAACAAGTACTTTTTCTCCGTTTTGCTTTGACTTTTTTTACTGGCTGCCATGTGCTCTTTTTTATTTAGATATAGCCGTCGTATATAGTATATTTTCTCTGTGCGTTTTTACGACGCATTTTGCGCTAGACAAAATCGGTGGATTCCGCCGGATATCAATGTGCTTGATAGGCAAAGGTTCAGCGTATGTAAATAAGTTTACGGTAAAGGATAAAGCGTCCATTGAACCCTGAAAGAGACATAGAAAGATAGAGTGTGAGATGGAGATGGCTGAGATTCGGAGTAATTAGTAAATTGCCCTTCCAGCTTCTCTAGAAAAATTCTAATTGCCAGCAGTTGTTGTTTTTTTTTTTCTCGCTTTACCTTTTGTTTTAATTGCTGTTAGCTGCTCGAGGTCAATGTTTGTGTTTTTTGTTGTATTTTTTTTTTTATTGTACAACTTCAATTGAAATTCATTTCCTCATGGCAGCAACACAAAAAAAAAATAAATAAATATACACATGCCTTTTTCGCATTTCATTTTCAAGCTTGAGCACAACAAAACCAAAACAAAACAAAAAAAAACTTAAGCTCAAACATGTTTGGCGAGCCAGCCAGTGTGTGTTGGTGTAATTATAAACATTTTACAATTCGCCTTGACCTTAACACAATAAAATAAATTACAACTATGGCAAAATACACAAATGCATGTAGAACGAATGTAGAATCGGTAGAATGGGTGTGTAAAAATGTCGTGTGCATTGAAACTAACTAGTAAAAAAGTGACTAGTAATGCTTGTTCACAGACTAGAACTTGGAAACCAACAAACTTGTTAAAAATAACTAGTAAAATAGTGACTAGTACCCAAGAACTAGTAACTAGTAATCCTAATCAAAAAAATCTTGGTCAATTTTGGTTTTTATTTTAATTTAAATGATTTATTTTAGAAAAAATATTTTTTATAAGGTTTATAGCTTTTTTTGAGCCTGCATTTTTTCTTGCAATGTACTTTTTGCCTTTGACATGTGGGCGTGGCTATTAACTCATTAATAAGTAAGCAAGCTTGTCAGGCATTTTACAGTCGTTTTTGGAGGGAAATATGCATTAAATCGGCAAAGTAAACAGGTGAACTTGACCAGCGTGATTTTTTGCAGCCCTTAAATTATTGATATTAAAAAATTAGTAGTCTTTAAAATGAAAATATTACGAAAATCTGTTAACAGCTGTGCTTTTGTTGACATTCAGAATTTATGCGACAGCGACTGCGCAGCGACTGCACATTGACCGCAGCTTGGCCATGACCAACAGAGCGAGATAGGACATGCGTGCTTGGCATTCGTAATTGCACACCTATGCAATTACCCTCAAACACATATACACACACACACGAAGGGCTTTAAAAAAGACAAGAAATCTAACAACAAAAAGAACAACCAACAAGCTCACCCACGCTCACAAACAGATACACACACACACATATGTACATACACCTAACCAAAAGCCTTGATCTTGATCGGAAACGACAACAACAACAATAACAAGTTAACTTGCAATGACAGCGCGCTGCCACTGCAGTTTGTTGTTATTGCTATTGCCGTTTTATTTACTGCACTTGTTTTGATTTAAAGCCAAGACTGCTTTTAGTGGCTTACCTTGTCTTTGCCAGTTTTGTCTTTGGGGCACCTCGCACTTGCACTTGCAATTGGCAAAATGGCAATTAAGCGATCGCAATTGTTTAATGGCCATTAAATCAAACACAAAACGCAAAAAAGAAACACCTTGCATTTCAGCGCCCACACACAAGAGGGCGCCAGCGGCATTATAAAGGCTAAGCACAAAAGGAAGAGGAGAAAATTTTTTCTTTTCCATTTCACTGATTTCACTAAGATTTTTTCTTAAAATCTGTATTTAAATATTATATTGCACTTGTTCGAACGGTATTTGTTTTTCGCGATATTTTGTTTACACTTGTTTCTCACTCATTCCTTTGTTTACTTGTGTTCTCACTCATTGCTTTGTATGTATTGTTTTCGGCCTTTTGGCGGCAAGAGCAATTGCAACGACAATAGGAGCACTTTGTTATTAACTTTGTCTTTGATTATATGGCTTCCACTGATTACACTTGGTTTTATATTAAAATCGTTATTTATATATTTTCATTGCACTTTACTATAATTTTCAAATGATTTTTGCTCCGCTCGAGCCGATGCGCTCCCTGCTCTCACTCTTGGTTATGTTTGTATGTATGCATAAATTGTTCTCGGCATTTTGGCGCCTTTACCAATTGCAACGACAATAGGAGAAAAACTAACTTTGTCTTAGATTATATGACTTTCACTGATTGCACTTGGTTTTATATTGATTAACATCCATTTAAAATCGTTATTTATATATTTTCATTGCACTTTACTATAGTTTTCAAACGATTTTTGCTCCGCTCGATCCGACCGCGCTCCCTGCTCGCACTCATTTGATTCCTTTTCCTTTTCGTTTTCGTTTCGACCACGGCGACAACTCTGCTTTGGTTACAGTTATAAGCTCTGCACACACACACACACACACACACAGACAAAGATCATTTGCAGAGATCGCATTCCTACGAAATTCCACGCTTCCTTGTTACAGTTATTAGGCGAACGGCAAAGCGAGCGAGTGGACGATTAAAATTATAAAATTATTTGTTTCATTTCCCGAAAGTTCTCTTAGGTTTAATACTTTTTCCAAATTTCATTGTCTTTGATTTTTCTTATTCCCTTGCTTGGGATATGTGAGTATTTGCATTTGATTAATTTCGATATTTTCCCTCTCCTTCCATTCTTGCAGAAAACTTTGCTGCCGAATTGTTGCAGCGCCTGAGCAACAACACCGCCACCACCACTACCACCGAGAGTATTGTTAATAATATTAGCAATATTCGCAGTAATAGCCCATCTCTAAAAGCCACCACCTCCGTTTTAGCCACAAAAGACTGCCAAGAGAGCGCCGCAAAAGCAACAGCAGCAGCGATAGGAACAGCAGCAACAACAACAACGGCGAGTAGCAGCATACCAAAGCAGGCGCACAAAGAGGACGAGGAAGATCAGGCGGAAGAAGAAGAAGCAGCAGCAGCAGCAGCAGTTGCGAAGCAGGCCGAAGCAGAGCGAGAAAAGTCGGTAGAAGTTGAAGAAGACCGGGAGGTGGAGGACGAGGACGAGGACGACGAAGTTGATGTGGGCGTAGAGGCACCGCGTCCGCGTTTCTACAATTCCGGCGTGGTTTTAACACAAGCCCAGCGCAAGGAATACCCCAAAGAGCCCATTTCACCCGGAATTTCCCTCCTCCACCACCACCACCGCCGATCCTCTCCGGCATCGCCTGCCTCGCGCGTGGATTCCAACTGCTGCGCTTCCGATTCCGACTCGGATTCGGATGGCGGCTGCAAGCTAATCGTGGACGAGAAGCCTCCGCTGCCGGTGGACAAACCCTTATCGCTACGCTTGCGCAGCACACCGCCACCAGCGGAAAAGCGCCCCAGTCCGCCGCCACCACGTGATCCGGCGCCCGCCGTTCGCTGTTCGGTTATCCAGCGAGCACCGCAGGCCCAGCAACAGAATCAGCCACGTGGATCCTTCCTTCTGCCGCCGCTCGATCAGCTCGGACCGGAGCAGCAGGAGCCCATTGATTATCACGTACCCAAGCGGCGATCGCCGTCATACGATTCGGACGAGGAGCTCAACGCCCGACGCCTGGAGCGTGCGCGTCAGGTGCGTGAGGCGCGCAGACGTAGCACCATTTTGGCCGCTCGCGTCCTTCTGGCCCAGTCACAGCGCCTCAATCCGCGCCTGGTGCGTTCACTGCCCGGCATTTTGGCCGCTGCAGCGGGACACGGTCGCAATAGCAGCAGTTCCACCAATCAGGGCTTCCAATCCTCGGGCTTTGGCAGCCAGAGCAGCTCCAGCTCGGGCCAAGGCGGCGCGGGTGGCAATCAGGGAGCCGGAAGTGGCGCAGGATCGCCAGGAGCGGGTGGCGGCGGCTTTGGTGCCGGTGCCGGTGGCGGCGGTGGCATGGGCGGCGGTCGTGACGGTCGCGGCAATTACGGACCCAATTCACCGCCCACTGGTGCACTGCCTCCGTTCTACGAAAGTCTAAAGAGCGGCCAACAGAGCACGGCTAGCAACAACACCGGACAGGGCTCCAACGGCAATCATCACTTCAACGGCAATCCGGCCAACTTTCTTTCCATACAGAACGCGGCAGCGGCAGCCTACATCATGTCAGCGGGCTCCGGTGGCGCTGGATCTGGAGGTGGTGGATCCACAGCAGGTGGCTCTAACGGAGGTGGAGGTTCAGGTGGTAGTGGAGGCGGTGGTGGGAACAATGGCAGCAATGGCTACATCAACTGTGCTGCTGGCGGTAATAATAATGCGGCCAGCAACCTCGACGGTAATAACCTTTTGAACTTCGCCAGTGTTTCTAACTATAACGAGTCCAATTCCAAATTCCATAATCTTCATCATCATCATCTTCACCATCATCACAACAACAACAACAACAATAATAATAATGGGCACAACACACCCACATCAATGATGGGTCATCCCTTTTATGGCGGCAATCCCTCAGCCTACGGCATAATCCTGAAGGACGAGCCGGACATTGAGTATGATGAGGCCAAAATCGATATTGGCACCTTTGCCCAGAACATCATCCAGGCAACAATGGGCAGCAGCGGTCAGTTTAATGCCACCGCCTATGAGGACGCCATCATGTCAGATCTGGCGAGCTCGGGTCAGTGTCCAAATGGAGCGGTGGATCCGTTACAGTTTACAGCCACGCTGATGCTAAGCTCGCAAACGGATCACCTGCTGGAGCAGCTGTCCGATGCCGTGGATCTGAGTTCTTTCCTGCAGCGCAGCTGTGTGGATGATGAGGTGTCGACTAGTCCGCGTCAGGGTGACTTTGAGCTGGTATCGACACCCTCGCTAACGCCGGACTCGGTGTCAGTGACGCCCGTAGAGCAGCATGGCGGCAGCAGTGCCGCTGGCGGCAATAGCAATACCGCCCAACTGGATGCCTTGCACGAGAATCTGTTGACCCACCTGACGCACAATTTGGCCAGAAATAGCAGCAACCAGCAGCAGCAGCAGCAGCATGTCCAGCAGCAGCAGCACGTGCAACAGCAGCAACATGTTCAGCACCAGCAGCAGCAACATAATGTCCAGCAGCAGCAGCCACCGCCCTCGTATCAGCATGCCACTCGCAATCTGATGATGCAACAGCAGCCACAGCATGGAGGCTATCAGCAACAGGGAAGCATGTTATCGCAGCAACAACAGCAACAGCAGCAGCAGCTCCTGAACCAGCAGCAGTCGCATCATCAGCAACATGCCGCTTACCAGCAACAGCATAATATGTATGCCCAGCAGCAGCAGCAACACCACCAACATCAACAACAGCAGCAGCAGCAGCAGCATCACTTCCACCACCAGCAACAGCCGTCCCAGCAACATCACTCGCATCATCATGGACATCATGATAACAGCAACATGTCCTTGCCTTCGCCTACGGCAGCGGCTGCTGCAGCGGCGGCGGCTGCTGCTGCTGCGGCCGCTGCTGCAGCACATCTTCAGCGACCGATGAGCAGCAGCAGCAGCACTGGCGGCTCCGGGAATAGCAGCAATAGCAGTGCCGCCGGCGGCAGCAACAGCAGCAACAGTGGTGCACAGTTGTTAGATGCCAATGCGGCGGCAGCAGCAGCAGCCGCCTTGCTGGACACCAAGCCGCTCATCCAAAGTGTAAGTAGTCCTCCAAAGTCATACTCAATCTCAAATCAATCACAGGAGCAGCAGCAGGATCAGAACAAGCAAATAACTCTGATGACAACTACCACATACACGGAGATCGTCGAGTTGGTGGCCGTGGACTGTATGATGGTCAAGCCCGAGCCGCAGCCGCAGCCTAAGCCGTCGACCGAAGAGTTTTTTGTCACAGAAATAGCAGCCGTAGAGGAGCTGCCGGCTAAGGTGGAGGCACAATCGCTAATGCCACTGCCACCGCCACCGCCACCGCCACCATTGACGGCAACATATACAAAATTGAAGCCGGAACCATCAACGGAAATGAGAGGGAAGGGCGGCAGAAAGAAGCGCGGTGGCAGGGCCAAGGCGGTGGCCTATGGTTCGACCATAATAACAATGATATCCACGCTTAAGTCATCGCCGGAAATGCCGGCCACTAAGACCGTGCATCGGACAACGTTAAGATCCTTGGCCTCGGCGTCGGCCGCCTCAGCAGCGGGCCTGATGGTGCCCTCGCCCACGGTTTCGGTGTTGAATGAATGCAAGGTTTTGCAGCGGCGCGTAAGTGGGGAAGAGTCTCGGATGGTGTCCAGTATTTGGATGGTTTTTTGCTCAAGCTCCAAACTCCCAGAAATCTGATTTGCCAAGATATGGCAATTTTTGGGAGTATTTTGCGGTTAAACTGTCCAAAAACTGGTCACTTACCGAGCTATATCTTCCGAAGATTGAACTTCAAATCGTTTGTGCCGTCCACCAAGATGTTGCTCGAGTGTTTTGTCCCTGTGATTGTCGTAGTAGTTTGTTAAAAAAAAAACATCATTTTGTAGCAATTAATTAACTTTTTTATATGTTTATTTCTTTGATTCTATTTAACAGTTGGGCCTGCCGCCGGATCTACAGCTGGAATTTGTTAACGGCGGACATGGCATCAAGAATCCGCTGGCCGTGGAGAATGCCCATGGTGGCCATCACCGTATACGCAACATTGATTGCATTGATGATCTCAGCAAGCATGGCCACCACTCTCAGCAGCAGCAGCAGCAACAACAGCAGCAGCAGCAGCCGACACATCCGCAACTGGGCTCGCCGCAACAGCAGCAAACCCTCCAACAGCAGCAAACCCTTCAGCAGCAGCAGCAATCACTTCAGCCGCAGCATCATCACCACCACCATCAGCATCATAGCAACAGCAGCGCCAGCAGCAATGCCAGCAGTCATGGCTCCGCCGAGGCTCTATGCCTGGGCTCCTCGAATTCTGGTGGCGGTGGCGGCGGAGGAGCTGCCGATGAGTCCAATGGCAACAATAAGTTCGTCTGCCGTGTATGCTTGAAGACATTCTCGCTGCAGAGGCTACTCAATAGGCACATGAAATGCCATTCGGACATCAAGCGTTACCTGTGCACCTTCTGCGGCAAGGGCTTCAATGACACTTTCGACCTCAAGCGGCACACGCGCACCCATACGGGTGTGCGGCCCTACAAGTGTAATCTCTGCGAGAAGAGCTTCACGCAGCGTTGTTCCCTGGAGTCGCACTGCCAGAAGGTGCACAGTGTGCAGCATCAGTATGCGTACAAGGAGCGCAGGGCCAAGGTGAGCATAGAGAAGGGAGAGTTTATTTACAAAACTTAACACTTGATATTTTCTAACAGATGTACGTGTGCGAGGAGTGCGGTCATACCACCTGCGAACCGGAGGTCCACTATCTGCATTTGAAGAACAATCATCCCTTCTCGCCGGCGCTGCTGAAGTTCTACGACAAGCGGCACTTTAAGTTCACCAATTCGCAGTTTGCCAACAATTTGCTCGGCCAGCTGCCCATGCCCGTTCACAATTAGGGTAGAAAATAGGATATGATGGATCAAGGATCAAGCATAAGGAATAATCAATTTTTGTTTTTAAACACATTGTGACTTTGAGGTTTTTTGAAAACTGAAACTGCCGCCGTGGATGGAAAACGGAACGGAATTTTTTGGAGATTAATGTATATTTTTTTTTTCAATTATAGTTGTTAGTCGTAAGCTATACTCACTCACTCACTTACTTACTTTGCTGTGCAAAAGACCCTTCGCCCTCACCAACAACCACAACAAACACCACACTTTTGAGCCTTAAGTTTATAGTTTTTCTAGTTAAATCTTGAACTTTTCGTATGATTTTCTTATTTTTATTTAGTCAAAGAGTTTATGCTAAGATCTACAAATATATAGATATATATATTGAAGCTGCTTTGAGCATAAAATATTAATGAATAATGTATTAGTTGTTAAGAGCTACCAAAACCGAACAAGCATTTTGCATTTATTTTCTCCCTAACAAAACGAAAAACAAAAAAAAAACGAAGAACACGGAAGAAAAAGAAATCTTTTTTGGAATATATATAAATAATATATAAATAGACATACAAACGCATAAATATTTATTACAAATCATTGTAAAGAGAGAGGCAAAAACATTCGAATTAACTTTGAACCTAAACTTAGAAAACACATGTAAACTAAAGCTGTTTATAAACACTGAAGTCAAAATCATACTATATATACATTATCTTATATCTTATGGAAAAGGAAAAAGCAAACAGAACACAAAAAAGTGAAATAAAAACGAAAAGTAAACGAATATATATTATGATCTAAGGCATTAATCGTAGCACTTAAGGCGTAGACCACCAATTGTACTGATCTATAAAATGAACAAATCGAACATACATACATTATTTAGGCTTAAGGTTTTTGTAATTAAGTCGAAATTACCTTCTGGATTCGAATTTCAGTTTTTGATTTCAGATTTTTGTCATATTTTCAAATTGATGAAATTCTTGTAATTAGTAATTTGCATTAAATTGTTCTGTTCTGTTTATTTTTACATAAGAAAACTTAGTTTAAAGCTGCATTTTTTTTTTTACTTTAATTTTTAATTTGTTGTAAGCAACAACGGGTTTTTTGTGCAATCGCTTGGTGTTGGTTAAATGGAACAATTTAAGAGTATAAAGAGAGATATATAGAGAGAGCTAGAGGAGAAGAGGGGAGGGGGGCTGTGCACTGCGGCGCCCAAGCCCACCGCCCGCTGTACAGCCTTCCCCCCACAGGGGAGGGGAGTATGGTAGCCACTTTGCTGGGGGTTCCTTTAACTCCTTTCCTCTTGAAAACAAAAAAAAAAAAACATTTAGTTATAACTAGACAACTTTTCACTCTCACAACAACAACAACACACACACTGACACACACATATATATAAATATCAAATCGGCACACAAACACACACACACACAAAGACAACATTTAACTAGATTTAGTTAGTTAGCTTAGGCGAAAAATTTCACTCGAATGAAAAAAAAAGGAAAATTTGATTTAAATTAAAAAAAAAAAAATCTCACACTTCCATATGAAAAATTAGACCTCTTTTTGTTTAACGAATTTGTGCACACCCAAAACGAAAATTTAATAATAATTAAACCCACACTTGAAGTAAACGAATTAATATATAAATATATATATTTAATATATAATGAAATCTGAAATGAAGGCAAGATTAATTTAGTTGTTAACGAATCAGTTTTTTTTTAAACTATCCAGTATGTATACTATATATAAATATGAGAAGCGAATTAATTAATAAATATGACAAAATAATTAATTAAATGTTGTTTTTATTTCGAATTTTTATTCCAGGAAAATAAATGAATGAAAATAAATGTAAAAAAAATAAACAAAAAGCTGAAACTTTTATTTTTGCAATTGTTTTATGGAATCGAATTGGAAATTGCATTTAAATTTAATTTGGAAAGCTTTTCTTTGTTAGTTTTAATAGAATTTTTAAAACTTCAGATTAAGGACTAAAATATTATATTTAACGTTGAATATTTTAGCATTTACTTTAATTTAATGGATTTTTTGTTGAGTTTTATGCATTTTTCAAATCCATATTTTTAGACCATAATTTTTTTTTGATAAATCAATTAAGAAAAAAATTATTTTCAATGCGAAAGGCTTTTCTGCCAGTTTTTATTCAGTTTTAAAATTTTTTTTTCCAATAAACATGGAAATTACAATTTTAAAATAATAATAAAATGATTTAAAATTTTCGAAAATGATTACAAAAGAAGTTTAAAAATAGTTTTTTTTCTGATAGCCAAATTTTAAATTAAATAAAAATAATAAAACCCCGAAAATGTATAAAAATTAAGAAAAATCTTCCACTTAAAGAAAACTCCCAAACTTTTTTGGTTTATTTTCAAATATTTTTTATTTTATTTATTTCGCTAGTTTCTTTATGTTTTTGTCCTTCATTTTTTATGTTCAGTGTTTTTTTTTTTTTTGGTTTCATTTTGTTTTTACAATTTTTTTGTTCGGATTTTGTTCCATTTTTCATGTGGATCTTGTGGATTTTATTGTTAGGTTTTTGTGTTTTTTTTTTACCTTTTTGTGATTTGTTTTTATTTAATTTTTGTTTTTGCTTTTGTTTTTACATTAATTACTGAAATACACACACAGACACGGAATTACAATAAAAACTAGATTGTTTTTGGTTTCTTTTCGGTTTAATGCGTTTCCTCTTCTTTCGTTTTCCATTTATGTTTTCCATTTTCCTTCCGCTCCTCCCTGTTATTATCATGACTTTGAATATATGTGTTTTTTGTTTGGGTTTTCCGTTGTTCATTATTTTATCTTTCATATTTCGAGTAGTTTTTTTATTGGCTTTGGTTTTACTACTTCGTTTTTGTTTTATTAGTTAAACTAAATTCTTTAAAATTTCCACTATTAATTCAAAACGAAAACGAAAAGAAGGTGGGGGGGTAAAAACAGGGAAAGTAACTTTATATGATTTTTCGATCTCATTTTCTTTTTTTTTTTTTTTTTTTTGCAAGATGTTATGTATATTTTCTTTAATATGTTGAGCAAATTGCGCCAATTCTTCATTAGGTTTTCTCATTTCTTCTCTTATTTAACGTGTAATTTCCGATTCACTTTACATTTATTTATATATTCATTAGATGCCATACACGCATATAGATATTTTATACAGATAGTTGTATACTTTATCTGATATGAACCAACCACCCGCCCAGTGTCGGGGCTTAAAAAAGTAAATTCTGAAAATCAAATATAAGAACCATAATTAATTAAACAAATGTTTACTCTGACAAAATATATATATTTTCATTTGTTTTTGTTGTTGGTGTAATTCGTGTGTTAAATTATAAAGTAAAATATCCATTAAATGTTTACTATTTAAATAAGAAATTAAAATGGTTAATTAAATTAAGGACTAAGATTAATTCTCGTTTAAACGAATAGATTAAAATTTTAAATTGTTTATGTACGACATTCTTTCCTTTTTTTTTTGTTGTTGTTGTTTTTTTTTATACACAAACCTAAGAGTAATAAAAAAATAGAGATATATATATTCAAAATACATACAAAGTGCGTGAACGCACGACGATGAGATGACATAGAACCCATGGACGTTGTGAAAAATTGTTGAATTTTCCTTAAAAGTCACCAGCAGAATTCCGTTTTCCTTTTTGTATTTATTATTAAATATTTAAAATGATTGGGTAATTGGCGCGTCCAGGGGCATTATGTCATGGCACCAAATAAGGAAAACATAAATAAATACATATATATATATATAGATATATATATAGCAGAATCAAGAAGAAAATAATATTAAACGGACTGGACTTTGTTTCAACTTGCAACATACAGTTTCCCGCCATCTAATTCTAATTCAAAAAATCTCTGCCGCCTGTTTACACACACATTGATTTAGTAATTTGTTGTAATGATTTATGTATATATGTATATATATATATATATGATTTCTTATGTTTTTCTTTTCTTGTTTTTATTGTGGTTTCGCTTACATTCAATCTAAACACTAAAAACAGACACATTTCGTTTAATTTTTTGCGCTTTCACTTGCTCTCTTCCTTCGTATATTTTTTTTTATATTTTATGTAAACGCTTTGTTTGGTTTTCATATGTGTTAAAAATGCTTCTAAAAATTGTTTACCATGATCTGTGTTTTTTTTTTTCATATTTTTTTTTCTGTTTTATTGTACACGCTACACACATAATTTCTGGTTTATATTTTTAATTGTTTTTTTGCTTTTAGTTTGCATTTTCAAAAATTTGTTTTTCTTGGTTTTTCTTTCACATTCATTTAGCTTAGCTTTCTATAGTTTTTTTCATTATCTTTTTTTATTTTTACTGGGGCGGGGTTAGGGGTTTTTTTTTGGGGGGGCTTGGGGTTTACATAATACTGAAAATACGACTAGACATTCATAGTGTATAAATACGATTTGTTTAATTTACTTTACTGTTCATTTTCTTTCTGTTATAGATAATTTATTTAAATATATTTATTTGTTTTTATTTGTGTTTATTTATTTATTTATTTATTTATTTATATATATATACTTTCGTGGGCTTTATGTTGTTGTTCAGATTGAAATTGTTCGGTTTCGGTTTCGGTTTACGGTTGTTTTTCCTCCATATTTTCCCTTAATATTTCTCGAAAATGCTTTAAAAAGTCGCGTTTTTTGCGTAAAATTTTTCTTTTCCTTCGTTTTTCTTGTTTATCCTGTGCTTCTTCGACCTCTCTTTAGATCCTTTAACAAATTCGTAACTTAAAAATTGGCTTTCTGCTTATTTTGTGCATAACAAATCGATTTTTCCCTTTAAAAATAATTATTTTCCCTTTACTTTAGGCTTAGTTACAATTTTTAATTTTAATTTATTTGCTTTTTTTCTCGTTTATATGATTATGTGTTGTTTGTTTTCCTTATCATTTTTTTTTTTTGCATTAATTAAATTTAAATTTGCAAAGGTTACATACACACAAGGGCAGACACATAGAAATTAGATTTTAATTTGTTCTTTTCTTACACATTTTTAGGTACATTTATGTAAAAAAAAATATATATGTATATATTTAAAAACAAACAACAAAAAACTGACTAAACCGAGCGTTTAATTTCAATTTCAAAATGTGAAGAAGAATGTTGTTGTTGTGTGTGTTTTGTGTTTGTAATTGGACTTTCTTCTTCTCCTTCACTTTCTTCTCCTATTCATTTAAGTTGTGTGTGTGTGTGTGTGTGTGTATATTTATGCTTATAAAGTTTACATTGGTTTTTTTTTTTGTATTTTATTAAATTTACTTTTTTATTGCAGAAAATTTGGCGCCCAAGCCTATTGACCGGCCTTGGTTTACACTTAAAAAAATATTTCACTTTAGCTTTCTTCTCCCGTTTCCCCATAGCGCGGCGTTACTTCCGTCTCTCTCTTTTTTTTATTATTAAAGTTACGTTGCTTTTTTTGTTTTGTTTTTTTCTTTTTTTTTTTTGTCAATATAATACAAAAAATTTGTTGTTGTTGTGTGCGCAGTCGTTGAGATTAAATTTCTAAAAATTTAGCTTTGTTGTTGTTTGTTTGTTTGGTTGTTGTTGTTGTTGTTGTTGTTGTGGTGCAAAGTTGTTGGGTTTTTGTTGTTGTTAATCATTTCTTGCTTTCTTTCTTGTTAGTTTTATTTTCTCCTTTTTTTTGTTGTTTGGTATATAAAATAGTAAGTATTTGTTTTGGATTTGTTTTAAATCTTACAATATTTCCATTTTGCAAATGTACAAAAATTCACGTTTTTTTTTAAGTTTTAGTTTTTAGTCAAAAAAGTTATTTTAGGTTTCTCGTCTCCTTTTGTTTTCTTAACTCAAAAAGTTGTATATATTTTTCTTTCGGGGTGTACTTTTCTTACTTTTAATGATTTCACTTCTTGATTTCTCTCAGTGTGTGTGTGTGTGTTTGTGTGTGCGTGTGGGATGACCCTGAAAAGGGGAGTGTGTCTCTGAATACCTGTTTTTCTTTTTCCGAGAGATTTCCCGCTCAAACTTAATTACCAAAGGAAGGCGTCCTACTTACACATAATGTGTGTGTTTGTTGTGTGTTTTGTTTGTTGTTATGTTATGATTAACGGCTCTTGTTATAGTTATTTTTAGTAACAAACAAAATGGCAAGCAACAACAATTATAATTATATATTATTATTAAAAAAAAAAACTCTTCTTGAAGCAAAAAAGCAAAGTAAACTCACAAATAAATGGAAAAAAAATATAAACTTTCTTTTTAATATTTATCTGGTTCTATATAAGCTATACACGACAGAAAAAAAATGGTTAATCTTTCAACTACGTTTTACAATTGTTGGCTAACTCGTGTTTTGTTTTTTTTTAGTTTTGTTATACACATAATAATTATATATTCTTTATATTTATATATGTAATTAATTTATTTAAATAGATTTATTACGATGCTGTTAACATTAAATGCTTTTGATAGAAGTTTTGTTGACATTATGGATTTATTTTCTCCTTCAAGTTCTGCTAAAATTCTCCTTTTTCCTTTTCCCTCTTCGTTCTTTGATCGATTCCCATACCAGATGGATAATATTTTATTATATTATATTTTGTTTTGCTTTAGATAGTTTTTAATTAAAAACAAAAAATCTAAAAATCAAGTAATTGTACAGCGGCTATATATAATATATATACTGTATACTATATATATTATATATTCGTATGCTTATGCAGTTTCGTATGTTAGTGGTAAAGCTAAAGCTAAAGCATGATCTCTCATCCAGCTTAGAATCTACACAGAAATTAGGCTTACGCTTAGCTACAGATTCTCTATATATATATTGTATATAGATATATCTAATTTTAATGCAAATCATAATCATTGTGTTCGTGTTTTGTTTACGTTTCTTAGCAACTAATTAAGGAAACCACAAAAATTCATGTCCAGGGGGTTCGAGAGGTGAGAGTTCAAGGTCCAGTGACAGTGGGAGATTGCACATTTGAAACTGTTATAAGATCGAAGGCTGTTTTATCATCAAATCTCAAAAAAAAAAAAAAAAGAATGTAACTACAAACTAAAGCTCGAAGATAAAGACAAGAAATCGGATCTCAGTTAAGGTTAAACCAAAAATTGAAGCATTTCCAGATTTAATCGTGTTTTTTGGATTCGATTTCGGAGCCAATACTGAAGGGGCACATATATATATATATATATATATATATATCTATTAAATGTATAATACAATTTTCTCAACGTTATCTTTGCCACTAGAAACAGGAACTGAATTTAAAGCCGAAATCGAAATCGAATTTGATATCGATTATAGTTCAAAGAGATCAAATGCAAAAGAAACTATACACACACAACACAACTAATAGTATGTTCGTCTCGATACAATGTGCTGAGCGCCATACAGAAAGGTGTTCGGGGTGATATATATATATGTATATATATATATATATATAAAGTATACATCTAAATGATATGTAATACATAATAATAATAATAAAAAATAATAAGATCTTAAATAATTATACAATTCGTGTTTCACATCAAGAGTTATACAAGGTCATTTTTCTTTTTCTTCAAAAAAGTTTTTGTGAGATTTAAGAGCGTGTGGGAAGGTGGGTGTTTGATTTGATTCTTTTTACACTAAAAAAAAATTGTGAAAAAGGATAACAGACCAAAGTGAGATAGACACAGAGAAAAGGAAAATAGAGAAAGTGTTTGTAAGAGAGCGAGAAACAGAGATCTCACGAGAGCAACAGAGACAGAGACACACAGTGAGCGAGTGAGAGCGAGCAACTACAACAAACATGAGAGGAGGGAGATTACACACTGGGAGAAAAGTTCCAACAGAAGCGAATTGGAAAATTTAAAAATTATATATATTTTACACATTGATTTAGACTTAAGATCACGTTTTAAGATCAATCACGAGCGCAACAGAGAGAGAGAGAAAGAGATAGTAAATTATCTATATATGTGGGATAAGTATTATATTTCCTGGATACATCTCAACCCTTGAATATTTATGGTTATTTCGAAATATTTTCATTTTTTCTTTGAAAAATTAACAATTTAAATTCGAAAATAAGTAAAAAAAAATTTACTTTTAACGGTTTTAAATAGAAAAATTTACTTTTAGCTTAAAATTAAATCAAAGAAATTTAAAACAACAAAAGAAAATGATAATTAATTAAAATTTCCCTTTGAATTTGCAACGTTTCATATAAATATCGAGTTCCAAGAGCGAAATTAGTTGGAAATAACCATAAATACATATTGGAGATGCGTTTGTTTTGTTGTTGTGAAAGGTGTGCATGTGTGTGTGTGTGTGTGTGTGTGTGTTGAATGGTAATGGAATATCGGGGGGACATTTATATATTATATACGTGAGTTTAAAGGCTATGAATTTGGGGGGCTAAATAAAAACCATCCTTCCATCAGCTCCTTTTGGCTGCAATGATCCTTTTTCAGCTTCAGTTTCAGCTCCTTCTCTGCTCCCCCTCTCGTTCCACCTGTGGCGTCATCACTCAATTGTATATGAAATTGGCCGCATCGCATAACGCATCGCTGTCATCATCAAATTTGCCGTTCATGGCATAGGAACTGGTGCCGGTGCCATAGACCCATTCCTTCTTTATGAAATCCCCATCGGTGGTCGACGACGATGTCGTATTGTGCAGTCCACCCAGCGAACTATGATCCAGCCGAAAGTCATCATCATCGTCCGGATATAGCTGTACGGGTATGCTATCCGGTATTGAATGCGGCTCAAAGAGGTTACCATACGGCGGCAGCGAGTGATTCAGATCCACATGATGATCAACCAGATCGCTATCAAAATTCGATATGCGAAATTTCGAGCTGGGCGGCGATTGGGGGGAATGCGGTGCCGCTGAATCCTCAAACATGACCTCTTCCTTGATGAACATATCGTTGGAGTTGTCACCGGAACCGGAGGAATATAAATTTGGCTCCACTTTAATGATGGCTGCGGTGGCCAGGGACGGTGATGATTTCTCATCGTCATCATCGTCATCGAAATGGTGATTGTGATGATTATGATGATGATTGTGATGATGATGATGCTGCTGTTGCTGCTGCTGTTGCTGCTGATGATGATGATGATGATGCAGGGATTGCTGCTGTTGCTGCGTCTGCTGATCTTCATCCTCATCTTCGTCATCATCCATATCAGCCAGATGACGACGTCGGTGGTGGTTTCGGTGGTTATTACGCTGCTGCGTCACTCGCTGCTGCTGTTGTTTTTGTTGTTGTTGTTGGGTTTGTTGCTGCTGCTGCTGCTGCTGCTGATGGTGGTTCCTAGTGCTACGTATGATCGTGGAGCCACCTAAAGCTGCCGCCGCCGCTGCCGACGAGGCAATAGAAAGTGGCACACCGGTGGCCTTCGATACAAGCACTGTTTGCGAGGAGCACGAGGTCGAGGATGATGATGGCGATTGAGCGGGCGAAATAACTGGGGCAGTTGATAATTAATTAAATAAATTCATAAATTTTTATTTAGTAAAAACTCACCACCTGTCTGCTGTACAACGCTGGTCAACGCTACTCCGCTGCTGCCGGTGCTATTGTTATTATTGGTTGAATGATGTATGATTGGCGTCTTTCGTATCAACTGGGAGCCATTGCTGAGATTGCTGCTGCTGGAGGAGGAAGAAATGGTGGTAGAATTGTTCACGCTGCCGTTGCTGGTGCCTGCACCGCTCTGGATGACCTGGGCATGCAGCACGGGAGTTGTATCGGAGGTATGTTGCTGCTGCTGCTGGTTGCCCTGTTGCATGTAGTTCTTGATGACAATCGTTCGGGTGGGCGCCGTAACGAGATATTGCTGCTGCTGTTGGTGGTGGTGGTGGTGCTGTGTGGCTGGCGAGGATGAGGAGGAGGAGTGCGGCTGGTGTAGCGAGGCATTCGAAGATTCATTGGATGAATCCTCGCCGGTGGTCAAGCGATTGGTGGTTGCGTTCACAATATGCGAGGAGGAATTAACCATTACATTGCCGCCGCTGCCATCCTCCTCGTCCCCACTCATTCCCGACTGTTCGTCCAGTTCCATTTGATGCTGCTGCTGCAGGTGGTGATGCTGCTGCTGCTGCTGCTGATGATGCAACTGGTTGCTGGTGCCCGGGCGATCCATCTCATGCGGCGGCTCTAGCTTAACGATTGTCGTCGTTGTGGCTGCCGCCGAAGCTGCCGCCACGGCCGCCGCCGCTGCCGTTCCGCTGTTGCTGCTCGAGTTGCTGCTGCTGGAGTTGCTGCTGTTGCTTGAATTACTACTATTTGACGCCTTCGAAGATGCCGTCGTTGCTGATGCTGCCACTGCCGCCGCTCCTCCAGGCTGATCCCGCAAATGGACCTGCATGTGCGTCTGGAGCGAGGACTGTGTATGCAGCTTTTTCTTGCAGATTTTGCACTCGAAGGGAAAGTCCCCTGTGTGCGTTCTGGCATGAATCTTTAGGTTATAACGCTGCCCAAATCCCTTGCCACAGACATCGCACCTGGAAATGATAGAAATTTAATAAAATGTCAAGATTTCTGCGCCTTTATGATCCCACTTACTTGTGCAGCTTAACGCCCGAATGCAGCTTCGAATGGCCACGAAGGGAGGCGAGGGCGCTAAACACCTTGCCGCATATCTCGCAGGTGAGATTCACGTTCTCGTTGTGGATTTTCTTGTGCACCTTGAAGTATTCGAAGCTCATGAACTCCTTGTGGCACACCTCGCACTTGTACTTGTGCCGCTCCGACTGCTGGCCAGTATGGACGCGCATATGCTTAATGAAGTTCGGCCGGAAACGGACGACACGACCACAGATCTGGCACTCGTAGGGCTTGCAGCGCAGGCAATGCTTCTCGTAGTTCTTCAGCGACTTGAGCACCATGTTGCAAATGGCGCACTTCATGTTATTGGCATGTCCGCTGCGGTGGATGTCGAAGAGTTCCTTTGAATCGAACTTTTCAACGCATTCCACGCACTGGTAACTGGTGGCATTGGCGTTTGTTGTGTTGTTGTTTGTGGTGGTGGTGGTGCTGCTGCTGTTGGTGGTGGCGGTGGCGGTGGTGGTGGTAACATTATTGGAGCTGTTGTTGTTATTATTGCTAGAGGAAGAGCTGGATGATGATGATGATGCTGCCGCTGGAGGTTTCACTGGATGGGACTGTTGCTGCTGTTGTTGCTGCTGCGCCGCCTGCTGTTGAGCTTGCTGCTGCTGCTGCGCCAAGGCCATGGCCAATTGCTGATCCGAAGGCTGCGTCTGTTGTTGCTGCTGCTGCTGCTGAACTGGCGCCTGGGTCTGCAATATCAATTGGGTGGCTGGCATCGCCTGCTGCACTACATTCAGCACCGTCATGGGACTCCGACTGATCACAGCCGTGGCCGGCATCCGTACGTACGTTGTGCCGGCTGTTAGGCCGCCCACCGCATTGCTGATGTACACTGGTCGACGTTGCAGCTGGACGAGAGCGGCCTCGGTCACGGGAACTGCCAATCGGTGGGTGGTGCTCACTATACTGCCGGCCGGTAATTGTACCAGCTGTTGCTGGCCGCCAGCAGCTGTTCCTCCTCCTCCTCCTCCTGCGGCCGCTGCACTACCGCCGGCACCGGCACTACTCGTACTGATTTGATACTCCAGCTGGGCATGGGCATGTTCATCCTCGTCCTCATCCTCCTCATCCTCATCATCGTCGTCGGGCATCTCCTCATCATCTTCCAGCTCCAGCTTAACGCGCGTGGACGTTAAATGATGATGCTGAGCCGTAGTCTCTGGCTCTTCATCGGCCTCCGCTGCCTGAGCCTCCTCCTCGATGTCCTGCAGGTTCTCATCGTTTAGCTCTGGATCCTCTTCCTCCTCCTCCTCTTCCTTTATGTCACTGGCGGCCAAAACTGTGGCTGTGGCGGACTGGTTGCTGCTGCCACTGCTGGTTGTTTGGATAATGATGCGGCGACCGTTGAGGAGATGGTGCTGCTGTTGCTGTTGGAGGAGCAGTTGGCTATCCAGGTGATTGCTGTTGCTGCTACTGCTGCTATTGTTGTTGTTGTTGTTGTTGTTATTAAAGGAAGCGCTGTTGTTTGTTGTGGTCACAGTGGCCGCTGCTACGGAAGCTGCTGCGACTGTCGGTGGGTGGTTGTTGCTGTTGCTGCTCTCTATCTTGAGATGATGATGCGTATGCTGCGACTGCGACTGTTGCTGATGAGGATTATGATGATGATGATGGGGATGCGAGTGCGTTTGATGGTGCGTATGCGAATGCGAATGCTGATGCGGATCGTCGTCCTGCTCCATGGGAGCGTCTTGCAGTATAAATTCGATCTGTTGCGATAGGGCGCTATCGTTAATGGCAATCAGTCCGTCCATATCCTTAACGCTGGCAGCGGCACCAACGGCGGCAGCAACGCTAGCAGCGCTTGGAAATAAAGAGGGCAGCGCCGCCGACGTAGCGCTGCCGCCGCCGTCGACATTTGTCGCGCTGCTGGCCATGGCAGCGATATAATATTTATTATATTATATATAATTTATATAGTTTCCCCTATGCAGTTGCAATCTGTGCGAAAAGAGAGGGAAAATAAATCTTAGATGATGATTTTTAAATCAAAATTATTTTTTAAATGTGCCTAACAATGTACAATGAAGGGTTTCTTTGGACTTTAAAGCAAATTACAAATCTTCTGAGGGCATTTATAACATTTTTGCATCACAAAAAAATATATATAAGCTTTTGTTTAATGATTTTTTAACACTTTAGTGAATTTAATCAAGTTTAAGTATTTTTTACAATTATTTTGACTAAAATTCATGGTAAAAACTTAATTTTAAAGACAGAAAATTAACAAAAATAGCCCCTAATATTAATTTTTTTAAATATCCTTTAAAAAAAAAATTTTTAATAATTATTACATTATTATTTATAATAATGTTGACCTTTTTTAGGTTCTGGGGCTGCAACCACAACTGCAACGATGGTATTTCCTTTCTGAAATATTAAAAATTGATAAAATTATTTTTTTTTAATTTATTAGCAGAGCTTTTACTTACATTTTCCAGCTGCTGAAGGGCTGCGGCAGATTTGAATTTTTATTTATTGCACGGATTTATCTGAAATTGTTAAGAAATAAAAGTAAATATTATTTATTAAAAAAAAAACGCATTAATACCAGATTTTTTAAGGATTATTATTCTTATTGGCTTGATATCTTGTTACTATATAATTGCTTTATAAAAGATATATATAAATTAAATAGATTTTGTATAGTTTTCTTTTCTCTCTTTGTTTATCTTATTATTTATTTTAATAGATTTTTAACTTACATGTTTTTACGCTGCTTTTTCATTGATTTTAGAATTTTGTTGTATTTTTGCGGCTTTGTTTAATTTTGTTTTTTTTTTTAGCTGCTTCTTAAAATTTTTACCGGCTGCTTCTTTTTCTTCTCCTTTTGCTCCGCATTTACTTAATATTATTTTGTTGTTTGTGTTTGTGCCGTTTTTCTGTTTTAGTATTTAATTTCTCGTTTTTTTTATGTTGCTTCTTGTTGCTGCTGCTGCTGCTTCTTCCTCTTTCTCTCTCGTCCTCTTGCTTTTCTCCGGCTTTTTCCTAGCTTTTCGTCTTATTATTTATTTGACTTAAAAACTTATTTTTTGCGTCTCCTGCTTTTTCTTGAACTTCGTAGCACTCAAACACTTGCACGTTGTTTCTTTCGATTTTGTTTTGTTTTTCTCTCCCTGGTTGTGCCTTTTGCTTTGCGTTCACATTTGGTTTTTTTGGCTGAACAAAAATTTTCCATTTCCTTGTCATGCGGTTTTTTGCGATTTCCATGCGGCGACGCTGACGTCGCTGGACGACGACGCTGCCGCTGCCGCTGTTGTTGTTTGTGTTTGCACTGATTTCCACATTCTGTTGTTGTTGTTGTTGTTGTCTTGAAAGGAAATATTGTTTGTTTCACACACACACACACATTCATACGCGGACTCACTCACTCTCACACACACACGAACTAATACATGTGAAGGCGCTGCTGACTTCTCCGTCTTCTTCTCGATTTTTGTTATTATTATTTATTGATTCGCTCTCAATTGTCCTCCGCCTCTCCGCTTTGTTGCTTAATTCGTCTATATATATATATGTATATATTTTGTGCAATTGGTTCTAGCTGAAAGATAAATACACACGTTTTTTGTTATTAACAAATTTAAATGCGTTTTACGAAATCACACAAACACACACAGGGATCTATTCAGGCAGGAGCTCTCGCACGCACACTCGCACACGAACTAGTTGGAAATAAAAACAAAAATTAATTTTAGCTTTTCCCCCCCACACACACACTCACACAAGTTTTTCACTTTTGCTCCATTTTTCTTTCATTTTTTCGGGGGGAGGCGCGTTTGCCGTCTCTCTCGCTCACTCTTCGCTCACATTTTTGACCTTTTTGGTGTGCGTTTATAATAGTTTTCCTTTTTGCTCGCTTGTTTCGTTGAGTTTGAAGATTTTGTCTTTTTTTTATATGCTGGTGCTCCTGTTTCAGCCCGTTTCATTTATTTACAAATATTCGAATAATTTTCGATGGTGAATTTATTCTATTCCTTTTTCCTTATTTTTTGCGACGCAGCAACAACAACGAACGACGCGACAATTAGCGGCGGCTGCGCTGCTTCTTCTTCCTCTCCTTCACTGCTTCTGCTTCTTCTTCGGCTTCTGCCGATTTTGCTCCCCCGCGAGTATTTTTTTCGGCTTTGCTTTGCTTTGCGCAAAAGAGACGAGGTAAGACAGAGAGAGAAAGGTAGAGCGCTTTCCCTCGCGTTTTTCCACACTTTTGTTGTTGCCGTTTTTCACAACTCACACACGCTCGCTTCGCGAAGCTCTTTTTTTTGCGCTGTTCTTTCTTCTGTTCAATAATAACAAAAAAATTCTACTAACATGTGTGAGTGTGTATGAATTTTGGTCTCCCTGGGTCTGGCTTTGTGTGAGCGCCCAGGGTTGCATCCTGCGAGCAGTGTTGGTAAACCTATGCAAGAGCGCGCAATTTTCAAAAGTTAATTGGATTTGTAGCGCGAGAAATATAAAAATTGTTCCTTTTCTTTGAGTTCGTGTCCTACTCCCTTTTTGTTTTCCTTTGCCATCGCCTTTCTGCCCTAGCCCACACACACACAGTCCCACAATATGATTCACACACACACAGCAGCAGGCACAAAACAAAAAATAAAAAGTACCTACAGCAGAGGACAACAAAATTGTGCAAAAATTTACGAAAATACATGCGTAAATCCTAATTTTTTATTAAAGAATATTTTGTTTCAGATTTCCTCGGAAATTAAATTGTAAATAAATTATTAGTAAACAAAGTTTTGGTTTTCTAATCATTACAATTTTTTGCTGCTGATTGGTGCTATTGTTTTGACCGCCATCATATTTAAAGGACTGCCAGAACTTGGAGCCCAAAAAAAAACATGAATGTGGCAGGGGCAGAGGGAGATGAAAAGAGCTGACCTAACAAGCGGCAGCGGAAATAGGCACAAAAGAAACACACAGAAAGGCAGGCGACCAGGCGGCAGCAGAGGGAGTGAGATGGGGCAAGAGCGAGCGACTGAGACAGGGCGAGCCTCAGTGGTTGAGAGCGTCGTCATGCGATGGAGCTAGAGCTGCGAGGGGGAAAGAGAGGGGTGCAGGTGGGTTGAAAGGTGGGGGAGAAGCCGTTTTATTTCGACAGTTTTCGAATTTCTTTCTCGCTCGCTCGCTCGCGCTCGTTCTCCCTTTTTTCGTGTGCGCTGCTCCTCCTGGAAGAGGCAAAACGAAGAAGAAGGCAAGGAAGACGAAGAGCACATCATCACCTTGGAAGAAGAAAATTTTCAGTTGGGCAGAAATATTTTCGGGGGTGGTGGAGGGTGGGGCGGCATGCGGAGACGGGATACGGATGGCGGTGTTTTGTGGGTGGTTTATTGCTCAGTGATTTTCGCCGGGGGGTTTTTGGGGGTTGAAAACACACACGCACAAGCACTCACGCACACACTCCAAAAAAAAAGGAATAACAAAACAAGGGTTGGGATGCCGCCGATTCGTATAATGTTTTTAGCGAATATCCGCAGTTCAGAAATCACATCACAGAACGAAACGAAGAAAATAAAATAAACTAAATTCCACACACAAAGGCAGCTGGAAACTGGTCTCTCCCTCTCGCTCTCTCTCTCTTGTTTCATCTCACCCACACACGGACACACGCGCAAGAAGTGGAGCCTTACAAAAAAAAAAAAAAAGGGGGGAACCTGGAACTGGTTCATAATTGTTCTTACACTTGTATTCAATCCCCTCGCAAAAACATTGAACAAAAAAGCGTTAATTGTTTATATTTTTGGCTGGCGCCGCTCTTCTGCCTTTTTGCTTTGCTTTGCTCTTTCTTTCACTTTATTCGCACTTCACGAGCACTCATACACTCTCAGCCACACGCAAGCACTCGTACACACACACACATATATATATATATATGTGCAGTTTTTAATGGATTTTACTCACTTAACATCACATTTTCATTTGTTGTTGTTTCATTTATTTGTGTGTGTGTGCAATACAAATGATTTATCACTGATTTGATGGATTTTTTGTGTTTTTTTCGATAATGATGGATTGCTTTTTATCGCCGCAACAAAGTTGCGATGTTTTCTTTGATTTCTTGCCGGACCAGTGTGGCCAGATGCACGACGCCATCGCGGGGAAATTAGCAGCTGGGCATCACTGGTAAAAAAGTAAACAGAAATATGGGCATCATTGCAAAAAAAAACGTCCGTCAAATTAGCGTCGAAATGGAACTGTGGGAAAATGGAACACCGATAAATTTTTTATATTTTATTTATTTTTTTAAATAAGGCACTGAATCAAACAAAATAAAGTTTATAAATAATAAAAAACAAATTTACTAATGTTTTTACTGGTTTCGGGGGTATTTGACTTTTGGATCTATTAAAAAAATCCCTTGAAAAATCGGGTTTCACTATTTTCCCAATATCGCGGCAAGTCGGATGTGTGCCAACATAAGTGGTATGCCAGGATAAAGGATATATAATGTAGTTTTATACTGCCAAGTTTCATTCAATCCTATCCATTAGTTTTTGAGAAAATTGCATTACAGTAGACTAACCTCGGGGTCTGCTCCATACAAAAATACGATTTACGATATTCAAATACGATTTACGATATTAAAATACGATATTCAAACACGAATTACGATATTCAAATACGATTTACGATATTCAAATATGATTTACGATATTCAAATACAACTTACGATATTCAAATACGATTTACGGTAAATAAATACGATTTACTTAAGATGAGCATCACTGATGCACATCGTAAAAATCAAGCAAATCCGTTAATTTTTGAATTTCATATACAACAACTGGAAATTGTTATAAACTGTTCTAAAATAGCCAAGTTTCGAACCTTATTGGTTATTGGATTTTTTTTTCTTTTATTTTCCTGACTGTTCCTATGGAAGGTATAGAATATAGAAGAGAATTTTCCGATTGTTCCTATGGCTGATATATGATATTAGGTTATTTTATATTTATTTACTCTTAGCTGCTGAATAAATTCCCCTTTTTTCGAAATTTAAATAAAGAAACAATAAAACCTAAATTGATTTGATTTCATTTTTGTAATTTAAATAACTTGCATACACGCGCCAATGTAAAATTTCCCTTCCAGCCAGAACAGCTGTTCGCCAAGGAAAAACAGAGAGAGCTCTCTTCTGCTGTTGCTCTCTCTGTCTCTGGGAAGCATTTCGTGAAACCCGAGAGAGAGAGAGAGCTGTTGAGAGCCGCTAGATTGGAATGGAGTGACCTTTGCGCACACAAAGAATAAACCCAAAAAACCGTGGCATTTCGGCTGAACTCTTGGAGTGGCCACACTAATCTACGCCACTCATCAATCCATTCATTCATCCATTCATTCCATGGACAAAACTCTGTACTGCTAGGTTCCATGGACAAACGCTGTTAAGAAAAGTTTCTGTAAAAACTCTCGTGGCGTCAAGTTGTGTCGCGTCCGTGTTTTTCGCCTTTTTTTTTCTGAATTGCCGCCCCAACTTTCATTATCAAATTTGGACGGGCTCCGCCGGCGGAAATTGGGAAAATTCAAAAACAATACCAGCGGCGACGGTGTGTGCCGCGGAAAGTCGGAAAAGTCGTCGCCTAGGAACATTGTATCGCCTTTCGCCGTTTTTGCCACCAAATATTGTTCTTTTTTTTTTGTCAAAGCGCGGCAACCAGCAGAAACACAGCAACAAAGCGGAGGACGAAGAAGCTGTTCCCACACACACGTAAAACGTAAATTTGCGAAAATAACAACAAATGGAAACATAAAAAAAGGATATTCGAGCGAAACGTTAACGTAAAATGTTTATATTTTGTTGTTACGTGAACGTTGCTTACTAATTTATGGATTACAAAATACAAATTTCTGCCCCCTTTTAACCGCTATTCGCCGCGTTCTCTCTTGGTTTTTTTTTATTTAAATTTTTTTCCTGTGCAAAATAATAACAACTACAAAACAACAACAGCTACAGCTACGGCAGCAGTGACCGAAAGTTAAATTGTTAAATTAACCAAAACAACAACAACAAAGAGAAGCGTGCTAAACAACAACATACAAAGAAAACGAAACGAATGGGCAAAAACAACAACGTAAATATACAGTTATATTCGCTCTCCTTTACGTTATGTTCAGTTTGTTTTGTTGTTTTTTCTTTTATATTTTGAAGTTGTTCCTTCTGGAGATCCTTGCTTTTTGTTTTGTTTTTCTATTTGTGACTTCTTTCCTTTTAGACAAGTGTTTCGATGGGCCAATTAGCATTTCAGTGTCGGCTGTGTTTGCTTATTGGCAACAAAGCGGTGCAAAATAATACGATAAAAAAAAATAACGTAGCGAGAGTAAGAAGCAGAAAAAGCCGCAACGCTGACGTTGTGAGTGAGAGAGCCAGAGAGTGGCAGAGAAAGAGAGAAAGATTGTGTGTGTGTGTGTGTGTTTGTGGTAGAACCTAATAAGTTAACAAACTGACGACGTGTGTCCGTTTTTTTGCTTCTTTTTTTTTGGGGTAAGGAAGCGCGAGAGAGAGCCCATTTGAGAGAGAGTGAGAGAGCCAAGTTTCATTGATTTTTCCCACTGCCAAAGGTGAGCTGGAGAGAGAGAGAGAGCGAGAGACATAGTGGGGGGAGATGGAGAGCAAAAAGGAGGCACGAGAAAAAACTTGTCTCGTCGTGACTGCAATTCATAATTAGATGGCCGACTGCTGCAATTGCAACAACAAAAATACAAAATGAAATACAACAAAAACAATGGGCCAAAACGAGTTGCCACCCCAGCCCCCTTCCTACCAACAAATATTCCCTGTTCTCTTGGCCGTAACAACCACCGAATTCTGTCCCCCCCCACTCACTCACTCACTCGTTGTCTCTCCTTCGCTCTCGCTCTCCAGCAGCAAAAAAATAATAAAAGTTGGGTAAAAAAAAAAAACAAAGTAAAACCAAGAAATAAAGGCAATGCCAGCCAATAACAACAAAAACAATGAGAGAATATTCTGTGTTTTGTTGGCCAAGACGATAGCCAAAATTCCCTACACACGTGGCTAAAAAAAATAGAATAATACAAAATATTTCAATATTTTTTAATACTATTAAATATTAAATATAGATTTATGAAACGTTATTATTCTCTTAGCAAAATCAAACAATAATCGAAAATTTATTAAACTTTTAATGACTTTTTCGTATTATTTATTTAATAAATAATTTAAAATATCAGTTATATCGATTAAATATTGATTATTTATGGAATTTATAATAATTCTTTGTATACTTTTTTATACAAATGGCAAATACTTTAAAAAAAATGTGAATATCGTTTAATTACTTTTTATTTTTAATAATTTTATAAGAATTTCGTCCACAAAAGTTAAATTAATAATTTAATTATTTTTTAATTCATATAATTTCAGAAATTAGTAAGTTTTAAATATAAATTTTAATATAAATTCTTTTAAATTTTTAAATAAAAAAGTAATTTGGTAAAAACTATTTTTTTAATAGATGTCTTTAAGGGAAATGCTTCATTTTAGTTTAAAATTGTAACTACAAATGTTAAATTTGTTGTAATCTTTGTTGTAAGTTATTAACTTATTTGTTAACGATCGTAAAATCTATAATTTGTTGTCAGCTCAAAAGTAATAACAAAAAACAGGCCGAGGTGGCAACAAACTGATCTTTCTTTTCGATCAAAACGCGTGACTTTTTTTTTCCAACTGGCATTGCATTTTTATTTTTATTTCGTAACAAAATTACCAACTGAGCGTAGAACTTGCTCTCTCCCACTTGCTCTCTCTCTCGCTCTCCGTCCCTCTCTCCCTCAAAAAGTGGTAGCAGGTCCAAGCCAAAGCCAAAAGCAACACAAAGGCAACTCTAAACGCAATGAGACTCGCCGTTTCGCTCTTCCAATTGGAATTTATGTTGACGTGCAATTAGCAAATTGGCTCGAAAATCCGTGTAGGCAAAATCGGAATTCGAATTGGAGCAAAATTAACAGATAAGAAGAGAGTTGCCTTTGCTACAAAAATAAAATAAGAGAGTAACTTTAATTGGAAAATTAAGCGATACCGGTCTCTGCCTATGTCGACGTCAGCGTTGCGGAATTTTTTGTTGTATTTTTTTTTTGCCACGCCGGTTTTACTTATATCTTTTGTTGTTGTTGTTGCAATAGCAATATTTAATGTAGTTTACAAAAAATGAGCCTGCAATTTTAGAGGAATGTAAAAAAAACTGAATTTTTGTGAGAAACCAAATAAAAGATATATAAAAATCCCCTTGAACCTCACCTTTCCTGGAAAGAGAATAAAATTAGTTAATTTTTAATTAAAAAAGGAAAATTTATAATATTGCTTATAGTTTTATTTTGTTAGAGGAAGTTTTTTTTCATAGCATATTTAATAATTTTAATGGTAAACGTTCGAAAAAAAATAGTACAAAAATTGTTTAACATTTTTTCTATTTAAAATTTATTTTAAAAACAATAATAATATTATTTGTACTTTTACTTGGTATTTCTAAGATAAACTTTTCCAAAAAGTAGTTAAAAACTCGTTTTACTTGCTTTTTTTTTAACTTTCTAAAGAATACAACTATTTTTTTTAATGAATAATATAAACAATCTTAATATTGTTAAATGTTTAAAAATTTTAAATGAAAACTTTTGAAAATAATAATAATAAACTAGTTTTAAACATTGACATACAATAAAAATACAGGAGGAATAATTTTATTCTATAATAACTTTCATGTTTATCAAGGGATTTTAGTTAAATTTTCAAAATACTTGCACAGTAATAATTTATTAAAAAAATCTATATAAATTGTTTAAACAAATCCAAATTATATATAATTTTTATGATTAATTAGCACCCTTTAATATAAATACTAAACACGAAAAGATAAGAGGCAGGAAAGCTTTTTCAGCTGTTTTTTTTTTTTCTCTCCATGAGTAAACAATTATAATTACAAATTTGTAAAACAAATGCTTAGATAAAAAATATATATTATATTAAAACTGGGTTCGGTGGTTTAGAATTTTCCACTCTCTAGGAAATTATACAGCAAAGTCACAAGAGTTTCTCAAAAGCAGCTGGGTTTTCCTTTACCACTAACTTATTACTTACCATCATAAGCTGAATCAGAAGCAGCGCACACCTTCTTCAGGTGTGTCAGCCTTCTATATTCCATATATACACATATCTATCCGTTTGTCTGTCTATATATTTGTGTCTAAAAGCCGCTTTCAGTGGTGTTGCTTTGTGTGTTTGCGGAGTGTTTAGAGCTGCCTTGTCAGTTTTCCCATGGTTTTTCCAACTCTCTGGGGTTAATGCCCCCTCCTCCGCCTCCGCCTTATCGCCGGTGCGTGACGAACCGAGAAAACTATAGTTGATATAGAACATTGTGTCTAAATAATAAAAACGGAGAGCTAATGAAAATGGTCAACAAATGAAGGTTAAATCTGGGCAATGCAAGTTTCAATTGTGGCTCCGATATATCATACTGAAAATACCCTGATTTTATATAAAAAAAGTAGATATATATATAAAATATATATAAAAGTAACAAATAAAGCGAAAAAATTATAAATGCACATAAATTCCCCCGACAATTTTCCACTTTGCTCTGTGAGCAGCCAAGAAGCGAATGAATAATGGAACGAAAATTTGCTCCATCAAGCACGTGTATGCCGCACTACCCTCTGCTCTCCCCCCCCCCCCCCCCCCCCGCCNACTGGCCCCCCCTCGAAAACCCAGCCCCTGGCCACGAACTTAACCCATGGCAGATCAAACGAATATTTTGAATTTTGCTTTGTAGCTGGATTATATGTAAAATACGAATCTAATTTAATTGTTTATGTATTCATTTTAATTTTTGGAAAACCCCAAAAAGTACAGTGCGTTTCATGAAAATGAAAATTTTAAAATATTGATTTTTTAATATGAATTAAAAAGCAGGAAATTCGATAAATAATTAAAACCTATCGATAAAATCAATAAAAATAAAGTAACTTGATTTCATTATGAAAATAATCTGTTAAATAATTAAAATTATCAGAATAATTAAATTATTAATTATTAAATTATTAATAGAAATTATATGCTTGCAATAAAAAGTTTTCAATAACAAATGAAAATTCAATACTTTTTAAAAATGATTATTATATTAATTGATTACATTGAAAAATTAAAATAAATTTAAAATGAAAATTAAAATATTAGTAAAACCGAATTTAAGCATTATTTAACATTTTTAATAATAGATTTAAAAACAAAAAAAAAAAACCATCCTAGAAATTGCTTTGAAGTTTCGTAGAAGAACTTTGTATTTTTAAATATATTTTAAAGGCAATCTTTGTCTTCTTTAAATTAGTTATAAAATATTATTTTTAAATTTGAAAACCAATGAGCATATTTTATTATTAATGTCCATGAAACGCACTGTAACTGAGCAACAAAAAACCAATTGCCGCAGCTCGAAATTATTGCATTTCGTACTCATCTACCTATATATTTCTCTTTCTCTCCTTTTTTATGTATGTCACCACCACCACCACCAACCATCACCAACCACCAAAAATAAAACCTAAATAATAAAAAAAAAACCAAAAATACAAACCATAAATTTGGAAAACCAAAAATTGACAACATATAGTGTGCAATTAAAAATATATAAATATATATATTATACACATAACAAAAGTATTAAATAATGCAAAAAAACATAACAAGTGTCGTCGGTGGCAAATGTTGTTCAATATGAGCAAAAAACGCAACAGCAGCAGCAGTAGAAGCGGCAGCAACCACAACAAAAACAACAACAACGATAAAGCTGCTCCACAACAACAACAAAAACAGCAGGAGAAGCAAAAACAAGTGCAACAAATTGGAAAAGTGCATAAAAAATAAAATGAAAACAACCTAAATAGTAAATCAAAATACGACATACAAAAATCCAGCCAAATTACAAAAATGCAAATTAAATAACAAAAAAAATTAAGAATAAATAAATATAAATCTAATAAAATAAGCAAAAAGTCAAATAATTTTTTTCCTCCCCTCCAATTGCCTGGCAATATCTAATTGTTTATATATATATATATAGCATTATCACCTTCATATATATATATATTTATTATATATGTAAATGTATTATATATTTGTGTATCTGTGTGTGTGTATTTTCGTGTGCATTCCATCCATTAATTCTATAACTCAATCTATATAAAAAAAATAAATTTATTAAACAAAACGAAAAAAAATCCGACAAAAAAACAACCCAAAACAAAAAATACAATTAAATCAAAACCGAAACTAAACAAACAAAAACTACAACAAAAAAAAAAACGCGTATTGAAAACGCGTTTTAAAAATCGTATATTTATAAACAAATATATTTCCGTGAAAACCAACAAAATAAACTGAACAATAAATTGTGCTCCAAAATGGCGGACATCATGCGTCCGCCGTACAGTGAGATCAAACGGCCGGACGAAATCGTCAGAATGACAACCGCCGACAATCTCAAGTTCGCCGTCCTCATTGGCCTCATCGAGGTTGGCCAGGTGACCAACCGGGAGGTGGTCAACACCGTACTGCACTTGGTAAGTTCATTAACGAGTTCTTTTAATATGTTTAAAATAAAATTTCTCCAAAAAAAAGGCTTAAATAAACATAGGATCTCAAGATTACAATATCTTTATACCTCTCTTTATTTTTTGAACTCAAACGTTTAAAAAGGGCTCCAAAATTTACCATTTATCCTTTAAAATATCAATCTTATTGGCAAAATTATTTTTCCATATATTTATTTTGTTTCCTTTGCCAGTTTTAATTTTTGTTTGCTAAACAATATAATTTGTTTATCTAAAAATCATATATTTAAACTTTTTTATGATTTTTTTGTTGTACAATTTTTAAAGTTTACTTAATGGTTTAAGGCAAACATGGGTCCAGGGTTGTAATTTGGGTAATTTGTTTCTGTTTTTATTATTATTATTCTTTTTTTTTTGTTTGGGGTCAACGCTTTTGTGGGTCACAAACATTGAAGTGGGATCACTAGTGATTTGGCCTGTCACTTTGTTTCGCAACTCATTTAAGCTGGTGGCTTAAGTATGACAAGGGGTTTATATGTATATATTTATATATATGTTATCATTGAGTAAAGCTTAAATTAATTACAAGACGTTGTCAAGAAAAAGGATTATTCTTTTAAAATAAATATCTAAGAATTTTACCATAAATAAATACAACTAGAAAACTTGTTTAAAGTTACTAAAAGTACTGCTTGTTAAGTATTTAATTAAGGCATTAATTAATGTTATTTTCCCTTGACTTCTCCCTTTAATTTCTGCCATATTTAAACTATTTAATTAACTTATTATTTAATATTATTTTCCCTTGACTTCTCCCTTTAATTTCTCGAATATTTAAAGTATTTAATTAATGCATTATTTAATGTTATTTTCCCTTGACTTCTTCCCTTAATTTCTCGAATATTTAAAGTATTTAATTTATGTTATTTTCCCTTGACTTCTCCCCTTAATTTCTGTCATATTTAATATATTTAATTAACTCATTAATTAATGTTATTTTCCCTTAACTTCTCCCCTTAATTTCTCCATCAATTAATGACAAAATAATTAATATTCATGCAGACGCTTAACATCTGCTATTTAATTACAGCCATCTGCTACCTGAAATTAAATTAAACACCAAATTAAATATTGTACAAATAGCGCTTAAAGAGGTGAAAAAAATTAAAGAATAACAACTTCACTTGGAAAAATCTCAACAGCAATTTAAGTCTCTGTTTAGAAAGTAATTTTCCTGGCAAACACACACTCTCACACACACACATTCCCTTCCCCATTAGCAGAAAATTAACATTTCCCAGCAAAGCCGCAAATGCAAAGGATGCGAGCGTTGCTTTGGGGGGTTGAGGGGGTGGCGACAGCAAGTGGGTGAATTTTTTGGATGGCCGCTCCAAGGATGGGCGGCGGGGGTGGATGGTTTAGCTGTGAATGTTGGTGAAATTATAAGAAGTATGCCAAAAATCTCGCCCCCGACTGTGTGGCCGTGATTAGGATCAAAAGGCAAGGACTAAGACAATGTCTATGCCACTTGTCTTCTTCTTTTGCATTTTCTCTACAGGGACGAGAGTCGCTTCTCCCTTACCCAGCTTTTCCTCTAGAGATTTTTCCGCGAGACAGACACACACACACATTATGAGGGAACATTATTATTATAACATATTTAAATTTTTGAAGCTTAATGAAAACACGACACCGTCGCTCATCATTACCGCAGAGTTTTTCCCTCTTTTTTTCTCTCTTGTGGAAATTTGGAAACATCAAGAGAGCGACAGCGTTAGCGCCAGGTGCCGTTGCCGCTGAGTCGGAAAAGTTATCCCAGCTCCCAAAAAGGAAAAAAGAAAAACAGCATCATCACCCGATTGAGGGGCCACTTTTTTTATTTATTTTTTTTGGCGTTGGCTCAGCTGAAAATGCGGAAAGTATTTTCACGCCTTACACTTGGAAATTGTTTTACAAATATTTACGAAATTAAGAAGTGCTACAAATATTTAAGAAATTAAAAAAAGAAATTTAAAATTTATTCCAAGCTAATTGTTAACTTTCATTTGAGAAAGCATATATTTAAGGGATTTTTGAAAGGTTTTTCCATTTTTCAAGTGCAACAGAAAGACCAGGAAACTGAGGGGGAAAAGGGCGGCAGGAAAAGGGTAGTGGGATGGGCGGGGGGCTGGTGGCTTGTAGTAAGAAATTGAAAAGAAATTGAATTGAAGTTCGTCATCCGCTGAACGCGCCCCGCCATCGTCTTCGTCGTGGCCGTTGCCATCGCACTCGAATTGCCGCAGATAAGATAAGCCCACCGACACCGGCAGATAAATTGTAGATACAGGCACAGGTACACAGCTATATATATATACACATATAGATTTACCACGGTGAAATGTGTGCCAAGTCGCTGTATATATGTATATATAGTATAGGTGTACTCTATATGGCCCAATCTGATAAGCGTGAAAAAATGCGTTGACGTGTTCCAATGCCAGCTGCAGACTCGCAACCAAAAAAAAAAAAAAAAAAATGTTCCACTCAGATAATAAAAAAAAAAAATAAAAAAAAAATATGTTCCCCAAAAACAACGTGGTCGATTAATGATTATGGATATGGATATGGAGATGTTAATGGATGACAAGTTGTGATAGGGAACAGGAGTGGAAATATGGATATGGATGGGCCAGGAGCTGCCCAGGGACCTGAAACTCTAATGGATGTGGTTTCCATATCTAAAAGATAGCATCAGGTTAATGGATGACCGAAAATCAAAAGGGAATTTTATTTTTTATGGATTTTATTTCAAGAAAGCGTTATTATATATTATATACCAAAGTTTTGGGTTTAATATTTAATAAAAATATTATTTTATTTGTTGAATATGTTTTCATAAAATTATAAATTTAATATTTAAATTTTTTTTTTTAATATTTCAACAGTTTCTTTGACTTAAATATAAAGATATTAATAGAAATATCTATAGTTTGAAATTGATTAAAGGTTTTATTATAAAAGGTTAAAATTTATACATTTTTAAAAGCTTTTCTCGGTATTCTAATTTTTTTTATATTAATTTATATTAATTGTTTATTATATAGAATTTTTTTACCTTTCCAGTGGGTTTATTATTACATTTTTAATACTCAAAATATTATATTTTATTAAAATAAATTCCCTTACTCTAAAATTATAAGATTTCAATACAAATATATAAATTTGTACCTCTTTAATAGCTTCTGAAGAGGCAGAATTAGTTTAGTGTCCAAAAGACAAGCTCATTTACCCCTCAAATTGCTGTTTTCTCTGTCAAGTTTTTGGTTTTAAGAACCTGCAGCGTATTGCTCCTTACCTCAATATAAACCAATTCGTAGTGAACTCACAAAACTCAACTCATTTGGCTCAACTTGAGGGTCACTCGCCATGTTGGCTTAATCGGTCATTGGGCTTGTTATACGGCTCAATTATGCCCGTTTTGCCATGTGGCGCATTTGCTTTTGGCCCTCAAACCTAAACCCCCCAATCGGCCGGCCACCGCCCATCCTCGCGTCATTGAAAAGGCACCACCACCCCCTCTGGAAAAACCACCCAACCGCCCGTCGACGTGTCACGTGCACGAGAGGCAAAAGCCTTTTAATCGATTCGCCTGCCTCTTCTCCTGCCTCGCTTTTGCTAGTAAAATAATCGTTTAATGCAAATCGCTTTTTGTTTAGCCCCTAAAAGTAAGGAAGGAAGTTTTACTTATTTTTTAAGAGAAGAAAATATATATATCTATGTATAAAAAAGGGTCTAAGGGTTTCATTAATTGAAAACAAGTAGCTAATGTTTTTTTTATGTTTCCTTTTTAATTCGATTTAATTTACATATCCTTCAAATTAAATTAAGAAGTTTTTAATACAATTTAATGTAGGTAAAGGATTATCTTAGGGTTTTTTTTGTGAAAGAAAGAACTAATAAAATTCCATATTGAATTCATTAATTAAATAAATGTATTTAAATATTTTTCTAGATTAATTCCATAATTTCCATAATTTTTTAGGCATTTGCAATACTTTTCCATATTACTTTCTTTAAATTTGAATTCTTTTCTAGGATAATATGATTTTTTTTAAGATTAGATGGCTTTAAAAATTGATTTTAAGATTTAATCCATATTTAGACCGTTTGATTTCAATAAATCTATAATTTTCTTAATTAATTTAATATTTCTCTGGATTAACTCATTAATTTGTAATTTTATTTTTGAATTAATTCAAAACTTTGAATAGAAAACCTGAAGTAAAAAGAAAAGAAATATCTTTTATACTTCTAGAACCTGTAAAATATATTTTTAATGCTCTTCTCTTTGATCAGATGATTTCTTTCCTACCAGCATTAAATTTATTAATAACTCAGGTACATAGCTTAAAAAAATATGTACATTTATTATGATGTGTACTTTTGTACTTAACTCGGTGCCATCTGAAAATGTTGTTTATAAATATTATCTAGATAAATATTTGCACGCTCACATTCGTTTCGCAATCAGAAAAAAAATATATATTTCCATACATATGTATATATTATTTTTTGCCACATTTTGTTAGTACCTTTCCTTCCCTCTTACCTTTCCATATCATTTTCTAGCTGATAAAGTCGTTCAGTCCATAGAGGCACGAAAGGTAAAAATATAAAAAAGAAGAGAGAAAAAAACCAAAAAAAATACAACAGAAATAGAAGTGGGGTCCCTATACTAAATAATGTACGAACATACTTTGCTACTTTTACTTAATTAAATTAACGGCCCCGGCAACGACAACAACAATAGCAACAACTTGACTTTGACGTCGACGCCTGTCAGCTGTTCAAGTGTCAGAGAGGAAACAATGAAAATAGGCTTTATATTGTTGGCATCCTGATGAAGGACACACCGCTGCCAGATGGAGGTGGTGGTGCAGGGGAAGGAAGAGAAGGGGTGGTATGGAGGTAAAAGGTGGTAGGGTGGTTCATTCGGTGGTTAGGCGGTTTCGGGGGATGGATGGGATAGCTTGGCGGCCGCAAAATGACACACAGAAAATAATTTCATAATTTTAATAAATTTAGGAATTAATAATTAAAGCATTACAGTTTTTTTTTTAAATTATGTTTTAATATATAAATAATTTAAATATGCAATATTTTGACTAATAAGATCTCGTATTTATTCGATATTTTTCTAGACTGTTTCGATAGTTTTCGATGCTTACAAGACTGATTCGATATTCTTCTAAAGTTCATACATTGCTTTAAATATCGTCTTACTATAAAAATAAACATTTTAAATATACATTGATCATTTTTTTTGATGGATTTAATAAAATTCTAGAATCTAGATACTTTTGCATGTTGATTTGATATTTTTAAAGATTGATTCCATTTCTTTTCCGATTAATTTGATAGTTTTCTTGATGATTACGATTAATTTTTTTTTAATTCGTTTATATTCGATTTTGATAATCTACTTTCTTAGTTTATTTTAATTTAAATTTACAAATTTAACAATACTTCTGAATTAAAAAAAGTTTAAAGAACTAAAATGCATTTTTCTTCGTGTGAATAACAATAAAGAGAGAGAGAGAGAGAGTAAAGAAAGTGAAATGATAAACGGAGAGAACAAAGGGGAGAAGAAAAAGGAAAACTTGCCTAGACAACGTGTGGAATGCAAGTGGGTGGAAAAAGAGCAAGGTTGAGGTGTCTCTCTCTTTATATTTTTTTATGCCCTCCCTTCTACCCTCTCTTATCAGCCAAAGCCAAATGAAACGTCACGAACTTCTTCTTTCTAACAAAAAAAAAAAAAAGGAAGAACGTAAATTAACGTTAATACAAAAACAAACACAGGGATGGGCCACCGCTCGACCTCTCTTCGACTCCCACTTCCTCCCCCATCCTAGCCCTCCCTCTCTCTCGCTCTCTCCTTCAACCCTAAATGGAAAATTAAACAACAACAAAATGCTGTGTGTGTGTGTGTGGGTGTGTGTGAGACGGCGCCGCTCTGTCCTCAGCCGTTTTTGTATTTGCCTTTCTCCTTTTTGGCCAACTGCTTCTGTTTCGGCCCCAAAAAAACCCCACTTCCACACTTCAGCCACTCTTTTAGCGCCCCTTTACGTATATTTTGGCCTGTTCTGGAATGAAATCGAATGGTTTTTCGGCTGCTTTCGCGTACTTTCGCCAGCAGCAGCAGCACCATAACAGAAACAACAGCCATAAAAACAACAACAGCTGAGGAGGCACCCTGTGGGGACAATGGGCTAAAAGGGCAGAATATGTGTGTAAAAATTCACAAATTTAATTGAAAAAATTTCTGGACAATGTATCATAAATTAATTCCAATTAAATTTGGTTTTATTTATTAAAAAAAAAATACATATATATATTTCAAAATATTTTAATTTATCGAATAGCAAAAATAAGTTGTTTCACTCTTTTTAAAACCTTTAATCAAAAACTAGGCAATGCCATTCTAGGGTTTTAATAAGTTTTATCTGGGAAAATGTTTTAAAAAAATGTTGGAAGTTGGAAATCTAAATCTAGAGATTCTCTCCAGTTGCTTTTTTACCATTTTCACCAAAACTTGCAACTTATTGTTGAGTTATGTAAATGAGTTTCTTTTGTTTTTGTGGCCCATGGTGCCTGGACGCATTTAAGATTCACATCCACGAGGAAAACGTGGCCACCGAAGGCGTCTGCCACGTGGGCCTGGGGGTGGGGGGTGGGTTGGGTTGGTGGCGCCACCAAGGGGTGCTGCACACAAAACAGCACAAGGGTGGGGCATACGAATGTGTGTGCGTGTGGGTTTTTTGGGCGAACAAGAAATGGGAGTGGCAGCGGTTGAGCGGGCAGAAGGGGGTTTGGGGGTGCGGCGCATAAAAAAAGGGGTTGGGGTGCCAAAAACGAAGACACGACAACCGCAAGAGATTTAACGACCAATAAAGAACAACGCAATGTTATTTAAGGACGAGTCTACGACTGCCGCCGAAGGGATTCTCTCGCATGCGCTCCGCCGCATCACATGGCACGTAACAGGGATGGGGGGGAAGAGGAATCTTCTAGTTACGGGAACGCGTAAAAATAACGCATACACGGGGACCACGGGACCAAGGACCAAGGACTACGTATTATGTGTAACCAGTAGCCATTTCAACGGCCCTCTGATTGCGTGGCTCAACCATCCGTTATGCTCTTCCTCAAGAGGGTGTCATTAATATTCTATGGTGGACGAATATTAGTCATAATTGTTCCCGAAATATATATATATTTATTTATATATTTAATTCCAGGAATTTTTGTATTATATTATGTTGATTTTTCTTAGATTTTTATCCTGTAATCGAGGTCTTTAGTAGGTTCTTTCAGGTAATATTCATAGTCATAGTTTTCCCCGAAATATTTATTTATATATTTAATTCCAGAAATTTTTAATTATATTATGTTTATTTTTCTTTGATTTTTATGCTGTAATCAAACCTTTAAATTCTCAAAAAAAAAAACCCTCAATGAAAGGACTTTTGTAGGATTTTTTTTTGTTTAATGAAGGATTTAATCCTTAACCTAACTTTAACCTTAGTTTTAAAATTACGTTTCTAAAACAGAATATTTTTTTCCAACTAAATGCAGCAGAGTATTTGAGTTAAATCTTCCCTTAGTTTTTCCCCCAACGATTTCCCTTAATTTTCCCTTAGTTTTTATCCTGTAAGGAGGGGGTTGGGATGAATGGGATAGCCGTCTGGTGCCGTCTGTTGGCAGGGGTTTTGGGGGTGTTCGAATCGGAGGCGTGACACATTTATGGGCACATTTTGTAACGCAACGTGGCAAGCTGATGAAAACTTCTGCGGCAGCAACTGTGGAACTTCATTAACGTCATTATCAGTGTGTGGCCCTCACTTGGTGTGTGTAGTGTTGTGGGGTGAGAGGAGAAAATTCAAGGGAAAACCTGAAGGAGAAAAACAAATGCAAATGCCTATTGCATCAGTTTGTGGGCTTGACTTTCCCTCCTTATGTTTTAATTTAAAAAATATTTATATAATATTTAAAGCAGATTTTTTAATTTAATTTAAACAAAGAACTTGTCATCAATATATATTTTTTTAAAATATTTTTTCAAACCCAATTGCTTTTTAAGTTGATTTTTTATTACTAGAAACTGCAAGCTTAATATCTTTTTTTTTATATCTGCGACCCTTTGGCTAATCAAGTTTTATCTCCAGAACTTTGATGGCAACGATAAGAAACTTTATATATGTATATATGTCAGTTAGCTCTGGGAGATGATGTTTCCTCTTCACATTTTAATAACATTTTCAAGAAGGGCAAACACGATGGGGGCGGGTTTATTGGGAAGCGTGTGGGGGTGGCAAATTACGTTGACGACAAATGTTGAATCCGGAAAAACAACAACAACAAAAACACTAACAAACAAAAAACAAAAAAGCAAAGAAAATGAACTGAACTGAAAACGTCGAAGAAGGAAAATCAATAAAATTCAATAGGAGGCAAGAGGCAAGGAGAAACGGCAATCGGTTTTATGGTCGCTTCGGGTGGCTATATTAGTGATAAAGCTTGGGCATCGGTAGTGGCGGCAAAAATCTGTTTTAATTTTTTCTGCTGTTGTTTCGCCCACCATCCCACCCAGCAGCACCACCACCTTCCTGATGTTGCCATCTTGTCGCCTTTTATTTATTTATATGGCAATGTATATCTGAAAAGGAGGGCGAGGGAAGAGGTACTCCTCCTGATCCTTGCTCGCTTTCGGTGCCGGAGTTTTTTTTTTTTTTTTTGGCTGACAGTCCGCTGTCCCTGCTTATTTATGTATGTTGCACGTGGGTCGGCGGTGGGGAGAGGGATAATGGATACACCAGGGGCCGAAAAATCTGTATAAAAACCGCGTTGCATTGAAATTGATCCGTAAGGGATTGGTATCCTGGGATTTTTTTTGTATGAATTTTTAAACTTTAAGTTAAGGTTTTTCTATGTTTAAATTGATTGATATTTATTTGGAATTTTAAATATTTATACTGTAAAAAAATATATATTTTATTAAAATATTTTATTAAAATATATATTTTATTTTATTTATAAACAGAAAACTTTATGCCACTTTAACCTGAAATAGGTATTGTCTCCATGGCAAAATTGTATTATTTTTTGTGGAAATACCATTTTTAATTATTAATTATTTCTTTATCTTTAGTATATATATTTTACATTTCCCACCCTCCCCTTAAATGGGATATTTTTCTGCTATATTTATTCCAAAACTAAATCTTAAATTCGAATGCCCTCACAGGGTCAACACTGTGGACGCCGTTCACCCGTCGCTCTCACCATTCCCTTTGTGCCTTAATCCGCCTGTCAGCGATTCCTGGCTGTCAAGGATTCGGAAAGGGGATTCCTGTAGAGTAACCCTAACCGTAACCGAGACCGAAAACCGATATAGTAACCGAAGCCTTGCCCCCCTCCCAACACACTCTCCCTCTCTTCCTCTTGGCCTTATTTCTTATTCCTTCGATTCCGAAAAAGGCAACAATAACGATATATTCCCCCACCCGCCCTCTTTGAAGGACACTTTTGGGCGCAAAATAAAATTAAGGAATCCTTCTTGGATTTCCGGATATAAATAGGAGGAAGGAGGAGCACAAAGAAACCAGGAATCGTTGGCGATTATGTAATTGACGGCATTGAGATTGAAAACTATTCAAGCGTGTTTTGTTTTCTTTCCAATTTTTTTTTTTTTTTTTTTTACTGATTTAATTATATTTGAAATAGGAAAAAATACAAGGAAAATGGGAAAAATACTGGGAAGGCTGTGGGTGATAAATTGAGAATTTAAAATATTTACACAAGTTTTCTTGGGAGTTCTTTTAGTCAAAAGGGGGTTTTATTTATTTATGTTCTTATAAAAAAATAATTAAGTACTTACAAGGAAGTAAAATTAATAGAAAAAAATTCAAGGGCATTTGTGAAAATCTTGGAAAAACTGTGGGTGAATTTTAAGAATTTTAAAGATATTTAAATGAGTTTTTTCTATAGGAGTTCATTGATTGACTGGAAAAATAAACAAAATAATTGGTACCTCTATAAAGATACTAATTAAATCCTTTAAAATTAATATAGGCTTAAATTTATTTAATTAGTGATTTTTTTTTGAGCACTTAAAGACACTTAACTTGATTTGAAGTTTGTGGCCTGAGGGTCTAGCAAATCCTGCGGCATTTAATTGATTGTAATGACTGCATTGCGGTCCAAGGACGCCATTAAATATATATCTAATTTATATATATATATATCTATAATCCCTGCAGGTCCTGCGTCTAATGGCGATTTTCTTTTCCCTTTTCCCCGCCCCTCCCCCTCTGATGGCTTTTCAAATAAAATGCAAACATAAATGCGAACCGAGGCAGCGGTTGAGTGCAAATAAAAAGCAAAAATCTTGCCAATTGAGTTGAACAGATTCTTCAGCGAAGCTTCTTTTCTTTTTCTGTCTCTCTTTCTCTTTTATTTTCTCTCTTTTTTTTCTTTTTCTTTATTTTTCTTTTGGTGAAAAAATGGGGGTTTTGGTGGGGGGCCTGGAAAAATCCACAGGGGAGCCGTGACTCGACGGATTTTGGCCATTTGCGTTTAGCCAGAATTGCGTTGTCAGGATTTAATGATGACACGAGCCGCCAGCTTGAAGAAAGGAAGTATAAAGAAATATATTTGTAAATCTTTTATGAGATCACAGATTAATTTTTCCAAATGTTTATATACAAAAATATATTTTTTAGAGTGTTTTTACGGTTTATAATTAAAAATGTGTGACAAATGTTAAATTTTCTAATGTATTATTATTCCTTATATTATTTTCTTATAATTCCTTTAAATAACAATTTTTAAATCTTTTAATTTAATTCATTTTTTCTTTAAGTATTTCATTCATATTTTTCATTTTTATAATTATATTTTCAAGTAAATTTTTCAAATTTAATTCTATATAATTTCTCAAATATTTTCTCTCTGTGTCATGGTTTTCTGCGTTCTATTTTACTGCACTGCGGACATTTTCATTTTGTTAGCATCTTTCCAGAAGCAAGGCAAATCGAATCAATCATCAAATCGGTGGAGAAAAGGGGCTGTTTTTCCACTCGAGGCCCAACCCCACACCCCACACCACCCTACCCCCTACCCTGTTGAAGTGCAGAATGTTGCATGCATAAATGAATGACATATATTTCACATCTTCGTTGAAGAAAAGTGTCGAAGGAAAAAAGCTTCCATTGGCGTTTTTTTTTTTTTTTTTTTTTTTTTGTTGGTCAACGCCAACTGCGGGTGGAAAAGCGTTTGGAAAAGCGGTTGGAGGCCAATCAATATGTTTGCACAAGGGAACTGAAGGAAAAAATGATGTGGGAAAAGGTGGGGGAAAGAGAACAGGAGATTGCAACAGTTGAAGGAAAACTCTGGGAGAAAGTAAATGCAATAAATCAATTCTGGGAGTTTAAGTATTAAATTAATTGGGGAAAACATAAAACTATATTTTTATAAGAAAGAAAATTACATTTAAAATTAAATTAAAGTTTAGGGAAATTTTTGCTAGAAACATAAAAACCTTAATTCTTAATAAATTAATTAAAATTTGAAAAATTATATCAAATAGTAAAAAATCTATTAATTATTTTTAGAAATAATTATAACCCTTAAAAGGTTGATTTGTTATTTAACTGGTTTAAAAAAATGTCATTTTCTTCTGGAAAATTGTGTATGCTGGCTTTAATAAGTGTAACTAATTAAATGTTTTGCTTTTAAAACTGAAATATATATAAATAAATAAATAAATAGATATAAATAAAATTTAACTTATTCGCTTATTCATTGGCAACCCAAAAGCCAAATGACAATCGAAATGAGAATCCCTCTTAAAAATTAAGCAGGACTCATGGGCAGGACCCTCTCCAAAAGGACTTTGTCTCATATGGTCGTGTAATGTGATTCATAATTTATATAACTTTAATGAACAACATTAATATGCGAATTATGACAAGCCAAGGGACAGCGTCCCACGCTGGCTTGGTGTCGCTCTCCCACACATATATATACATATATATATTTTACCCGACATCCTGGCAGCCAGGACATGCCGCAAGGACCATTGTCCGCCCACATAGTTGGGACAGCTGGCCGAAAAAATATATATAAAAAAAACTGAAACTGAAAATGAAAATGAAGAGAAAAAAGGGAATAAAAGAAAACTGAAAATGAAATGAAATGACAAAAACTCGACAACACTTTTGGGATAACATTGTAAATTTTATTATGGCCCACAGAAAGGATTGTCCTGGGAGCATGTCTAAAGAGTAGGGTTAGGGCAAGGATCAGGGTGGAGCACAGGGACTTCCTCCCTCAGGGAATTTAAGTAACAGAAAAAAAAAACTCAACTAATTTGTTGCGAACCAAAATCAAATAAGAGAGCTCCTGCTGCCACCGGGTGTATATATAAAGTATACAAAATAAATTCACTGGATCCCTAGCTTAGTCGGGGATTACAACAAATGAATGGCAGCAGCAGCAGCAGCAGTTAAAGTACATTAAAAATATGCTTAAAACAGTCACCAATTAGGCCAAAAAAGACCAGGTAAAAGCCAGTTCAAAAACAAATGGGTTATTATTTTAATAACAAACGTGAAAGTTTTGTCAGTTCCTGTTTTAACCTCTGCCTAATTGAGTCTTTTCTATAGTCCGCTGACCACGCAAATATTTATCGGTCGACTTTTCAGCTTCCTCCTCCCTGCTGGGTCACAGCTGAATTCAACCAAAGTCGGGCTTTGTCCGCTCTAATAATATCAAAATAAAACCCATAGATAGCTAGTGACCCCGCCGTGAGTCTAAATTGTGTTGGTCGAAATACAAGTGCACAGGAAAAAACAAAACAAATTACTTGGATTTTCAGAATTAAAATAAATAAAAATTAAAAATTAAATTAAATAAAAAGAAGAGTAAATTAATAATTTTATATAAAAAATTATATTTACATGCTGCTCAATACGTGCTTCTCAATAAATATATCGATATTTTTATTTCGATAGTTTCGATATTTTAACAAAACCGATAATGTTGATCTTTTTTTTTATTTCTTTCCAATTTATATCAATAAAATCCATAAATAATATTGTTTATCAATTTAAAAATTATATTTCTTACTGTGTATTGGTTAAAAGTTGGCTGTTCCATACACACACGAGTGCATATGCACTCTTTGACAATCAATATATCCGCTGCATGTGCACATCCGTTTGTCAGGACACAACAGGCAACAACAGAAACAGAAACAGGAGCAAAAGCAGGAGCAGAAACAGGACTAACCTCAACCTGCTGGCAAAGGAAAGGTGTGCTGCTGCTGCTGCTGCTCCTGCTTCTGGCCGGCTGAATTGTTTGTTTGTTTTGTATGGCCACGAATGTCCTTCCATTGCGTCCATTCAGGACAGGTTTTTCGCCTCGCGGTGCCGCTCCCTTTGCTCTCGTCTTTGACACAAACATTGTCCCCGCCGCGTTCTGCGGTTGCGACAGAAAGAATTGGAAAGTAAACAAACAATTTTCAGTCAGGGGGTTAAAGGGTAGCTATCGACATATCGAATATTAAAAAGAATGTTTTAAAAGAATTTTATAGAGAATAAATTAAACATGAAGTTCGGTTAGCGATTGTAATTGATTTTTGATGAATAATATTATAAGCAAATATTTATGGGAATCATAAGTAAATCTATTATTTTAAATAACTAACTAATTATCTTTTTAAATTCATATTTTTTACCATATGTTATAAATATAAAATTGAGAATATAAATATCAGTAGCTGTTTTTAATTATAAATATTTACAAATTATATAAAACTTGAGATCTTAATTAAATAAAGCTTCCCCAAGTTCGGCTAATTAATATAAAAAATCCAAAAAAATGTTTTAGTATGTAACTTTTAAACTTTTAATTTATAAATTTTTATAAGTTGCTCTCACTATCAAGGGTTATGTGTGGATATGTAACCCTGCATTAAAGAGATCCTTTGATGGAAACTATCAATACCCTTTAGCCATCAAAATTCACTCAACTAAACTTTGAAATAAATCCAGCTGTTTGCACTTTGTCTTATTATATATATATATATATATATATTTTTTTTTTTTTATGCCATTCCTGATGATAATCTAGTGGCAACTCTTGAACTTCTGCCTCTTTCCCGCAGCACAGAAATGCGTAATTAATTGCTAAGCTGCATTTTAGCGGCGGCTGCGTTGGTTGCCCTTTGAAGGGGCGTGTCTGTGGGCGGGTTGGGCGGTGGCTTGTTAACCCTTGCTGGCCAACTTATTTACGCCTGGATCCTTTGTCCAGTATCCTGTTAGTCGCCCCAACGCTTCAACATTGTTGTGGTTTTACCTTCCCTTTTTTGTGTTTTGTTTCAACCTTTTGTTATCTGTTATTTTTATTTTTTCCCCCCCTATTTTGTGTGCACTTCTAGAGCTAGAGCTAGATATATATATATATATGTACATAAAGTGTTGCATTTATCTGGTTTTATCGTGCGGAATAGTTGAAGAAGCCGCACTAGATGTACGCATTAAAGTTTTACTCAATTTCAAATTAAATTGTTGATAATTCTATTCAATTGTTTAATCAAAATTTATAAATTATAGTTATTTCTATTATATATTATTTTATTTATTTAGGTGAGAAGATACCTTTTTAATCTGCTAATTTCTTTAATCTTTCTTTTTGATTTTCTACAAACTTCAGTTTGTTTTATACTTTTTCGACTCTCTTATTTATAAAACAGAGTTTTATTAATTATTAATTGCATGCCAAAAGTCTGTTGAAGATGTCCGCTAACTGTTGCAAAACTTTGTAGCAATTTGTTGCATAGTTTGTGGCGCTCACCATCCCTCCCACCCATCGACATAGTTTTGAGTGGTGCAAAGTGTTGGGCATTGTTTTTGCCTCTCTGTGTGTGTTTGGCTGCTTGAATGTTTGGGGTTGTTTGCCTGTTTGGTTGTTTGCCGGCTCGTTGTTGTCTAGAGTTTGCCAATTATAAGACCAAGTAGTTGCTGCTGTTGCTGCTGGTTATTGTTAGCCTTAGAAGAGGGTTTTTAATTTCTAATTTATAAAAATTGTTATCAGAATTTGTAAAACGAACTCATTTCATTTAGGATTTTTTTGATTTTTCACTGAAAATTAAATTTAAGAATATTTAAAGAGTGGGTTTTCCTTGAAAAAAGACAAAAATACATAAAGTGGAGGACATGTCTTTATTAGGATTACATTATTTTGTACTTAAAGATTTACAAAAACTAAAGATTTTGCTTGAAAGGCCTCATTGGGAAAGAATTTGTTTTGCCAGTGGAGATTACATACATACATATATGCCGAAAATGTTTGCAATGTTTGTTATGCGAATAAACTTGATTGTAGAAAATTATCGTGTCCTTATAAACTCTGATGAGACAGTCCTCCTTTAAGATGTATATAACTTTAGGCTCGATTACCTTGCAATTGCTGCTGTTGTCTCGCATTGTTGTTACGATCAGCATTACCACCGGTGTTGTTGTTATTATTTATATCATTGTTGTTGTTGTTTTTCTTGTTCTGGGGCATATTAGTGCGATTATTCTCCTCGGGATAATCCACAACAACACGATTACGGCGGCTAGTAAGTTGCATATAACGAAGATATATCTTAAGGAAACCCTTAACCGTTATAAAGGTCAGCCCGCCGAGTAGAGTGCGATGAAGTGTGGTCTTCACCGAATCAAAGAATATCCTTCCCACAATCGATGAAATGGTGGGCAATATAAGAGCACCGCATAAAATACGAATACTGCATACATTTTCATTTATAACCAGTTCATTCGGATAGCGGATGTAACCCTGCTGCTCAAATTCTTCATCCTGTTTTTGAGAATTGTTAAAGATAAATTCTTAGAAAAATGTATATATATCTCACCACCAATCTGCGACCCTGGAACATGCGATACACAACATCCTCCCAGCGAATCAAGCGACCTAGAATCAGTCCAATGGGAATGATGGGCAATCCAATCAATAGCAATAAAGGATCGGTATTCTGCATTATGGCCATGCCATTGTCATGTCCCACAGCTTGTAAGAGTGAAACGGCACCGAAGGTTGCGGCTGACCAATAGAGCGAGCAGAGAAATATGCCAGCCGTTAGGAATGGACAGATGCGTGTCAGAAAATGATCGAGAATCTCCAAAAATCGTCCAATTTTACCAATTTTTGGTAATTCAAGAATATATTCCGTCTGGCACTGCAGACAGGATACGGTACGCGATGAGCTCTCATCACTCAGCTTCTCATCAATCCACCGATAGAGGCAACTCTGATGCACCCATTTGGTGCTGCCACGGCATTGGCACGGTTTCACCCAAGGCCCCATATGATTTTCCTGATCGGTGGCATAGCAGATCCAGCAGCAACGCTCCGGCTCGCCAGTACCATTATCGGTTGATGTGGTCACAGGTACATTGTGATCATCTCTTGGGGACACCTCGTCAGTCATGTTTTTTTTGCTTGTTGTAGATCCTGTGCGTTATCGTAGAGACTAATATTTTATTGTAAACTTGTATATGTCTTTCTATAGTATATATTTGATCCTACTATATTGCTCCTACAATTGGAACTAAAATGTGGGAGATTTTAGGAAATCTAAATGACAGACTTGACTAAATCATGGCATACTTGGAAAAATTATACTTGGGGAGAATGGAGAATCTTCAGAGAATAGAAAATTTTATAGAGAATAGAACATTTTTTAGAGAATAGAGACTTTTGTAGAGAATAGGATTTGAAATCGGTAAAAAATATGCAATTATTTGTTGTCTGCCATAAAGTTAAAGTAGGATTTATAGAAATGATTTTTTTTTTTTGCAAATTTAAATAAAAGCAATTTTAGAGAGAGTTTTTTTTTTTTTTTTTTTTTTTTTTTTGCAATTAGATAACATTTACTAGTTGTTATTACAGCTTTTTTAGTAATCCATAAAATGGATAATTTATAGACAAAAATTTCTAGCAAAATCTATGCTTTATTTGCCGGATTTGTTAACATTTCACTGAATTATTAACCAAAAAAAATATGAGAGGGGTCACATTTGAGACAGATTTATGTCCATAATAAATGTCCAATCTCTTCGCATTCATTTTTTGTGCTGTGCTTAACAAAATAGTCCTGGAATATATGATTTTTATGGATGGGCTTTTTATACAAATCTCATATTCATAAATGGTGGCAAGGGGAAAATGACAAATCCGTGACTGAAGTGTTGCGTAACTTTAACCCACATAATAATAGTCTTTGGTCGCACCCCCCTCCACCGCAAATGCAACTTTTGTTGAGCCAACTTTGCCCCATCATCTTTCATATACATATATATATATATATATATATATATATATATATGTATTTATTTATGTATTTATGTATACGCTGAACTTTGTGATGCTGTGTTTATTTGCTCTATATGGTTTGGTCCTTGCAACGTCTTCATGTTGTTGCCTTTTCTGCTTTGGCGCACTTAAAAAGCAATTTACTCTAATTACATTAAGTAGAAACAGCGGCCAACTTGTGCGTGTGTCAATAAACAAACTGTGAAAGTACTCAAATATATATGCAATATATGCACTGAGCAAAAAAATAGTGTTATAGTAGTAAAAGTTAGGAAAAAAATAGGTTTTTTTTAAAAAATACAAAGCAGATTTTTAATTAAATTTCAAAAATCTAAATTAAGATCATTGATTTTTATTAAGAAATATTAAAACTTCCTGATAGAAATAATTAATAAACAAGTGAGAAGTTGTACTTAATTATATATTTATACATGAATAATTTTAATTATATATTGATCACTTTTTTATCTATTAAAAATACATTTAATATTTTGTTATTATTTGCGGTTATTGTTTTGTTTTTATTTTTTTTTTTGTTTTTATTCTTAATTTTCTCTCTGTGTATATTATGTGTGCCTCCAGGAAAAAAAAAAAATCGTTGAAGTGGGAGAAAAAAATATTGCGCTTTTAGACCATAATTACCTGGGAAGTTTTGCCTCGACTTCTTCTTCCTGCCTCTGCCTTCTGCCCGGTCACTTCCGTTTTGCCTTTTGTCCCTCCTGGGAATCTGTGTCTTCGTCTGCCCGCCCCAGCCCCCCAAACCCCCCTCCCCTCTTCATTATTACGCATTATTATTACTCGGTCGTCGTCTCATCTTCATCTTTCTGTTTCTTTTGTTGTTTGGTCTTTCTTTTGTTTTCAGTAAATAAATCAGCGTTGCCCAAGTAACTTTTTTCACACACAAACCGACACACCGAAGGCGGAAAAAAAGAGAAAGGGGGGGGGAGAAAGGATCTTTGAGCAGGATCTCCCGGGGACTTTGACTTTATCTCAGCGTTTCCGTTGTTTGTGTCGCCTCTTCTCGCATTGATTGGTTAATTATAACGAGCTTAGCCAAGAGCAGGGCTATAGTTAAACATAAAGACACTAAAAAGATATAAACAATTACAAGGAGAGCATATGGATATTTTAGAAACAGAAGGGAAATTTTGGTTACTTTGGAATTATAAATAAAGTATTATGAATAAATAACAATAAATAAATATTAATCAATAATAAATAAATACAATAAAGAATATAATCAAATAAATAATAATAAAAACAATAAAGAATATAATAAAATAAATAATAATAAAAACAATAAAGAATATAATAAAATCAATAATAATAAAAACAATAAAGAATATAATGAAATAAATAATAATAAAAACAATAAGAATATAATAAAATAAATAATAATGAAAACAATAAAAAATATAATAAAATAAATAATAATGAAAACAATAAAAAATATAATAAAATAAATAATAATAAAAACAAGAAAGGAAGCTAACTTCAGCTCACCGAAGTTTGGAGAATTTAATCGAAAAACTCAAACCAAAATTCTGGGATAATAATTTCAAAATTTTCTTAACTCTATCATGAATTTTCCGCAATACACTCAAAGGAAATAGTTAAGCAATAAATAAATTCAATAACAAGTTTCATTAAGCCAAAGCCTTTTAAAATCTATTAAAATCTCTGCCTAAAAAATCAAAATCTTACATCTATGGCACGCACTGTACATAATCTGGCCGCAAGAGTATGCAACATTTGTTGGGCTTGCAGATTTGATTTGATTTTGCTGAAAATTGCCAAACTGTGTCTGTATGTGTGTGTGTGTGGGAGTGTGGATTGAAAAGAAAACTGGCAAATAAATCAAATGAAATTTGTGTGACATTTTCCCTTCAGCTTTAGTATCTTTTTCTCCTTTTTTGTTATATATATATATATATATATATATATATCTTCCCTTTTTTTTTGTGCCCACAAGTCATGTAAGCGAGCAGAAAAACAATGCCAGCTGTGTCTGTCCCAGTGTGTGTGCGTGTGTATGTGTCTTTTTGTATTTATTTAACGTTATTTTCTGTTGTCAAATAAAATACAATGAAAGCTAATTCAATGCGTCACTTCACTTCTCTTATCCTTGGCGAGGAAATTATCCCTAACAACCAAAAACAACACAAAGGCATCCAACCATCCATCCATCCATACTCCCCCCTCACCCACCAGCCCCATTGACCTCAAAGCACAGCACAAAATGTATTACAAATTCAATTATCAAATATGTTTTAGGCGTTTTTGGCTTCCAGTCCTCGCATCAGTAAAAACAACACAAAAAAAATATATAAAAAAAAACCAAATACTTTTCAGTCGGTGGGATGTGTGTGTGTGTGTGTGCGTTTTGCTGAGCTAAGCGAATTTTCCCCGAGGCGGAAACATTCGGAAATGGCAGGAACACATTTTTGGAAAACATCACAAAATTACATCCGAGGGAAATTTTTAAATCTCTTGTCCCTGTTTATATTTATCTTGGTGCTGAGGGGGTTGAGGGGTTTTCTTTTAAGAAAAAAATTAGACCCTGGGGAATAGTGAACTTAAAGCTGTTATTAATTTATTGGTATTAGAAATTCAAGTAATTCTTTTAATGTTGTCATTTTAATTTTATATAATGAATGAGTTTTAAAAAAATGAATAATTTATAATAAAGAAACGAAGCTTTAGTTTAAGTTTTCTTGTTTTTTACAAATTAATCTATAAATTAGGTATACATATTTTAGTACTCCTTTCTATTTGCTAAATCATTGCCTCACTTGGTAATCCATTTTAAAAATTCGAAATCAAAACTCCATATTAACATACACACACACACACCCACGCACATAAATCGAATTCCCAGCTTGATTGCAATTTAAAAATCCTGAGGAAAAAAATATTTGAAAATGCAATGAACATTAATGTTGTCGCTGCGCAAAAAGAAACGAAAAAGAAAAATGAAAATGTCTGTTTAAGCATTCAGCCAGCTCCCTCAGCTTTATTCAATACTATTACAGCTCAGTGGATGCAATCAGCTTTGAATTTCCTTGCTGCTGGCCCCCACTCCCCCTCGATTCACTTACCATGAGAATTTTCCATGTCACCCAGAATTTTCCCCACACTCCAGACAGAGTTTTCCATGCCTCGGTTGTTCCTTTTTTTTTTTTTTTTCTGGCAGAGGATAAGCGACATTGAATGGGTCACACGAGTTGGCTGGCGATATTTCAATCTCATAATGCCAACATCGCTGGCAAATGATAATGACTTTGCGGGGTTGTCTCGGGGAAAAAGAGAATGGTAGCTGGGAAAACTTTCCCTTTTTCCATTTCCTCGCTTTTTCCTTTTTTTTTTTGCTGTATTTTTTCGGCTTATGCAAATCAAAGTGTTGTGCAATTTTAATGAGCTGGCAGCCTCCTGCTGCTCCCAACCACCAAAATGAGAAAAAAAAAAGAAAAAACTGCAAACGACGCAGGGAAAAGTTTCCTTTACACACACATGCAGACGCCCACACACACACACACATGCAAATGAGCGCCTTAGAATATGCAACGAAATTATTGACTAAAAAAAAGAAAAGCCAGCAAGGAAAGCTCAACGATTGCCTTTGCCGGTAGGAAAAAAATATATAAATAAAACACTAAAAAAAGGGAAACAAGACAGGGGACTTTGTTATTAAAATATAAATTCAATTAAGACAAAGGGATACCCTGTTAAAAATATAAGATTGAAAAAATAAAAGATATTAGCTCTGATTTTTCTTGCTCTTTAAAATAATTCAAAGCTAATTTAATTAAATGTAATTAAATACAATACACCCGCTATATATACCCTATATTTCTCATAGATTTATATATAGAGGTATAGCGTAAGGATAACAAAAACCGAAACAATGAATTGACAAGGAAGGCGGGGCAAAAAACTTGAGCAGGGCAAATTTTTTGATGGCAAATCGAAGACAGCCTTCCTTCTCCCTCCTTCAAAATGGCTTCCTCGTCTTACTTTTTGGCTATAAAGTGGGCGTGGCAAGTTTAAGTGTGCGTGTGTGAGTGTGAGTTGGTGTGTAAGGACGCCAGGCCAGCGATTTGCATATAAATGATTACGGAAATAAAAAAGGAAGTTGAAAATAGACAGAACTTCTTGCGGCCAGAGGGGGAAAGGGAGCGGGGTGTTAAAAATGGGCAGAGAAGAAAATTTCCACATGAAGAAAATATATATAATATTTATTTCGTACATTAAAATTAAAAAGAAAATATAAATTTATAAAATAGATGTCCATTAACTAAAAAGTAAGCTCAATTTATTTGTTATTTATTTTTTAATGTTACATAAAAACTGTGTAATATTTAATATTTTCTTGCCGTGTATTTTGGCCACCATGACTTGTCGTTGGGCATGCTTTTTGGGGATTCCACTGCTGCCCTCCGGACTTGCCAAGTAAGATGTCATTGCTGGGCACTAAAAATGAAGGAATAAAACGGAATGACAGCGAAGGGAATGGGGGGGAAAAACTAAGGCAGAGAAAAACCCCACCCTCTTTTAGAGAAGGAAATGTGAAAGACTGGAGAATGGAAGTTGGAACGCATTTCGCTTACATTTTTGCAACATTTCTGCCAAAATATTTGTTGCAATCCAGCCAAGAATAGAACCCGAAATATATACGTTATATATACATATATAAAATATAAAAATCGTAAGAGAAGAAGGCGAAATAAAATAATAAGAGGAAGGCGAAGAAAAATGTGAAAAGACCAAGAAGATGGAGAGCTCTTTGGCTTACTTGGACGACTGCCCGCTGTCCCGCTTAAGTATGCTATGGAAATGCTTTGGCATCTGCATGAAATGCAAGGCAAAAAAAAAAAAAAAAAAAAAACCAAGTAAAATTTAAATATTTTTGGTCAAAAGAGAGGAGGGAGCAAATTTAGGCAAATTTAAGAAATTAAATAAGTCAGAAAATGTGCGCTTTAATTTAGCATTTCTTTTAAGTTTAGTTTCTCAAAGTTTAAGTAAGGAAATTAAGTGCATTTATAAAAAGGAGAAGATATAAAATAAATAGGAAAATAGGCAAAAAAAAAGTTGTGTTTTAAATGTGTCTTAAGAACCTGTTATTTAAATATGTTTATTAAATATTAAATATGATAGAAAAAGTTTAATAATTTACGCTTCGCAAACAAACTGAAAATTTAATTATAAAAACCTAAACTTTCAAGCATCTTTTGAAATTTTTTATTTTTTAAATATATTATATAAATATATAATCATTATTTAATATTAGTAATTAATAGATGATCAATAATATATAATATATAATATTTGATAATAAATTATAGTTGATTAATATATAATAATTAAGATTTCCTAAAATACTTCAATAAATAAGTTAATATTTCTGATTAAACTTCAATAAATCTTCTTCTTGTCATGCCCTTCTTGAAATTTCTTCCTAAGACCTTCGAGATATATAGATTATCCCCAGATAAATATTTATTTTGATCCTATTACTCTTATCCCTTAATCTTGGGCCAATTTTGCTTTTCAAATTTGTTGCGTAAGTTTCGTATGCAAAAAAAAAGAGCCGTTTTAGCAGTGGCCCAAAAATAAATCATACGCCCCGTGTTCCGTTTTGGCTTTGATTTACTTACCTTTTCCTGCCATCATCCATGCCTCATCTCCACCCAGGCCACCACTCTCAGCACTCCATCTCCTCTTCGTCCTCCTAATCCTCCTATGAGCTAAACAAAAGCGTAACAAAATAGGCAAAGGACAACAACAACAACAACAAAAACAACAAAAAGCAACAAGCAACAAAGGACTCGAAAGGACTCACAGAAGGTGGGAGGAATAAAGCTGGGCAAAGCAAAACAAAGACACGAAATGACATTGATGAACGATGCCCGAAATGATAGATTGATGGATTGATAGATGAAGCCACGTGCTCTCTGCCTCTGTGTGTGATTGAATGAATGACTGAGCCAATCTCTAGTTTTGCTGCTGCTTCCTTCACCCCTTACCCCTCACCCGCCCCCTCCGCCGCTCTCTGTCCATTTGGAAACTTCTTGAATTGATAATGAGCAACTACGTCTCGCCTTAATTAATTTTTGCGCCACGCCCACTAATTAAACTTTTCTTTTTGGCTGGAAAGAGAGGGGGAGAGAGGAAGGGGGAGGGAGAGGGAGATTCAAAGCGAGAGGTGGAAAACTTTGAAAACTTTAACTAATTTCAAATGTGTGTGGGCACACGGGAGTTGAAATCTTGGAATTTTTGATTGCCTAAAAATAACACAATTTAGGTTTTAATTAGAAAATAATACAAAGAAAATTATGTTTTTAATGTAAAATTATATATATACTATATATATTTTTATAAATATAATTATAAAATATAAAATTATGAGTTTAATATAAAATTATGATTTTAATATAAAATTGATTTTAATATAAAATTATGATTGTAATATTAAATTTGTTTTTTGTTCTTAATTTTTTGTTCTTTGTTTTGTGCTATTGATTTTGTTTCCATTTTTTAATTTATATTTTTTTATTGTATGCCTTTAAGTATGTATATTTTTTAATTTTTACTTAATTTTTTTTTTTTTTTTACATTATTTCTTAAACAAATTAATAAGAAATAGTTTTTTTTTTGTTTGTTCTTTTTTTTTTATTTTTTTTTTTTAATTATTATTATTTTTATCTTTTTTTTTAACCTTTTATAAACTTTTTTTTGTAGCTTTTTTATAAAGCT
>VNJN01008837.1:0-13070 GCA_008042485.1 Drosophila mayri
AACGGTAACAGAAACAATAACAACAATGTCCGAGCTGCCCAATGCAATTCGGGAAACCAGCAGAACCCTTGAGATGTTTAGAGCCGTCAACCAGCTCAATAAAAACAATCAACCTCAACCTAAGTATCTTTGTAAAAATGAACAATGAAAGGACAGGTAAACCATAAACTCTGTTGCTTGATACTGATGAAGACATTTCTATATTAAAAGAGAACATAGATCAGTTTGAACATATTAATAGTAATATTCATACTCAAATATCGGGAATCGGAAAAGGTATAATTTCTTCTAAAGGTTTAGCCTCTATAGAACTCAATACAGGTAAATATATAATTCCGCACGACTTCTATTTAGTCGAACAAAATTTCTCAATACCTAGTGATGGCATACTAGGTTTAGATTTCATGAAACGATATAATTGCAACCTAGATCTCACTCAGAGTGGCGACTCGCTGATTCTTCGCCCAAATAACTTAAACTATCCAATTAAATTACAATTAGTACATACTTGTGAAAATAATGCCACAGTACTCCCAGCTCGTTCCGAAGTTATCCGTGAAATACAGATCTCCTCAATAGAAAATCAAATTCTGATACTAAACCAAGAAAACATTTATGTCCGTATTATAAACACAACAAATAGTAATAGAATTGTAAATTTAAATAAGATTAAATTCAAAATTATAAATAATTATGATATAATAAAAGGAACTAACGAAGAAAAGATCACTTCGTTCTGGAAAAGCTTATTAAAAATTTTTCGCCTCTGCTCAAAACCCAATTGAAAGATCTATGCACCAAATATACAGATATATTCGGACTAAAAACCGAATCAATAACAACAAACAATTTTTACAAGCAAAGACTTAGAGTGAAGGATGATGAGCCCGTATACATCAAGAACTATAGAAGTCCTCACAGCAAAGTAGAAGAAATTCAAGCCCAATTGCAAAAATTGATAGACGATAACATAGTCGAACCATCAGTCTCAGCATATAATAGCCCACTTTTATTAGTTCCGAAAAAGTCTCTTCCGGACTCTGACAAGAAAAAATTAATAAAAACTCTTGTCTGATAAATTTTCGCTCCCTAGAATTGATGACATTCTAGATCAACTAGGTAGAGCAAAATACTTCTCATGCCTTGACCTAATGTCAGGTTTTCACCAAATTGAACTTGAAAAAAGTTCCAGGGATATAACGTCATTTTCAACGAGCAATGGCTCGTATCGCTTTACGCGATTACCATTTGGCTTGAAAATAGCCCCAAATTCATTCCAGAGAATGATGACTATAGCTTTCTCCGGATTAGAGCCGTCACAAGCATTTCTTTATATGGATGACTTAATAGTCATAGGATGTTCCGAAAAACATATGCTCAAGAACTTAACTGATGTCTTCGAGAAATGTAGGCAACATAACCTAAAGCTACATCCTGAAAAATGTTAATTTTTCATGCATGAAATCACATTTTTGGGACATAAATGCACTGATAAAGGAATCTTGCCAGATGACAAAAAATATGACGTCATAAAGAACTATCCAGTCCCACATCATGCGGACGATTCGTTGCATTCTGCAATTACTATAGGCGCTTTATAAAAAATTTTGCCGATTATTCTCGTCACATAACCAGGTTATGTAAAAAGGATGTAAAATTCGAATTGACATCTGAATGCCAGAATGCTTTCGATCATCTTAAAACGGCACTTATAAAACCAACCTTGTTACAATATCCAGATTTCACTAAAAAATTCTGCATAATAACCGATGCAAGTAAGCAAGCATGCGGAGCGGTTTTAACTCAAAACCATAATGGACTCCAACTTCCAATGGCATACGCATCAAGATCCTTTACTAAAGAAGAAAGTAACAAGAGCACTACTGAGCAGGAACTAGCTGCTATTTATTGGGCTATAACACATTTTCGACCACTTATTTATGGTAACCATTTCACGGTTAAAACAGACCATAGACCATTAACTTATTTGTTTTCAATGGTAAATCCCAGTTAAAAATTAACACGAATGAGGCTTGAATTAGAGGAATTCGATTCCCGGTTCACATGGGAAGAGAATGCGAAAATTCAATCAGAATATCTATGTAAATATTTAAATATTAAAAACATAACTTCAACTGCACACCACCACCAGACTGTAGGTACCGTGGAGCGAAGCCACAGAACATTTAATGAGTTCATCCGTTCCTACATCTCAGTAGACAAAACTGATTGGGATACATGGATACAATACTTCGTATATTGCCTTAACACAACCCCCTCTATGGCACATAATTACTGTCCATACGAGCTAGTTTTTTGTAAAATTTCAAATTTCAAAACACTTCAATAGTATAGATAGAATAAAATCCCTTTATAACATAGAAGATTATGCTAGGGAATCCAAATTTAGTTTAGAAAAGGCATATAAGCGGGCTAGAATAATGCTAGATGATAATAAACAAAAACAAAAATATAGGTACGACAAAACTAGTTAAGATTTTGAATTAAAAATAGGAGACAAGGTTTTATTGAAAAATGAAACAGGGCATAAGTTAGATTTTTAATATACAGGTCCTTATAAGGTAGAACAAATAGGAGATAGAGATAACATAACTATAACAAATTTTAAAAATAAGAAACAATTAGTACACAAGGATAGATTAAAACCATTTATTTCATAATTAATTTGGTTCTTTTTATATTCCACGTATGGCCATACATAGCATAAAAACTATATTACAACTATATAAATAACATAAGAAAAAAAAAAAAAAATTTTAAATATACAAAAATGAAAAATTTTAAAATGTACAAAAAAAATTTTTTTTATATATAATTATAAAAAAACTTCATTATATTACGTTATTTTTCAAAAGGACGGAGATGTAGTATGCACATATAATATATTGAATACCCATCGTTCCAAGAGTACTTAACGGGTCCACACTGTTACACTTTGTTGCAGTGTTTACGCAATACAATTGCCGGTCATAAACCTCAAGAGGACGAAATATGAATCGCCCACTTATACATTGGCCCGCACACAAAGAATGCAAGTGTCAGCATAATTGCTACACGAGCGGACCAATGTATATATGTGTATATACCTCCGCGCTCAGCCTAAGCGAGCATAGCTATGTATTTAAGAATATTATATAATATATACGTCTCTCTGCTGCCGCTGTTGGCAGCGCAGTTATAAGACTTAGACTTCTTTAGTTCTAAATGTAGATCGATAAGTACAGATTATGTTCTGAGCTCGGAGCAGCAACAACAGCTGCTCTGACAAACCCAAATCTTTTGAAGAATAAAGAATCTTAAATGAACCTATAACTCTAACAAAAAGTCTTCTGAATGATTGCGGGCAAACACAGTTGGTTGGAACCGTCAAGGGATCTCTCTCCGCTGCCACTCTGCTACTCGATCGGACAATCATATTACAAGAGAAACGCCTGCCACCTCTGACTCATTTCGCTGGGAAGCTTATCATTCCAGCTTAGATCTTGCAGCCAAATCTCCTGCATAAAATTTTTGGAACGTATTATAAACGAAGCGAGCCATCCGCCTGGATCAAACCACCACGCGATTTGTGATAACATCTCGCGATTTGTGATAACATCTCGCGCTTTGTGTAAGAGGGTTACACCACTATTTCAGGTGGCACAACATAGAATTCGTCGGATTTAGCCCTCCACCGAATCCCGACTGTTTGAGCAGTGCTTTCGGTATCGATATAGAGGAACTCGCTATGAAGGAGGTGTTCGGCTGGAATGTTTTTTAGTATGCTCGGTTGGTTTGAAGTCCACTTCCTCAAAGGGAAACCAGCAGAGCTAAGAGCTGCTTGTAGCTCTTGGATCGAACTATTCCCCTCAGAGATGGAATTTGCCCCTGCCAGAACGTCATCTACGTACTGCTGGAGGGTCTCGAGGACGGTTGTGTAGAGGGCACCGAGGTTGGGGAACTCGTGGGTCGAGCGTTTGAGGAACTAGAGTTTAAGGAACTTGGGGAGCCGCGATGCAGCAGAGTATGATGCCTCCTCCTTAAAGTGAAACAGCTGTGTATGCTCGTGCAATCACGTAGCTGATGGCCTCTCGCTAAACAATTCAGGCATAGCTCCTTCTTTTTGATGTAGTCGGAACGCGCGTCGACAGACATTTTGAGAAAGCTTGGGCACAATCTAATCGGATAATTTTCCTTAGAGCATAAGTCACACCCTTTTAATTTGGTGATGACCTTTGTCTCGAAGGATTGCAGCCTTTTGGGAACTGACTGAGTCGGCTTCATATCCTCAAAAGCATCCAAGGTCCGATACCTTAAGCTCAGGAAGGTGTTCGTCTCCTCCCAAGCAAGAATTTCGGACTTCGTTGTCAGGGACTGTTCCCATAAGGAAAGGGTTAACTTTGCAGTTTGCTTGCGCACAGGAAGGCCAATAGACAATCCCAGTTGTTAGTGGATATATGGAAATGTGCCAGCGCTGTCAAATACTCCTGAATCGTGGAATGAAGCTTCTTCAAATCATGTCCAGATTCTTGAGAAATGGAACTCAAGTTGAACAAGAGCTTGAGCTGGCTATTGACTAACAGTCTTTTATTTTGGAAACGGTCTTGAAGCGCTTCCCACGCTGACGCGAAACCGTCATTTGTAAGCGGGGATTTAGACACTATTACCTTTGCCTCGCCACTAGTTTTGGTGAGAAGATGGAACATCTTCTCGACCGGTGTCAGCGTGGGGTTGTTAACATAAGCTGCAGTAAACAGGTCCCGGAAAGTGGTCCATCGGAGGTAGTCCAGATCGAAAACTTCTGCATCGCGGGGCGGGAGCCGGCAACCGGACGAAATTTGCGGCTCAGACGGAGGTGCTTGAACGGTGTGACGACGGCCGCCGCCACTATATATATATATATATAATGTACATAATAAGTAAATACTAGGTTAAGTGTAGAAATAAGGTGTAACTAATAGTTAGGGATTAGGACGTAAGCGTTAGGATCATAGGGCAAGGCACACACACCGGCCACACTATGGCTGACGTCACCAGCAACATCGTCGGCAACATCGCCCGCAACATCATCGGGAAACACCGGCAAGGGAATGGGACGGAGCGGCGGTACCGCATCCCAAGGACCGGAACGCGAGATCCACCAGTCAGCGACCGGCAGAGGAGGCCGGAGAGCAGGATCGGGGCAGAGGCCCACGGCGAAGGCGCCGGCAACACTCAGGAATGCGGAACGGAATTCGCATCGGCCACCTACATGATCAAGAGGGAGCGAGAGGGAAAGCCCGGAATGCAGAGAATGCATGCGGAACGGCGCGTGCCATGTATCGCGGCAGCGCCGCCGCAAAAGGGTTGGCAGAATCAGGCCATGGCAAAGATGACAAATGAGATTTAGAACACTCGCGATCTGGCCAGTAAAAGACTGTTCAGTCATGGCGTTTATTTATAAGCAATAACATTTAGAATGCTACATAATACTTCTTCAGTCGCAGCAACAGGCATTTGTCGCAAATAAATTATCAGTTACCAGGTCAAGCGAATATGCATAGCGAGCGGACATGAGGAAAGTGAAATAGGGCAATAAGTGTCAGGTCACTTATAGCTGACATAACCCACAGACACTATAACCCATATTATTTGTTATACGATATTTGTTACCATAAGCATTTTGTACCTACATGTACTGTTAAGTTTATTAATAAAATGAGTATGAGTTCTACCTCAGCCAAGAGCTTTTATTCATGCCCCAGACACCATCGCCGTGTCTTCATGCACTCAACTCAACTCAATCAATCTAACCTCATCCTACCAACCAAACCTCACCCAAACTCAATCAAACCGTCCACCTAGTTCCAAGTGCTAGCTGCGACAACCATAGGCAATAGTTTGTGCACTATCTGCTAGGCATCTAAGCCTCAACACACAAATATTTTGGTGACTCCGACGAACACGTCAACCCGACGTTAGTCATTAGGAAAAGTCCGTAACTCTTGGGATATTCATAATTTTCAATCAAAAGGAAGAATCTGTAACACTTGGGATCTTCCTAAATTGTCACACCCACCAATAAACATTTTGGTGACCCCGACGAACGCGTCAACCTGACGTAAATCAACAATAGGAAAGACTCCGTAACTCTTGGGAATTTTCCAAATTTTCCTCACAACACATTTTGACAAAAGGAAAATCCGTAACTCTTGCGATTTTCCTAGATTGTTCTCACCCACCAAATAAACGTTTTGGTAAAGATTTGACTCACAGAAAATTGTCCTCAACACGTCAAAGGCACGGTAAAGATTTTGTAACTTTTGGGAATTTTCCTAAGCTTGGTGAAACCAACCGATAATTCCGTAACTCTTGGGAACCTATCGGCACAATCACACATTGACCAACATCTTTTTTCAGAACTCTAAGTTCTAGAAATCCCCCAAGTCTATTGACTATTTGTTGATTCCTTCGACCACATCATGGTTGCGAATAGGAGCGTAATCCAGCTGTCAAAGCAAATAAAACACTCCCAAAGGTCAGGAACTAAAAAAAATGTTCAATATGTCTAAAATTTAGGAACAAGCAGTCACAGAGGCGTTAGACTTGCAGGAAGAAATCAGTCAAGAAATATCAAAGCTCATCCGCAATTTAAAAAAAAACTCTGCGGAAAGAAAGCAAAATCCAACGTATTATAAATCAAAGTTGGCCGCAATCGATGAAGCATGGAATCGATTTGCGGATAAAGACAAAAATATTCCAGCGGGATATAGAACCGCACAATATTTAAACTTTTACGTAGAATGTCGTGTGAACAGGAAAACGCAGTCTACTACAAAGAAAGAAGCAGAAGAGCCTATCATGCACTTCTGCCAGCGCTGGAAGACATCCAAACTATCCTGCAAACGGACTCATTAACTGTTTCAGCAGTGACCACAAGGCGAAAGATTGCCGAGGCCGTACGTGTTTTAAATGTGATAAAAAACACCATACATTGCTGCACCTGGAGGCTACGTCAGGTGCGGCAACAGAGCCACAATCACCTTCTGTAGGTGCAGCAAGTAACAGATGCACTTCGGTCAGTACACTCAAGTGGCCCTTATGACACCAGGTACGTGCCTGTTAGGGTTAGATATTAGTGGACGCAATTGAAATATAAACAAGCGGCGAGCTGCCTGAATGTTTGCATGCATGCGATTTAAGTGGGTAAGGATAAAAGCTTTTAGTTTAGGAAGTCTGTTTAAAGGAGGTTCTACAAAGGCGCAAAACTAAGGGTATGTACGATCTAGTATTTCTACTCGGGACGTGGAAATTGATCTGGCCTAACAAGTCAGTACTTTCCACGTCACTGTTAATAAGGTTATAAATGAAGGTTATGCCTAGCAGAGTTCTACGATTGGCTAAGGAGGGTAAGTTAATAAGAAGAAGTCTACTATGATAGGAAGGTATATATGAAGGAAGGATATATGATATATGATCATAGGCTAGTGAACGTATGGCGACAAGAAAAAGAGGAGAATATATTCGTCAAAATTTAGTATAACGTAATTGTTTGAATCCAATTCTGTTAGTACACAGTTGGAATTTTTTTTTTCTGTATTTAAACCCAAGTTGTTGTGTCAGCATTTTTTTCCGCTCGATGTGGTTTGGTAGGGTTTTTTTGTTTGTATTCAATATTTTATTGCTCTACTTAGGCGTTACAGCTAAGTTTTACAATATGTATAATTGTTTTTGGGGTAGACGGGGCAAGAGCCCGCACTGCGCGGTACGGCCGCAAAGCATTGCTTCGCGTAGTGGAAGGTCGCTTAGCCCGTCCTTTCCTTTCTGGCCCTCTCCTGGGATCTCAGCGCCTTCATCAGATGCGCCGAGAACTTCGGCGCTGAGTCCCAGACTTTCGGCTCTGCCAGCATCAACTACACCAGCGTATCCGGTCTGATGTCCGTCCCAGCCGCCACTTTCAGTTCTTCTCTCCATTCCTCGAATCGGCGACACTCAAAGAAGACGTGTTCTGCGTCCTCTATTACGCCGGATCCGCACTCCGGGCAACCGTCCTCCTCTTCATGGCCAAACCTCTTGAGGTAGCTGCGGAAACAGCCATGCCCGCTCAGCACCTGGGACAGATAAAAGTTCACCTGCCCATGCCTCCTCTCCAGCCAGGGCTCTATGACGGGGATCTCCCGCACCCACTCCTTCACCGGCACCATGCCCGCCAGGACCAGCACGGCGTCGTCCGAGACCGTTCTTAATGCGGTGGCCACTCTTATTGCGCACAGCCTATACACCGACTCGATCCCCCGCACGTAGGATGCCGTTTCATTCGCCTCTGCCCACACCGGTGCTGCGTACAGCAGCTGTGAGGTTACCACGCTAGCCAGCAGCTTCCTAGTTGCTTGCTTGGGTCCTCTTATGTTCGGCTGCATCCGAGAAAGCGCTCCAATGGTCCCGCTGGCCTTCCAAGTGCTCCTTAAAAAGAGAGCCGAGTGTCGAGGAAGACGCCGAGGTTGCACCTCTGCGACTTTATTCCAACTCCTCTCGCTGAAGTAGCTCCTAACTATCTCCAGGAGGTACCCAGGGATGCTTAGAGCAGTCAGAGCCTCCAGCGTGCGGGTCCAGCTTGCGGTATTGAAGGCGTTCCTTATATCCAGAGTGACCACTAGACAGTATCACTTGGAGCCGCCTTTCCACCTTGTGCCCTCAATCGCCGTCGCCGCTATCTCTTTCACCGTCTCCACTGCATCCAGCGTCAACCTTCCCTTCCGGAATCCGAATTGGCTTGGAGAGAGGCCTCCGGCCTCCTCGATAGCTGCGTTCAGCCTCGCTGCTATCAGCTTCTCGAACACCTTGCCAGTGGTGTCGGTAAGATGATGGCTCCCCGGGAGGCTTGCCCGGCTTGGCGAGCAGCAGCAGCTTCTGCCTCTTCCACCTTTCGGGGAAAATCCCCCTGCAAGGCACTTTGAGTAGAGCTATGCATACTCCTTTGGGTGAAGTGCTACAGCCAGTTTCAGTGCTCTGTTGGGCACGGCGTCCGCGCCTTCTTGGGGCGGACTGCCCTTCCCACCCTGGTCACCTCCTCCTCCGTGATCACGCAGGCTTCGTTTGAGCGCTCCATATTTGGCTGCTCTCCCCTCGGGAACAGTGCTTGCACGATGTCGTCCAGGGCAGCCTGGTCCGAGGGAGCTGAACTGCCCGCTCTCAGCCCCTTGACCACCATCCTGTAAGCACCACCCCAGGGCCTCGTCGCAGAGCCGCAGAAAACATTCCCGCTTTGCCTCCCTTATGGCCGATTTGGGGGCTTTTCTCGCGATTTTGTCTGCCGCGCTGCGCTCGGCAACTCGCGCTGTGCCTCGCGCTCAGGTCAGCTTTCGCCGGGCCTGCAGGCACACAGACCGAAGTTCTGCTATCGCGTCGCTCCACCAGACGACTGGCCGCTGGTTCATCCTGCGCGTCCCCATAAGCCGCAGGCTCTGGTCGCACTCGTGCTACAAGAGCGCTGCCATACGGTCGGCCGTTATGCTGGCTTCGCCGGCCTCATCGGCTGTCATGGCCTCCAGCTCACTGGCAAAAGCCTGCGTGCACAGTGTGTCCGGCCGGTACGCCTTCCTCGGAGTCTGCCCCCCGCTTGTGTCTCCCGCCGACTCGCCTACCGCACAGAGGATAGCCTCGTGTTCGCTCCCTGTGTAGGCGTCACTAATTCCCCATCTGGCGTATTGGGAAATCGCGGTTCTCACCAGCGTCAAGTCGATAAACGAGGCTGCTCCTGCTCTGACGAAGGTGTGCCGCAATCCGTCGTTCAGCAGCACTACGTCCGTTGAGGCAAACGCCTCCAGGACCGCTCGTCCTCTGGCGTTAGTTGAGGAGGATCCCCATTCCTCTGCCCAGGCGTTGAAGTCGCCTCCGACTATCAGTCTGGATTTCCCTCGCATGTCGCAGGTGAGGTCATCCAGTATCAGGCAGTACGCCCCTATCGTCAGGCTGGGCGCCAGATAGTAGCTATAGATCCAGTAGCCGGCTACCTCCGCCCTGACGAACCCGTCGGCTGCCCTGATGTTGGACAACCGCCGTCGTTTCCTTCCGCAGAGCCATAAGGCCGCCTTGCCACTGCGCTCCTTCGCCCACTCCTCTCCATCCCGCACCTTGTATGGCTCGCTTAGGATGGCTACATCCGCAGCTACCTCGCGCACCGTCTGCAGCAGCAAGTCTTGCGCCGCTCTGCAGTGATTCAAGTTGAGTTGGATCAGCTGCATGACGTTATTTGGGGGCCGGCACCGTTGTTTTTGGACCGGCTGCTCCTGCTGCCGGATCGCTGGTTTGACCCTCTGGTGCTCGCTGGCTCCTTGTTGCAGGCTGAAGCCCTGTGCCCCTCCTCTCCGCACTTTATGCAGCAGCCGCTCCTATCTACAAGTCTCTTGCAGCGGATGGCGATGTGCCCCAACTCCAGGCACCTGAAGCAGCGCGGCGGATCCTCTCGTTCCCGCACCCTGCACCTTGTCCATCCTATGCGGATCTCGCCTCGCTTACGCACCTGCTTAGCCATTGAACATGGCAGGCTGATCACAGCCGTTTTTGACTCCCCGTAGCCGGGGCGAAGTCTTCGAATTTTGACGGCTCCTTCGCTGAGCTGGTACTGCTTCGCGAAGGCTTCACGGATCTCCCTTTCCGTCGTGATGGCGTCCAGGTTCCGGACTTCGAACACGGCCACTTTCGAGTCCTCAGTCATGGCCCGAACCTCCGCCTCCGCGCCTAGGGCCCTAGCGATGCTGTCCCTCATGGACTCGGCGCTCTCCTTGCTGCTCTTGGCTACCTCCAGTAACAGGTTGCCCCTGGCCGTCCGGCGCACCTTGTTCACCGCTCCTTCGAGGTTCTTTAGCTGGCTGTCCTCCCTTCTTGTGGCCAGCGCTAGGATCTCGCTATACGACCGTCCCTGCGCCTCCACTATTATCGCCCAGGCCTTGGTCTGTGTTGCTTTTTCCTGCCAACTACCGTTCTCCATAGGTTGCCGGTAGTCTCGACCTCGCTATCTGCAGGTTTCTCCGGCCTCTCCCGCCGCTGCTCCTGCGCCCTGGGCCGTTCTGGAGTGCCGGCTGACCTTTCTTGNGTCCTGCCCAAATCCGCGCCTGGAATTACCCAACGGCGGCTGAAGCGGGGAGGAGGGGCACAGTGTGGTGTGAGGGGCCGATTTGGATAGGAAAAATAATAATATTATTTTTATCATGTGTTCATTCTGTTTTATTTCATGTTTATTCGTATGTGCTAGTCCCTCCTATGCTCTTAAGTATTCCGTTTTATTTCCTATCCCTTTTGCCTGTTTTACCCCCTTCCTTTTGTTCACACCGTTTCTGAGTATTCTTGTAATTTAAATGTGGCGGGCGCCGTTCGCTCACCCGCTGTATATTTCTTCAATTGTATAAATGTTCCGCGTCTTCGTTGTCCTGGTCGTGTGTGGGTCCTGCTGGCCTAATTACGAGTGATCTTCGTAATTCAAGTTTAATTGTCCCGTGGCCCAATTCTGCCACTTTGCTGTCGGCTGCGCTGCCGCGATCCATGGCACGCGCCGTTCCGCATTCCATGCATTCTTTGCATTGCGGACTTCCCCTCTCGCTCCCCGCTCGCTGGACTCTTCGGATCAGGGGCGCCGGTAGTCATCCGCCCGGCGTCACCCAGTTTGGTGGGGCCATCACCCATGGGTCGTGGCGGCTCCACAAGGCTCCTCGCTCCCGTCTGGTCTCCTCCTCTTCCGACGCGCTGCTGGGCGAGTCATCCCAGGGCGCGGAACGTCGACTCGGCCGTCGTGGTGGCACGGGTGACTCCACCGCCCCAGCCTCGCCGTCCGAAGAGCTGGCGGCGGCGGTTGCGCAGCGGCTGGGTGGGCACCGGGCCAAGAATGGCCCGGGGCCGAAGATATCCTCCGGGGTGGGTGATTCTGTTTCGTTGGGCGGGATGGTTGCCCTATAGCCCTCTCGGAAGGGACTGTACGACGCCCTCAGCCAGGGGATATCCGGCCCGGGAGTCCTCGGCGGGGTGTCGGCGATGTCGACTAGCGGTGGGGGGTCCTCCCCATCACTCTCGGGCACCGGCGCCAGTTCTGCCAGCGTCCTAGGCGACACGTTTCCGAAACATTCTCGGAGCTCTGCCTCCTGCTCCTGGGTGAGATCCGGATGAGGCCCCGCCTGGGGTGGGGCCTCCCACGGGAGCAGGGTGGGGGAGTCCGGCGATGGCGGGGTCGACCACTCCTCCGGGGTCGTCGCTGCCCCTCGCGGTGGGGTCGCCTCCAGACGAGTCCGGCCAAATCGTGCGTCCGGCTCTACTTCCTCCTCCGTCTCGCTGCTGAGGACCACGACGTCCGGCGCCCGTTGGGGTGCGCCCGTGGACGGCACTGTTGCTAACAGCGGGGCCCCGCGCTGTTGCCGCGGGTCGCGCTGCTGCTCTCTGCCAACGTCCACATGGAGGGGCCGCAAGATGTTTGGAGGGGCGGCCGCCTCTAGTGGGTCATCCCCCGGGACGGGACGCCTTCTCCCGTCCAGGTGTAACTCCCGGAACGTTTCCTCAACCAGGTTAACCAGGTGTAGTCCCTGTCTAGGGGGGAATCTCCTGGTTGCCGGGCGTGTACCGCCGTCGTCAACGGCGGCGGTCCCATGAGGCCGGCCGTCACTCCCACTCGGGTGAGGGGTTGGCCGGGAGGCCACATAAAGATGGGTAGTCTACGAATTCTGTCTGTTGCGACAGAGTATTCCGGTGGCGATATCGCCTATCTGGGTCCTCCGAACGCGGAGTTGTTCTCGGCGATCGGGGCGTCGCCTTCGTTCTCTTCCTTTTCCGTATCGGCCTCCTCGCCGTGGTATGGCTTAAGTTGACTTAGACTGGCGGTCCGCCGTCTACGGCTGCCTGGTATGTGTAGTTGCACAATGTTTGGCGACGGGAACTTAGCGACCTTGAATGGCCCATCGTACTTCGCTGCCAATTTCGCCGCGAATCCTTCCGTGGCGTTTGATAAAGCGTGTCGTCGAACCAGTACTCGTGATCCCACCGGCGGCTTCCATTCTCGCCGGCGGAGATTATAATGTCGCCTCTGATCAGTCGACGCTCGGTCGGCA
>VNJN01008839.1:0-10656 GCA_008042485.1 Drosophila mayri
ATTTATGCAAATTAATTACACAGAAAAGTGCATGCACGCGCGCTAGCGAAACGGTATATTATTATTGATATTAGATGATAAATTAGAGGAAACCCCGATGGTTTAAATTCACAATGAACACAAAAGTCGGAGCGCAAAACAAAAACAAGACCGTCCGCTACGAAGAGAAAGAATCAATCCTCTCGATAATCTGGAAATTTAGCAGGTTCCGTCTGAACCTTCTTCAACATTTTTGCGAGCCATTTGCAGTTTGGCCCTTGTACCTGTGCTTGCTGCGCTACTGGCAGCGGTTGGCGTGAGAGGGCGTCGGCCACTAGACGGACACTCCTTCTCGGTCACCGAGTAGTTTCTTTCCGCGCTATTTAAGCGTCGGCTGGCGTAGGCCACCACTCGCTCTTGTCCATCAATGGTCTGGGTTAGTACGGCTCCAATGCCATACTCGCTGGCGTCTGTTTGCAGCACGAATTTCTGCTCAAAGTCCGGGCAGACTAAGACAGGTGCTTCCGTCAGCCGCGTTTTCAGCTCCTGAAACGCCTGATCCTGTCGTGGCGTCCAGTCCCACTTCTTGCCTTTCTTCAGCAAAGATGTCATCGGCTCCACAATATCGGCGAAGTTGGGGACAAATCGGCGATACCAAGATGCGATTCCCAGGCATCTCCGAAGTTTCTTCAAACAAGTTGGCGGTTTCAGCTCGCGGATCGCGGCTACCTTATCCGGGTCCGTGTGGATCCCTTCCTCGCTTATTATATGCCCCAAGTAGGCAATGTGTCGCTGAAAGAAATAGCATTTGTCCCTATTTAGCCGCAGGTTGGCTCTGCGTAATCGGCGAAATACCTCCCGAAGGTTCTCGATGTGTTCCTCCAGCGTCGACCCGATGACTATAATGTCGTCTAAATAGGCGAACGCATGCGGCTCCATGTCCGGACCGATTACCGTATCCAGGGCCCGCTGAAACGTCGCTGGGGCCGAGTGCAGTCCAAATGGCATCACTCGCCAATGGAATAGGCCCCGGCCAGGAACCGTGAAAGCCGTACATTCCCGACTCTCCAGAGCTACGGGAATTTGCCAGTATCCATTCTTCAAGTCCAAGGTCGAAATGAACTTGGATCTTTGGCAGCGGGTACGCATCCGGTATAGAGTTCTCGTTCAACTGCCTGTAGTCGATACACATCCGTGCGTCACCTTTTTTCTTGGCCGCGATCACAATCGGGGCACTGTGCGGGCTCTTCGATGGCTCGATACGGCCATCCCTAAGCAGCTCGTCGATCTCTCATGGCCGGATTCCGGGGAAAATACCTCTGTATTATCGGGCGGTCGTTTCGCATCACGATCCGGTGCTCCGCGATGTGGGATACTCCGGCCAGATTCTCAAATTTTCCCAATTCCTGCTCTAGGAATTCCTCCACCCAGGGCGCTGGGTATCCTTGTCCCGATTCCGGCGGGTCCGGTTCCTCGGGTGTATGACTCACTGAGTCGACCGTACCGCAGAGGGGCGCGTTCTGCTCCGGCGTTTCCTTTGCGTGGCCCTGGAAGCGGACACGCTTCTTGGAGGTGCGAAAAGGGTTTTGCTGCGCGGCGGTGGCGTTAGCCACAGGCAAAACATGGCTCCAACTGTTTGGTCGACTGGTTGAGGGTGCTTCTATATCCATGCATGAATTCTTATCTGCTGCTCGTGGGGCAGGGGTCGGCGGTTGTCTTTGTAGAGTACGCGGCTTGGGTACTGGTCCTTGTGTAGCAGTCGGCCCCTCTTGGGTAACCGTGCCAAACAATCCTTGATGCGTTTCCTCTGTCATTCCTCCTGATTGTCTCCTCTCCGACACTTCTCGTCGTTCCACAGAAGGCCCGAGTGTGTCTGACTCCTGGTGGCCCGCTGGTGACTTCCCTGGGAGTCCGGTTCCTGGTGGCATGCTAAGGGCTTCCCTGGGAGCCGGCTCCTGGTGGCCCGCTCGTGGCTTCCTGGGAGTCTGACTCCTTGACGAACACCTGGTGGCATGCTAAGGGCTTCCCTGGGGGTTCGTCCTGGTCGTGAGGCATCTTTTTGTGATCCTCCTCGTCGTCTTCCTACTTGTATCCTCCCTCGCATCTCGTCTCCCTGCGATCCTTCCCGCTGTCTTGTGCGTGGTTGATCCTCCTGTGTTCCTCGTTGTATTCCGCATTGTTCGTCCCTGTTCCCTGAGTCCGTGCCCACGGTGGCTTCGTGTGTTCGTCCGGCATCAAGTCGAGGGTTTGTCCCCCGCACTGAATGGTGGCTCCAATTCCACACAGGAAATCCATCCCTAATAATACGTCGTCCAATGCGTCCGCCATGACCAGTAGGATGGTCGGTGCGCTGCGATTCCCGCAATGTATATTTGCCGCTAGTGCCCTGCTCAACTCCCGGCATGTCCCATCGGCGAGTTTGACCTGTGTCCGTACATCCCTCGTTCTTTTTGTTGTCCAATTCCTTGGCCAATTCTTCGCTGATGAAGCTATGTGTAGCTCCCGTGTCCAGGGTGACCACGAATCTTCGCCCTCCCATAGTGATGGTGGCTCGGATGCGTCCCTGGCGTTGGTGGAGAGTCCTCTCCTCTAGTTGTTCGGGTTGGCTGGGTTCCTCGGGTGATTACCGGTCACTCGAGGCCCGTTTCCGTTTCCCAAAACCTGTCGTCGGCAGCATTCAAACGTCCACACTCCTCGTCGTCCGCACTCCCAGCAGAAGAGTATCCCTGGGTTCCGGCATGCTGTCGAAAAATGCCCGAGCTGGCCGCAGTTTCTGCATGCTCCTCGCACGTTTACTGGTGCCTGCTCCGGCGTTGTTGCCCGACTCGAATTCGCGTTCCTGCTAAAATTTCCTGGCATGGGGTTCGTCGGCGGCCTGCGGGCCGTGCGGTCCGCATCCGTGGTGGTACGCGAAGTAGGTGGTGCCCGTGAGCTCGGTTCCTGGTGATTCTGAGCTCGTCCGCTCCTTCGGCGAGTCTCCTCGTGGTCGACCACCAAGTGAGTCAATTCCGCTAGTGTGCGAAAATCCTGCCTCTTTATGAATAATTGATATTCCGGCGACATGTTGTCGTAGACCCTTTCCAGCTCTAGGTTAGCTGTAAATCCGGCCCGGCGCATCTGCAGGCGCAGGTCTACCAGATATTCCTTAAAGGGCTCGTTGGGCCTCTGAAAGTGAGTCCTTATCTCGTCCTCTAATCGCTGGTAATATCGCGGCGGCAGAAAGAAATCCAAAAATTCCCTGCGAACCTCCGTCCAAGTGGCGTTCCGTAGGCCACTTGTCCTGTACCAGCTCTCAGCGCGGCCAGTCAGTAGTACTATTAAAGCTGGGGCGAGATACTTCTGATCGATCCGGCTAGTGTCGGCCCGTTCCTCGATGTGCTCTATGAAACAGAGCGGATCCGTTGTCGCGTCAAATGAGAGTCCCCACTTGGTCATCCGATCCAATAGTGCGGCTCCCGGGTCCCCATGGTAGTTCGTTGCGCGCGGTGGCTCCTCTGTTTTCGTCGACAGGCGAGGTACTCCTGGGCAGCAAAAAAGTAAGTGGTGCCGTCGGCGCCGCAACTCCTGGTAAATTTGCCTCCGAGTCCAAATACATGGGCGACAGCGGCTTTGCGTCTCCCATGGGGGCGTTCCCAAAGTTCCTTTCCAACTCCTCAAGGCGGATTTGGGCCTCTTCCGGATGGTCCTGCTGACGAGCGAAGGCAATCAGCCGCGATCGCTGCTCCTGGACCGTGCCTCCGCGTTCCAAGCCAAATTCCAGGAGTATGGTCTCCAACTCCAACTTCTTTCGGTAACTGATCCAAGTTACGCCCATGATTTTATTATTATTATTATTACTTATTTTTTTTCAGCTTCCCGATTTATTGTTCTATGTTTATTCCTTGGCCTCCTTAATTTATTTTTTATTATATATTTGCTCTTCCTTTTCCTTCCTTATTTCCTGTTTGCCTTAATTCCCGTTGTTATTCGCTATATTATATCCTTCCTTATTTTCTTAATTTTCTCTCGACTATGATTCCTTGTTTTCCTTGTGTAAATTTTCCTTGCCTTCGTTGGCTTGTTTAATTATTTCCTCGCATATAGTTTTCCTTCTTATGTTTCTTTTCCTTGGTCTTTCCTCGATCTTTCCTCGGTCCTTTCCGATTTTGTTCAATATATTCGTTCTCTTGTTTAACTTGTTCCACGCGTGTTTATTTGTTAGTTACCATCTATTATTTATTCCTTTATTTATTTAACTAATACTTATTTATTTATTTTGTATTTATTTTTCTTTGCCTTATGTTATCTATGTGCAATTACTTCTTTGATTCATATCTTTTCCGTAGGCTACTTCGCCATCTTACTGTATTTATTACTTATTTTATTTTTATTTTTGTTTCCCCTTTTATTTTTCTATTTTATTATTTATTATTATTTTGCGTTATTATTTCCTTTGTTTTTTTCCAGTGTGGTCCAACTTTATTCAATTAATTTATTGCCTCGCTCTCTTTTATGGTTTTATCTTATCCCGCTTTCTCAATTTCTTTATTTATTTACTCTGTTAGTTTCGCTTATTTTCCACAGTGTGTCTGCTTTATTTTATTTAATGATCCAATTAATTAATTTGTTTAATGGTTTTATTAAATTTATTTATTATATTTTATATGTATTTATTATTCATTTGATTCTAGTATCGCTATTATTTAATTCGAGATTATTTTCCTCATGGCTTCCTTCTGTTTTCCTCGGTATTTTGTTATCTCTCTACCGATCTGGTATTTTGTAATCGATATACTTTCATCTGGCCGGACTCGGTATTTTAGTTGCTTCCCGTCTGGTATTAAAAATCGATTGTTTCCACTTTTGGTATTTTATTCAGAAGGGCCAATATATAAGTTGGTCCCCGCCCTGATGGCGGCGCAACCAAAAGCGAAAATTAGTACTTGTGTATGTAAATGTATGTATGTATGACTGCGACTCGTGATCTGCACGTGCAGCGGCGGTTCCCTCTGCTCTGCCGACGTCGGCATCGGCAGCGATTTTGTAACTCTTCTTATTGACTACGATGCCCAATTTGCGGCCTGTTTTGCCGAGTCTGTATTTCTTTGACTTGAATGGAATTTTCCTATTGCGATCTCTTCTTTCCCCTTCTCTTCTAGCTGCCCGAAAAAAATAAGGTGCCGTTATGGCGGCTGCATGTCGCGAATTTGGAAGTTTCTGGCAATTTCTGGTCGTTTGCATGTGCATATATATATGTATATATATGTGCATATACACACCGCCAAAAACCTCGTTCGGCTGGTGGGGCTTTAATCCACCTTAGTAAGGGCTCCTACATCTCCCCATTTCCTGACGGTCCCTGTTTACGGGCGCCAAACTGTAAGGATGCACTACGGCCGCGATATGAACTCAGCGGCCCAGAGTCCCTTTCCAGTTAAATTTATAATTGGAAAACGCCAGGAAATGGAGGGGCCGAGGTTTTGAGGATTTTTAGGGTGGGTTTTCTCTCGACTCCCAACTGCCAAATTAGATTGCCCACGCTGGGCAGGTCAGAAACTACCGGCTCGGGGTCTCCCAGCAGCCAGATTCCCCCCCTAGAGACTGGAGTCGTGGCTCGGGGTGACCCAGCAGCCTGCTCCCGCGCCCGCAACCCAGACCTATGACCACAGCGCCGGCGTGCCCGAGCTTCCGCGGCCCGGCGGCTCCACCGTGGTATCCCAACGGCGGGCCGTCGCCCTCCCGTAAAAATGCCCCCTGACTGGTAATTTCCCAACAGCGGCGCCTGGGCTAATCCCTACGGCACATTCTAAGATCGGGCAGGCGACTTGGTAATCCAACGGCCGCCGCCCACACCCACGCCCGGAATTAATCCCAGCGGCGGGGTGCTCCTGTTCCCGTCCTGCCCAAATCAGTGCCTGGAACTACCCAACGGCAACCGAGATGGGGAGGAGGGGCACAGTGGGTAATATTGGTGGGCAATTCGGATAGGGGAATTAGTAAACTGGGTTTTAAAAATATTCATTTCTGTTTTATTTTTGTAAATAATGCCTGAACTCGTCCCTAGTTTGTTCATAAATGTTTCTTCGTGTTATCCCTATTTTTCTGCCACACCTTTAAGCTTGTTTGTTTTATGTCGAGTGTAAAAATGCGGCGGGCGCAGCTTGCTCACCCGATATATGTCGTTTCAATTGTCCAAATTGCGTGTCTTCGTTATCCTTGCCGTGGGGGTCCTCGTCGTCCTAGATTCGGGTCCTGATATATATATTTGTCGCGGGGGTCGTCACTTGATCTCAACTTTTCACTTCAACTCTTTTCGCTGCTGGCCTAATTACGAGTGTCTATTGTTTCTCGTCTCAGCCGTCGCGTGGCCTAATTCTGCCCGCTACTTTGCCGGCTGCGCTGCCACGATCGATGGCACGCGCCGTTCCGCATTCCATGCATTCTTTTGCATGGCGAGCTTTCCTTCTCGCTTTCTCTCCTGGGCGGCAGGTGGCCCATGCAAATTCCGTTTTTGCATTCCATTGCTCTGTCGGCGCCTGCGCCGCGGGTCTCTGCCCGGATCGCGCTCTCCGGCCTTCTCTGCCGATCGCTGATTGGCGAATCTCGTGTCCCAGCCACTGCGTCATTGTTTCCTCTCGTTCATTGAGGATGTTGCTAACGGTGCGGGTTATGTTGCCCGTGACGTCAGGCCTGGTGTGGCCGAGGTGTGGGCCCGGCCCTATGATTCCCTAACGCCTACTAACCCTAATCTTAGCCTACGTATTTTACATGTTCACTTCATATTTACATTGCTCCTATCTACCTAACCTAACCTTAACCCAAAACTTAGCCTACTATTTACATATTTATATTATTTATATTTACATGATTTTATATACATTTCGTGGCGGCGGCCACATCGTGACCGTCGTCACAACACACAAAACTACTTTTGCCATTGCAGTAATTATTGTCGTAATAGATAAGGAAGATTCTCAACCAAATAAGAAGCGATCAAAGTATTGGGTGTGCCAATACCTGCGAGATCAACTAAAGGGCAATATTCTTCCTATGTACGTATTGTTTACATGTTTTTATATCAATAATACAATAATATCATAATCTAAAATAAACTTCCCTTCACCCATCTCTGCTATATCCCATCCAACAACAGAAAATATAAGTAATATTTTAAAACTTATTAAATATTTAAATATATATTATCAGATCTAAAAATTAGATTCATACAATTAATTAAATTCAATCCTATTAAGTAGAATGTGAACAAAGTAAAATCAATCTGAAAACAATACAGCCGAAGGCCCCAGACGCCATGGCTTTTGTAGTAGATTTAAGTTTTGTAAACCTTGCTCTACTATGTAATAATAATAATACATATGTCAATAATTTGTATTCTTATCATTATCTTTTGTTTGTTTTATACTTAGTAAATCTGCAGCAAACTCCTGTTATGTTTTTTGAAAATTTAACGTATTTACGGAACTGAAGAAGGTAGACAGAGTGGCAATCGAGGGTCGAGAGCAGCCTGTTCTATTAAATTTGCCATTCTTTTTCGCAGCCGGCTCGGAAAATACTAAAGAAAGCCACACACTTTTCGTGTCAGGATACCGACCTTTAAAACGGCCGCTGGCGAACAACCGTTTTAAACTATTTGCCTCTCGCTCTCTCTCACTGCTTAAAGGCGGTTTTTTACTGTTTGGATACTATGCTTTAGGTCAAAAATACTAGAAACTATAACTGTTCAGATAAACTTTACTGTGATAGTGTGCCAGCTCTGCGATCTGAGAAAAAAAAATTCCAAAAATTACCGATTTTTTTTACCAAAAGCCCTTAAGACGGTTCTCTATTTTTTTATTTTTTTTTCTTATCCCGTTATATTTGTTTTGCTGCTCTTCCTTAGTCAAGCATCTAAATATGGGATTGCCTTAATACGAAGCAAAGTCAGAGACGAAAATTTAAAATGAAAGGTGGACAAATTTTAATTTTCTTACTCTAGGGACATTTCATCATTTAAAATAAATGTCCCTAATGAATTCTTAGGCACGATATGCTTACCCATATCCTGCCCTGAGTATGTAGTTGTCAAAGAATTGGAAGCTAGGAAAAAGAAATTGCCTGTTGGAATAAATCTTTCCAAGCCCGATCTGATCACTGTACCCTCTCCTCTTACTCTGTTAAAAACAAGATGAACATACAGTCGGGTATCCCGACAGTAGAATACCCGGTACCAATACAACGCGCGTGCCAAAATTTTATGAAAGAAGGAGAAGATAAAAAAAAACGAAAAAAATGTACATATAATGCAAATGTATTCCACTTCAAGAGTAAGATCGATAGCTCAGTGGGTAAAACTGCATATGTGTTTTGTGTGTCAGCCAATGGTCCGAGTTGGATTCCTGCCGCAAGGGGTCAACTATTTTTTTTGAGTTTTAAAAGATTAAAAGGTTTTTAAATTCTGTAATTATTTTGATTTACAGTAAAAAATTAAAAAAAAAAATTGCTAAGATTATAAAAAAAAAAAACAAAATTACTCGTCGCAGACGGGACTTGAACCCGTGACTATTTATTTTATTTGACATAAAAACATTTTGGATCGATGCAGCTAAGACATCTGCAACCAATTCGAAATAAGTAATCTTAATTTCATAAAAGTGTGAATATAACTAAAATGTATAATGAACGTTTTGATTTATTTGTAGCCTTCTGCCGGGGCTGCCTCATGTACACGTAATGTGTATAAAGTAAAGTTTAAGTTTAAGTAAAGTAAGTTTTCGCTATTTATGGGACGATCGCAATGAAATTTAGGCAATATGTGTTTTTTTATAAACTACATACACAGCATTATAAATTTGGAAGATATATTTTTTTCAAAAAGCTCCACCAAAAAGGGGAGCAGCAAAAATTTAAAACAAACTTGATCTGCGTGCAGATATAAGAAGACTTTTTGTTTTTTTTGTTTTTTTTTTTTTAATAAATATTTATTTGAGCAAGTAGGCAAGCTGCCTGACCTATCCAGCCGCTTATATACTACTGTGTCAGCAATTTAAAGCGACAGTTACGAACTTCCTATTTATAAATTAGACAATGTGCCGGGAGGGCAGCTCCCGAATAGTAAAACGTCTCAGCCGTCTAGATGTGTGTGTCCTTGTTATCCGTCTAGTCAGGTGGTTAGGGTGTCTGATTAGTCTAAGCCGATTATTTGCAGCCAGAGAGTTTATCACATCACCAACTGCTGGTACTCCAAGTTCCCTTCTAATGTCAACGTTTCTAATATACCATTCCGCGTTGGCGATACGTCTCAAAAACTTTGCCTGAAACGCCTGAACCTTCCGCAAGTGCGACCTGGGTACTCTCCCATATATAGCCACCCCATAGCGCCACATTGGGGATAGGAGCGATTGATACAGTCGAGTCTTGCAACGCAGACTTAGTTTAGACTTTGGATCTGTTAACCAATTAATACGACTGGCCGTACCTTGCAGCTTCGCCCAAATCTGTTTGACATACGAGGCAAATGTTAGCCTCTTATCAAGAACTAATCCATAGGTGTGTTCCAGTTGCTGCGGCAGAAGTTGCCTATGAAGGAAGACTCCTGGGCACGCGTCTGTCCTAAGTGAAAATGTGACCACAGCACACTTATCAGTGTTGATGGTCACATTCCATCTACAAGCCCAGTTCTCGAACCTCTTCAAAAGAATTTGAAGTTTGTCAGTGGCGCTGCAAACACAGCTGGATCTAGCCAACACCGCAGTGTCATCCGCATGCGTGGCAACACAAGTGCTATGAGAGCTCAGGTGCAGCGGGGCATCATGAGCGGACAAATTATAAAGCGTTGGGCCAAGCACGCTTCCTTGCGGCACGCCAGCAAGAATCCTCTTGGTGGACGACACAACCCCATCCTGGACAACCTGAAAGGTCCTATTTAAGAGGTAGCTCTTGATAACCTCAAAAAGCTGAGGAGGGAGGAGCCCTTTGATCTTGGATAAAAGCCCCTGGTGCCATACCCGGTCAAAGGCCTGCTGAATATCCAGAAAGACCGCCACCCCATACTGCCTGTTCTGGAACCCCTCAACAATGAAGTCCACCACGCGATTGAGCTGCTCCGGGGTACCATGACCTATCCTGAATCCAAACTGATGCCTTGGTATCGTATCCCGTACCGCGGGTATCCTCTGCATCCTGTCAAGGATACATCGCTCAAAAATCTTCGAAAACGTGGGCAGAAGACTAATCGGCCTGTAACTAGACACGTCCTGGAAGGGCTTTCCTTTTTTGTGTATCATCACCACATTGGCATTCTTCCACGAGGACGGAAAGTGACCAATTCTGAGCGCTGCATTAAGCACAAAGACCAAGAAGAGAAGTGCTTTCTCGGGAAGGAGTTTAGCAACTCAATCATAAATGCCATCTGCACCTGGTGACTTCTGGTTTTTCAGCTTCTTGATCCTGTCTCTCACTTCCGGGAGCAGAATAGGAGCAACAGGGGGGACCATCTGATGAGGAACTGCCAACGAGGCATTGACCCGCTCAACCCTCGCCGCAGAGGAGGTAGCGAAGGGAGTGAAACCGTCCTCTAAGCTCTCAGCAAACACCTCAACACGGTCTTGCGGGGACTTGGCCCAAGTCCCATCCTCTCTTTTTACAGGAAACTTCGGAGAAGCCTGCCTCTTACTCTGACCTACAATCTCCAAAGAGCAT
>VNJN01008841.1:0-19461 GCA_008042485.1 Drosophila mayri
ACTATGGGAGGGCGAAGATTCGTGGCCACCCTGGACACGGGAGCTACACATAGCTTCATCAGCGAAGAATTGGCCAAGGAATTGGATAACAAAAGAAACACGAGGGATGTACGGACGCAGGTCAAACTCGCCGACGGGACATGCCGGGAGTTGACCAGGGCCCTAGCGGCAAATATACATTGCGGGAATCGAAGCGCACCGACCATCCTACTGGTCATGGCGGACGCACTGGACGACGTATTATTAGGGATGGATTTCCTATGTGGAATTGGAGCCACCATTCAGTGCGGGGGACAAACCCTTGACTTAAATCCGGATGAACACACGAAGCCACCGTGGGCACGGACTCAGGGAACAGGGGACGACAAACAACGCGGAATACAGCAAGGAACACAGGAGGATCAACCACGCACAGGACAGCGGGAAGGATCGCAGGAAGACGAGATGCGAGAGAGGATACAAGTAGGAAGACGACGAGGAGGATCACAAGAAGATGCCTCACGACCAGGTCGAACCCCCAGGGAAGCCCTTAGCATGCCACCAGGAGTTCGTCAAGGAGTCAGACTCCCAGGGACGCCACGAGAGGGCCACCAGGAGCCGGATCCCAGGGAAGCCCTTAGCATGCCACCAGGAACCGGACTCCCAGGGAAGTCACAAGCGGGCCACCAGGTGTCAGACACACTCGGGCCTTCTGCGGAACGACGAGGAGTGTCGGAGAGAAGACAATCAGGAGAAACAACAGAGGAAACGCATCAAGGATTTGGCACGGTTGCCCAGGAGGGGCCGATCGCCATACAATAACCAGTACCCAAGCCGCGTACTTTACAAAGACAACCGCCGACCCCTGCCCCGCGGGCAACAAATAGGAATCCATGCACGGGAACAGCCCGAGATATAGAGGTACCCTCAACCAGTCGGCCAAACAGTTGAAGCCATGTTTTGCCTGTGGCTAACGCCACCGGCGCGCAGCGAAACCCTTTTCGCACCTCCAAGAAGCGTGTCCGCTTCCAGGACCACGCCGAGGAAACGCCGGAGCAGAACGCGCCCCTCTGCGGCACGGTCGACTCTGTGAGTCATACGCCCGAGGAACCGGACCCGCCGGAATCGGGACAAGGACCCCCGAACCCTGGGTGGAAGAATTCTTAGAACAGGAATTGGGAAAAATCGAGAATCTGGCCGGAGTATCCCACATTGCGGAGCACCGGATTGTAATGCGCAATGATCGCCCAATAAAACAAAGGTATTTTCCCCGAAATCCGGCCATAAGAGCCATAATCGATAAGCAGATAGACGAGCTGCTTAGGGATGGCCGTATCGAGCCATCGAAGAGCCCGCACAGTGCCCCGATTGTGATCGCGGCCAACAAAAACGGTGACGCACGGATGTGCATCGACTACAGGCAGTTGAACGAGAACTCTGTACCGGATGCGTACCCGCTGCCAAGTTGATCCACCAGATCTTGGAGCGACTACGACACGCCAAGTTCATTTCGACCTTGGACTTGAAGAATGGATATTGGCAAATTCCCGTAGCTCTGGAGAGTCGGGAATGTACGGCTTTCACGGTTCCTGGCCGGGGTCTATTCCATTGGCTAGTGATGCCATTTGGACTGCACTCGGCCCCAGCGACGTTTCAGCGGGCCCTGGATACAGTAATCGGTCCGGACATGGAGCCGCATGCGTTCGCCTATTTAGACGACATTATAGTCATCGAGTCGACACTGGAGGAACACGTTGAGAACCTTCGGGAGGTATTTCGCCGATTACGCAGAGCCAACCTGCGGCTAAATAGGGACAAATGCCATTTCTTTCAGCGGCACATCGCCTACTTGGGGCATGTAATAAGCGAGGAAGGGATCCACACGGACCCGGATAAGGTAGCCGCGATCCGCGAGCTGAAACCACCGACTTGTTTGAAGGAACTTCGGAGATGCCTGGGAATCGCATCTTGGTATCGCCGATTTGTCCCCAACTTCGCCGACATCGTGGAGCCGATGACATCTTTGCTGAAGAAAGGCAAGAAATGGGACTGGACGCCACGACAGGATCAGGCGTTTCAGGAGCTAAAAACGCGACTGACAGAAGCACCTGTTTTAGTCTGCCCGGACTTTGAGCAGAAATTCGTGCTGCAAACAGACGCCAGCGAGTATGGCATTGGAGCCGTACTAACCCAGACCATCGATGGACAGGAGCGAGTGGTGGCCTACGCCAGCCGACGCTTAAATAGCGCGAAAAGAAACTACTCGGTGACCGAGAAGGAGTGTGGGCCGTGAGGAAGATGCGATGTTACATCGAAGGATACAGGTTCGAGGTGATTACCGACCATCAGGCCTTGAAATGGTTAAATTCCATAGATAATCCGATGGGGAGAATTGCTCGATGGGCACTCGAGCTGCAGCAGTATCAGTATGACGTTCACTACCGGAGGGGAGCCCAGAATTTAGTGGCCGACGCCCTCTCACGCCAACCGGTGCCAGTAGCGCAGCAAGCGCAGGTACAAGGAACAAACTGCAAGTGGCTCGCAAAGATGTTGAAGAAGGTTCGGACCGAACCTGCTAAGTTTCCTGATTACGGCCACAGGAGGAGGAGTAAACACCATGGAAGCTGTGTGTAGGAGCGGATTATCGCCACCGGGTTCTACAGGAAAACCACGATATCCCCGCTGCCGGACATCTGGGAGTCCGGAAGACAAGTAATCGCGTGGCCCAGAGGTATTGGCCAGGACTCTTTCGCGACGTCGCCCGCTATGTACGAAACTGCCTGAGTTGCCAAAGGTACAAGGTCAGTCAGGAGAAACCGGCGGGACATATGTTCACACGGCAAGTGGAGGAGCCATTCCACATTCTCTGCGCGGATTTCGTTGGTCCGTTGCCGCGATCGAAGCAAGGAAACACGATGCTCCTAGTTTTCCTTGACTCTTTCAGCAAATGGGTGAAGTTGATCCCACTACGCAGAGCCACAGGAACGCACCTGGAGCGTGCATTTCCGGAACGGATCCTGAGCCGCTTCGGGGTGCCACGGATATTCGTCTGCGACAACGGCACCTAATTCACGGGTCGCCCATTCCGGAATTTCTGCAAATCCTTAGGGATGGAGTTGCAGCACACAGCCCCTTACACGCCGAGACAGAATCCGACGGAAAGGGCGAATCGGACAATTAAGACCATGATTGCCCAGTATCTGGACGGGAACGACCAGAACGAGTGGGATAAGCTGCTCCCAGAAATATCGTTGGCAATAAACAGCAGTATCTCCGACACGACGGGATTCAGCCCAGCCTTTCTGGTTCAAGGCAGAGAACCTCGGCTGCCTCACGCCCTGTACGACGAAGTTACTCCGGGACGCGGAACTCCCGAAGTAACCCCAACGGAACGCAGTAGACAGCTGCACCGCATCTTTGAGGTCGCTAGAGACAATGCCGACCGAGCATCGGCTGATCAGCGGCGACATTATAATCTCCGCCGGCGAGAATGGAAGCCGCCGGTGGGATCACTTGTGCTGGTCCGACGCCACGCATTATCCAACGCTACGGAAGGATTCGCGGCGAAACTGGCCGCTAAATATGTCGGTCCATTTAGGGTGGCCAAGTTCCCGTCGCCAAACATCGTGCAGCTGCACATACCAGGTAGCCGTAGACGGCGGACCGCCAGTCTAAATCAACTAAAGCCATACCACGGCGAGGAGGCCGATACAGAGGAAGATGAGAACGAGGAGTTCGCCCCGATCGCCGAGAACAACTCCGCGTTCGGAGGACCCGAATAGGCGGTATCGCCATCAGGATACTCTGTCACCACGGACAGAATTCGTAGAGTCACTCGATGACGGGTGCGCCCGTCCGACACTCTGCTTCCCCGCCGGGGAAAAACCTCGCGAAGACATCACCAAGTAGACGTATAGGTCGGGGGGAAAATAAAGAGGGCTACATAGGGATCGAGATAGGGACATCATAGGTAGGGATTGGCCAAGTAGCATGAACTAATCATTCCCTCTCCCACAGAAACCACCAACCATGGCAGGACGCGGGCTACCCATATTTATGTGGCCACCCGGTCGACCCTTCACCCGAGTTGGGGTGACGGCCGCCCTGATGGGCCCGCCACCGTTGACGGCAGCGGTACACGCCCGCCAGCCAGGGGAGCCACCAGAGGTCAGGGACTATTCCTGGCTATCGGCGGCGGTGGAGGAGCAGTTTAGAGAACTGCATATGGACGGGCGAAGACGCCCAGTTCCTGGGGATGACGCGCTTGAGGTGGTCGCCCTTGCTGGATCGGGGCGGCCCCTCCACATCGATGTGGGCAGTGCTCCACAGCGGGACCCCCGACTACCACGCGGGCCTCCGGTGCTAATGGCCATGCCGGCCGACGGAGTGCCCCAGCCAACATCGGAAGTGGTGGAGATATCCAGCGAGTCGGAGGAAGAGGTTTAGCCCGACCTTCGCTTGGCGCCGCACGGTGGGAAGCGACACCGCCGCGGGAGGTAGCATCTCCCCCATGGGACAAGATGTCCACTCCACCGTCGCCGGACTCGCCGACTCTGCTGCCCTGGAAAGCCCCACCCCAGCCGGAACATCATCGGCTGATAACCGAGGAGGAGCAGGCCGAGTTGCGGGACTGCTTCGGGGAAATAACGCCCCGCACCCTGGCCGAACTAGTGCCGGTCCCCGAAGCTCTCGAGGATCACAGCCAGGATCCCAGCGTGGACGCCGGGCCACCACCGCTGGTGGCGAGCCCCGGAACGCCGCCAAGGACCCCAGGACGGGACATCCCCTGGGAGAAAGTAACGTATAGCCCCACGAGGGAGGGCTATAAGGCCACCATGGGCCCTGACTTCCTGGTCTCGCCAACACCGGAGGAGATCTTCGGCCCAGGACCATTCCTGCCAGGGGCACGCCCGGAACCATGGGTCGCGTCCCCGGCTGACTGGTCGACTCCCGGAGGAAGGCTGCCATCGCCGCTCATCAGGCGCGTACAGGAGCGCACAAGAACCCGGATCTCTAAAAACCGGAGATATTTGGAAGAGGGCGGTCAACGCTTCCGGGTGCAGATAAGCGCCCGCGGGAAGGTGCGGGTCTTCCTACGTTCCACCCGGAAGTAGGTGGAGAGTGTGACGACGGTCACGATGAGGCCGCCGCCACAACTTTGTAAATAGTGTAAATATTTAGATGTAAATAGTAGATTAAGTCAGGATAGGTAAATAGGGATAGGTAGTAGGTAAAGCCACGGTGTAAATATGGAGTCATGTAAAACAAGATTAGGAAGTAGGCGTTAGGGAATCTCAGGGCCGGGCCCAGACCTCGGCCACACCAAGCCTGACGTCACGGGCAACACGATCCGCACCGTTAGCAACAAACTCCGGGAACGGGAGGAAACGGTGACGAAAACGGCTGAAACACGGAGTCCGCCAATCAGCGATCGGCAGAGGAGGCCGGAGAGCGCGACCGGGGCAGAGACCCGCGGCGCCGGCGCCGACAGAGCCACAATTGCAAAATTGGAATTTGCATGGGCCACCTGCCGCCCAGGAGAAAGAGCGAGACGGAAAGCTCGCCGGGCGAAAGAATGCATGGAATGCGGAACGGCGCGTGCCATCGATCGCGGCAGCGCAGCCGCCGGGGAATGGGCAGAATTAGGCCATGCAGAAATATTGATCGACCCTCGTAATTAGGCCAGCAGTAAAGCCAGTTGATACTATGAAAAGCCCAGTGACAAATTACCCCCCGCTACTACGCATATCGATACCAGGACAACGAAGGCGTGGACGCGGGCGGCGGCTGCGGGACCCTTCCCAGCCGTCTTGCCTAGTCTCAGTATGCGGCGCAGGGATTAGCCCGGGCGCCGCCGCTGGCAAATTGCGAGTCAAAGGGGGCATATTTAGGGAGGGCGCCGGCTCGCCGTTGGGATACCACGGCGGAGCCGACGGGCCGCGGCAGCTTGGGCACGCCAGCGCCGTGGTTATAGGTTTGGGTTGCGGGCGCGGGAGCAGGCTGCTGGGTCACCCCGAGCCACGACTCCAGTCTCTAGAGGGGGGAATCCGGCTGCTGGGAGATCCCGAGCCGGTAGCTTTCTGACCCGCCCAGCGTGGGCAACGTAATCTGGCAGTTGAGAGCCAAGAAACCCACCCTAAAAATCTTCGAAAACCTCGGCCCCTCCATTTCCTGGCGTTTCCAATTATAAATTTAACTGGAAGGGACTCTGGGCCGCTGAGTTCATATCTCGGCCGTAGTGCATCCTTACAATATATAATTTCACACATATTGATTGTCATCCACTTCATTCTGAACGAGCACGTATTTTCAAATACCTTTTCATTTTCCGTGTCTTCAACACTGTGTCTACTCCGCATCTAACACCATCCGCCTGCAATCACATCAAACCGCTTTTTCTTTTGGGTTTTTTTTTTGTTCTTGCCGTTTCTTTTTCCTCAGCCTATGGATCGTGCCGCACACGACTGTCCTTGCGATGTCTGCGCCGATTTGCCAATTAGTTCCTTGTAAGCGTATTTCATCCGCGATCCCGCCGTTCTCAGCTCATTAGTGTGACCGGCCACCGCCTCGCACTTATTGCGTAAGTCAGTCGACAAGCGCTGACCAGCGAATTTAATTCTGAGAATGCCACGGGAGACGACAAAAAGTCGAGTCCGGTCCCAGCCATCCGTGTGGACAGATCTCAATCCGCATCTCCGCGGACGTCTCTTTTAAAGCCTAAGGCAACCAGTGCCATTCCAAGGGCAAAGAGCGACGAATCCGTCGATAAAAGCCCCGGCTCTTCACAAAGACAGACTCGCTCCGTGGCGAAAATGGCGGTCAAAGAGGCGCTCCTAGTCCGCCTACGGCATCAGGGGCTCGACCCACACAGACTTCCAGAAGTACGACAGGCTCAGGGTACCAGTCGGGTGTGTAGGTGTGTTTCGCTTCGGGGTCGGGAGCCGTCCTACTGGGCTTGGCCCTTATTGACGTGTGCCATTTGGGGTGCAGCTTCCAGGCACGAGCGCTGATAGATTCAGGGTCCGAAGCGACTTTCATAACGGAACGACTGTTCAACCTGGTCAATCTTCCCTTCAAGACGATTCAAGCCCAAGTTTCCGGTCTTAATCAGACCATTTCCGCACAGTCTACTAAATTGTGCCATTTCTCCATCCGATCGCCGTCTAGACCCGGGCTACAATTAGAGACTGCGGCTTACGTTCTTCCGCAGTTGGCATCCAGGAGTACATCGACTTAGGCCACATGACCGAGGTCTCTCCTGCAAGCAGTTCCGCTACCTACTACCTTCCACATCATGCCGTTGTCAAGCCCGAAAGCACGACTACAAAGGTGCGGGTAGTCTTCAACGCTTCTAGCCCGTCCGCAAACGGGATCAGAATAAACATTCTTTTCGCGGGCCCGGTCTTGTAATCCGATCTAACGATCACTGATCACTGGATCAGCTGTTGTGCAGTGCTGTGGAACAGCTGACCAGTGATGTGCAGCGACTGCTCCCTGTGGGTCTGGTAGCGCTGTATTAACCGCTCCCTGCGAGAGTACCACACTAGCGCCACCCTTCCAGTTACCCGATTTTCTTCCAAGTGAACGGTGGTGAAAAAAGTTTCTTACGCTCTCGTTTTTTTTTTTTTTTTTGTAGTAACGTTACGTTCAAACCATCGTGGTTTCATTAATTTAATTTGTTTTAATCCATTTATTTTCACTAATTTAATTGTGCTAAACGTTATCTAAGCTCGCTCACTCTCACACTCCCCTGCTCTCTATCGCTATAACTCTCTCGGTGCAGCTGCACTTCTCTTTTCATATCTGTCGCCACCTCATTGTAACAAGTACAATGGTAAGTGGTAATATGTCTTCTGATATTATCTGTTCTTTTAAAACTTGCAAAAAGGTTGTATTGTCGACCGACATTATCATAGGAAAAACATCGGTTTGCGCTACTGTTGCGAAGCGTGTCATGAAGTTGAAAGGGAAATGACGTCAGTTGGCAGTTTTAAGGAGTTTTTATCTAGTTTTAATAAAACTCATAACATCTTCCTACCGCTTGATAAGCAATTTAATAGCCTTATGCTATTAAATACGACTCCATGGCGCAAAAAAACTGCAACTGGAGCGCAGCATTACGACGGATCCCAACCACCTGCGGCGGGCTCTTAACAGCAGCGGTCTTTGACACAGCCCTCGACCTCAGAATTAAATCCTAGAATTCTAGAATGTTAGGAAAGAGTCGGTATCCGATGGTGCTATCGGATTAAATGTTCCACCATTAATTTCCTTTTCGTATCCTATGGGATCACAAAATTTCGACCCCCATACCCCCGTAACTACCGGACGATATGGGCACGCCAGGCACTCAGTCTGTCTTACCATAAGCCCTTATTCCTATTCCCCCTACGAAACAGATATTTGTTTTGCGGCTCTCCTCTGGTTATCATCTGAAGATTTTATTGCCCTTATACGAGGCAAAGCCAGAGCTGAAAATGTAAAATTAAAAGTGGAAAAATTCAAATTTTCTTACGCGAGGGATATTTCATCCTTCAAAATAAATGTCCCAAATGAATTAAATGGCACGATATGCTCAACCAAATTCTAGCCTGAGTATGTTGTCGTCAAAGAATATAAAGCAAAGAAAAAGAAACGGGCTGTTGGGATAACTCTTCCTAAGCCCGATCTGACGACTGTGCCCCCCACATCCTCCAAATCTGTCCAAAAAACTAAATACTTCTCTATTAATCCGCTATCATAATACAATAGGCTTGCGTAGCAAGCTGCAAAAATTGAATTCTGATAGTCTTGCATTCGCCTCCCACGTTATTGTGTTCACAGAAACCTGGTTAAAGCCGGAGATTCTTAGCTCCGAAGTTTTCCCGGCTGCGTTCACGATCTATCGCCTAGGTCGCCCTGTCAGGCGCGGAAGTGGGGTCCTTAACGAGGTGAACTCCACTCTCACGTCAGAATTATTAAATTTCGAGGAAAGCAACGAAGTGTAATTCCTTTGTGTGAAGCTATCATTAATTGGTCGCTTTGTTTTTATTACATAAGTCAAATGCTGAAGGCCTTGACAATTTTGACCCTAAATTTATTAAAATTATGTTACCATTATTACTTCCTCATATTACATATATTTATAATTCAGCAATTACCACATCCACTTTCCCTTCTGCTTGGAAAAAAACTAAAATAATCCCTCTGTTGAACCACAATAAGGAATACAGGCCTATTTCAATTCTATCTTTTCTAGCTAAAGTACTTGATAATTTAATGTCGCTGCAAATTCAGAAATTTATTGAAAGGACAACAGCAAATGCTGTTGTCGCAGAAGCAGTCGGGGTTTAGGAAAAAGATAAGTTGTGTTAGTGCAATTACTAACATCGTGGAAGATATCCGTAAACAGCTTGACAATAATTGTGTGACTTTTTTGACCCTTCTTGACCATACTAAAGCTTTTGATTCAGTTAACCACCATATTCTAAGTACTAAACTAAAAACCCTTTTTAACTTTTCAAGTACTTCCACTAGGTTTATTGAATCGTATCTGTGTAATAGGCTTCAGGCAGTCGTTTCTGGTGATCGTATTTCGAGCTACGGTGAGCTCACGCGTGGCGTTCCGCAAGAATCAGTCTTGGGCCCTTTGTTATTCTCTATGTATGTAAATTATTTACCTAGTCTCTTGTCTGATTGTGAAGTTCATTTGTATGCAGACGATGTGCAAATTTACGTTAGTAGTCCTATTAAACAGTTAAATGTTTGTATTAGTGCTAGTAATTGAGTATTAACCCGACAAAGTCAAAGTGCATAGTAATTGCCAAAAAAACAGTTGATACAAGTAATATATCCAATTTAGTAATCAATGACAGACCAATACAATTTGAAGAGCACGCAGTTAATTTAGGTTTACTTTCAGTAATACCCTTAGTTGGAGCAAACATATCTCCAAAGCTACTGGGCGAACATATGGGTTTCTGCGTCAGCTCTCGTATTCAAAGACTTTTCTTCTGACTGAAATACGACTTTTGGTAGCAAAGGTGATTCTTATTCCGACTATGTTTTATGGGATATAAGTTTTTGGACATTGTGACTCGCGGGATATGCTTAAGCTAGTAGCAGCTTTAAACTCTACTATTAGATATGTTTTAATTTAAATCGTCTTGACCGTGTATCACACTTTCCAGTAGTCAGCAGCCAAAGTCACCTTTTGGGCAACCCGAATCTTGGGGATTTGGGTGGCAATAAATTGTCGGAAGATTTTTTGAATCGCGACATTTTTCGGCTTGCCGGAAAAACTCTCTGCCGTCTTTCGAGTCCACCGCCCTCGCTCAGTCGACTTACGAGTCCATCCCCCTCTCTCTCTCTCTCTCGCCGCCCGCAGACTTTCGAGTCCATCGCGAATTCTCCCGCTCTGCAGACTTTCGAGTCCACCTCTCTCTCTCTCCCTCGCCACCCGCAGACTTTCTAGTTCATCGCGAATTCTGTCGCTCCGCAGACTTTCGAGTCCACCTCTCTTTCTCTCTCACCAACCGCAGACTTTCGAGTCCATCGCGAACTCTCTCCTGGCAGACTTGCGCGTCCACCCGCCCCTCCCGCCTACCGCAGACTTTCGGGTCCATCGCGAACTCTCTCGGACGACTTTCGAGTCCCCGCAACCCTCGCCCACTGTAGGCTTACGAGCCCGCCTAGTAGACTTCCGAGTCCCCCTTCTTCTCTTCTCTTCCTCTACAGGCTCCCCGGTCCCCGTCGCCGAACTGACTGCGGCAGCCGTCGGCAAAACCCCACGCACGATTGACCCGGCCGGCCTCCCCGAAGTAACTGACGACCGGACGGCGGCGCTCCTGAATCTACATACGTAACTCTGTAACCAGAAACATTGAATAAACAAATCGAACCTACTTAAGTCAACGACTTCTCTCCACTGTTCTCACTGGGAATCTCTTACAGCTACCACTCGGACTAAAACAGACTGTGGCCGGCCCTGAGCTATCTGGAAACTGGGCGGCAGACCGTCACAAGTGCTATAATTATAAGTGTAAACTTGTTGCGCTAGGATAAGAACCTAATAAAATATAAAAAAAATATACATGTTTCTACATTCCTCCATTGTCGAAACTGATAGAGATCAATTAGTAGTTTTTGGTGATTTTAATATCCCTGGGGCTATTTGGTCCATAAATAACTTCACCAACACACTTCAATCCTCAACACAACATGATTGCTGGCTTGTTCGACATTTCTGTGTCTCAAGCCAACCATGTACGAATTTTCTTAGAGCGCTTGCTTGATCTTTGCTTTGTCTCTGATCCGGAAAGTGTCAGTTTATTAAGGGTGGCGCCGCTGACGCAGTTTTAAGGAGTTGTTGTCGAGTTTTAATAAAACTCATAACATCTTCCTAGCGCTTGATAAGCAATTTAATAGCCTTATGCTATTAAATACGACTCCATGGCGCAAAAAACTGCAAACTGGAGCGCAGCATTACGACGGATCCCAACCACCTGCGGCGGGCTCTTAACAGCAGCCGTCTTTGACACAACCCTCGACCTCAGAATTAAATCCTAGAATTCTATAAAGTTAGGAAAGAGTCGGTATCCGATGGTGCTATCGGATTAAACGTTCCACCATTAATTTCCTTTTCGTATCCTATGGGATCACAAAATTTCGACCCCCATACCCCCGTAACTACCGGACGATATGGGCACGCCAGGCACTCAGTCTGTCTTACCATAAGACCTCATTCCTATTCCCCCTACGAAACAGATATTTGTTTTGCGGCTCTCCTCTGGCTATCATCTGAAGATTTCATTGCCTTTATACGAGGCAAAGCTAGAGCTGAAAATGTAAAATTAAAGGTGGAAAAATTCAAAATTTCTTACGCTACGGATATTTCATCTTTCAAAATAAATGTCCCAAATGAATTAATTGGCACGATATGCTCAACCAAATTCTGGTCTGAGTACGTTGTCGTCAAAGAATATGAAGCTTAGAAAAAAAAAACGGTCTGTGCCCCTACATCCTCCAACTCTACCCAAAAAAAACTAAACTTCTCTGTAAATTTTCTATCAGAATGCAAGAGGCTTGCGTAGAAATCTGGATAAATTGAATTCTGATAGTCTGGCATTCGCCTCCCACGTTATTGTGTTCACAGAAACCTGGTTAAAGCCGGAGATACTTAGCTCCGAAGTTGTCAAAGCGTTCACGATTTATCGGCTAGATCGGCATGTGAGGCGCGGGGTTGGCGTCCTTATAGCGGTCAACTCCACTCTCACGTCTGAATTATTCACTTTCGAGGAAAGCAACGAAGTTGAATTCCTTTGTGTAAAGCTATCATTTAATGGTCGCTTTGTTTTTATTACATGTTCCTAAATTCCTCCATTGTCGGAACTTCCTCTTTTTTTGGAACCACCATTTGGATGGTCTCCAAAATGCTTTTTGATAGAGACTGATTTTAATATCCCTTGGGCTAATTGGTCCCTAAGTAGCTCCTTTAACACACTTCAATTCTCAACACATAACGATTTTATTGCTGGCTTGTTCGACATTTCGCTGTCCCAAGTCAACCATGTACGAAACTCCTCAGAGCGGTCGCGGATGCAGGAGCAGCGGCGAGGGAGGTCGGAAAAGCCCGCAGAGGCAGAGACCGGGACTACCGGCATCCCATGGAGCACGGTAGTCAGAAAAGAAGCAGCGCAGACCACAGCCCGAGGCTGTGATAGTGGAGGCTGCTGGAAGTCTTATAGCGATATCCTAGCGCTGGTCACGGAGGACAACCGGTTGAAAGTTCTCAGCGGAGCACTCAATAAGGTGCGCCGCACGGCCAGGGGCAACCTGCTACTGGAGGTAGCCAAGGGCAGCGCAGATTCCATGAGGTACAGCATCGCTCGGGTCCTGGACTCGAAAGTCGCCGGAACGTGGACGCCATCACGACAGAAAGCGAGATTTGTGCAGTCTTCATGAAGCAGTACCAGCTGAGTGGTGAAAGTCTGGAGCCTCCGCCCCGGGTTCGAAAAGTCAAAAACGGCTGTGATCAGCTTGTCATGTTCTTTGGCGAAGGAGGTGCGAAAGCGAGACTAGATCCGCATAGGATGGAGTGCAGGGTGCAGGAGGGCGAGGGCCCCCTCGCTGCTTCAGGTGCCTAGAGCTCGGGCACATTGCCATCAGGTGTAAGACCCTGGAGGACAGGAGCGGCTGCTGTATCAAGTGCGGCGAACCAGGGCACAGAGCAGCAGCATGCAGCAAGGAGCCTGCGGGTCCCAAAGCGACCAACCAGCATCAGTAGCAGTAGCAGCAGCCGGGCCAAAACAGACGGTGCTGGCCCCCCAAGGATGACATGATTCAGCTCAACCTGAATCACTGGAGAGCGGCGCAAGATCTGCTGCAGCAGACGGTGCGCGAGGTAGTGGCAGATGTAGCCATCCTAAGCGAGCCCTACAAGGTGAGGGAGGGAGCGGACTGGGCCAGGCTACTGGATCTACAGCTGCTACCTGGCGCCAAGCCTGACGCTAGGGGCGTTCAGCCGGATCCTGGACGACCTGAGCTGCGATCTGCGTGGGAGATCGAAAGTAATAGTAGGAGGTGATTTCAACGCCTGGGCATAGAAATAAGGATCATCATTAACCAACCCCAGAGGACGAGCGGTCCTGGAGGCGTTTGCCTCAACGGACGTAGTGCTAAACGACGGAGTGCGACACACTTTCGCCAGAGCAGGAGCAGCCTCGTTCATTGACCTGACACTGGAGAGCACCGCGATTTCCCAGTGTGCCAGATGAGGAATCAGCGACGCCTATACAGGGAGTAAACGAGCCGGCGGGTGGCGCTCGATGTTCGAGAAGCTAATAGCAGCGAGGCTGAACGCAGCTATCAAGGACCCAGGTGGCCTCTCTCCAAGCCAATTCGGCTTCAGGAAGGGGAGGTTGACGATGGATGCAGTGGAGACAGTGAAGGAGATAGCAGGGAAGGCTCCAAGAGCTACTGTCTAATGGTCACACTAGACATAAGGAACGCCTTCAACACAGCAAGCTGGAACCGTAAGCTGGAGTCTCTGGCTGCTCTGAGTATCCCTGGATACCTACTGGAGCTGGTGAGGAGCTATTTCAGCGAGAGGGTGCTCACCGTTGACACGGACATGGGTTCCAGAGTATACGAAGTCTCTCCGTGCTCCGTGGTGGGACCCCTGCTCTGGAACACCATGTACGACGGTGTCCTGCTGCTCCCGATGTCTGGCGATACCACCGTCGTCGGTTTTGCCGACGATATAGTCGTGGTCGTGGTTGCGAAAGAGCGCAAGGAAACTGAGGAGAAGTACAACGCAGCCGTCAAGGCGATCGAAACGTATCTCTTTCGCGCCGGCCTGAAACTAGCGGCGCACAAGACAGAGGCGGTTCTTATCTGAAGCCAGAAACTGGTGGAAACGGTCGAGGTCAGAGTCGCCGGACCCGAGATAAAGTCGCAGAGGTGCATAAAATGCCTTGGCGTCTTTCTCGACACACGGCTCTCGTTTAAGGAGCTCCTCGAAAACGCCAAAAAGAATGCCAGCAGGACTGTTGGAGCGTTGTCCCGGATGCTGCCGAATATTAGAGGGCCCAAACAAGCTGCAAGGAAACTGCTGGCAAGCGGGCAGGTGAATTTCTACTTGATCCAGGTGCTAAGCGGACACGGCTGTTTCCGCTCCTACCTCAAGAGGTTTGGCCACGACGAGGAGGACGACTGCCCGGAGTGTGGATCGGGGATAATTGAAGACGCGGAGCACGTCTTTTTCGAGTGTCGCCGGGTTGACGAAGAGAGGGACAAGCTGGAGGCAACAGCAGGGACATCAATCAGACCGGAGACGCTGGTGTCGCTGATGCTGGCAGATCCAAGGATCTGGGACGCCGCTGCGGAGAAAGGAGAGGACGGGCTAAGCGACCTTCCATTGCGCGAAGCATTGCTTTGCCGCCGTACCGAGCAGTGCGGGCCCTAGCCCCGTCACGCACAAAATTGTGCTATCTCAATGTACAGCGGTAGAATAAATAACCTTATAGAATCATAAATGAATATTAAAAAAAAACATCCCACAATAAACAGCTGGTCCACAACACGCGGTTCAATGAAAGTGTGGGGCGGTTCCAAGAAAACAAAGCGGCAGCAGCAGCCAGCACGAAGGCCAAGATGGTGGAGGCGCAGGTACTGCCAGGAGCAGCACGGAGCAGCACGGAAACGGACGGCGCCGGCAAAGATGGGGTGAAGGCTGGACAATGCGTAGGAGCCGGAGAAGCAAGGGCCACCAGCAGGCGACGGCATGCGTGGTACCAGGCCGAAAGCGGATCGCGCACGTGCTGCGGCAGGAGGGCGACGCAGGGCGCGGACGGGCACCCGGCTCTCGAAAGCAGCGGTAACGGCGATCCTGCAGAAGCTAGCCGCGAAAGGATTAAGACGGCAAATGCGGTGGCTGCAGGTGGCTACCCCATTGTCCAAACGAGGGGGGTGTGACGCGTGCCGCGCACAACAATAGTGTCAAGAAACAAAAACATCTGTAAATAAATGAAACTGTAAATAAAAATATAAAGTGAATGAGAATAAATGGCGAAAGGGCTTGACAATTTGAATTTGAATGGGCGCGCGCGCCGAAGGACGGCCACGTCGGCGGCGAAAAAAGGGCTCACTGGAACGGATCGGAGAAGGAGAAGGCCGATCGCGGCGTGCACAGTAGGGCACGCCGGGGCCTATATAATGCGGGCCGCTGGCCATGGAAAAGGCACTTAGCGCTATATTAGAAGCGGTAAGCCTCTTAGTAGCGCAATTCCTAGTAATCAGCAGCGAAGTCATTTTTTGGTACAGACCGGAGCATTCGATCTGGTTTGCTACATATATTTAGCTAGGTATTAAGTTAATCTAATCTAAATCCATATTATAATACAGGATGAACTAATTAAGTTTACAAGGTTTTAGTAAAAGGGAGGCAATTGAATTCTTTCGACCACCGTTTAATAAATCCTGTCTTTATTCACCATGCTCTAAATACGACCAATGAAGTCATGTTTTGGATCCAACTTATTTAATTCTTTCCAAAGAGCAGCATTGTAAGTCGCAAGCTTGGGAAAGACACGTAGGAATGTCACTAGTTTGCACTTTAAGCCGTTTAACTTTAATATGTTTACATGGCACAATTTCTATAAATAACAAGAAAGAAATCTACAATCGAATGAGCTCGACTGAGATACCCGCTACCCATAGTAAATAGTTAATATATTTTTGAACATAACGGACAAATGCAAATTCAAGTGTAATATAATAGCATGCATACAAAAATACATACACATGTATCTATGTGTGTAAAAGCGCGTTATTATTGCATTAAAGCGGCTAATAATTATTACCATTTATTAAAATTGCTTCTCCAATATCTTATAAGATTCCTTTCCGATTACAATCAAGAACGGGTAAGAATAATTAGTTGGTCCAGTTGGCCAACCGAATGAGGCATGCTGCAGCAGCCGTTTGTGGCCATACAAAATTATTTCTTTAATAACTTCGAAAATTTTTATCTGATCGCAACCAAATTTTCAGGAATCACAAATACAATAGTTCTTAATGTACATACCAAAATACGACTCTAGCTTTAAAATTACTCTTTTTGATGATTTGAGGGGGCGAAAGTGAGCGTGGTAAAAATTTGAAACAAACTTAATTTACGGGAAAGCATAACAAATACTGTCGAAAAAAAATTAGAGCCCTATCTTGTATAGTCTCTGAGATCCAAAGAAAGCTGGACGTTATCCGTGTAAATAAGTACTTTCGATTTAGTCACAACTTTGGGCAAGATCGTTAATAAATAATGTTAACAAACAATAACGGACCCAAATGGTTTTCTTTTGGGACGCCAGAAGTGACCTGGAGGACATTAGACAAGACATTTTCAAAGAGGATCTTTGGAGACCCTCTGGTTTCGGCGCCGCCCAAAAGCTCATCCGCTCTTAATCTACCTACCGACCGAAACTGTATTCTCCCGTTCTCGGCTCCTCGCTGAAGCTGACTCGACTCAAAATTGAATCCACGCACCTCCGCCTCTTATTTTCTTGGTTTTTTTTCATTCGGCGCAGAGGGAATTTTTCTACAACCACAGAATATTTTTAACAGCAACAAACAAAATACATTTAAAAGGTATTATTCAAGCCCCTTATAATAAAAGTTGTTAGTTCCAAAAGAGCTCGTTTCGCTTCGCTTAATAAATCCATGTTTGCATAGAGAATTTACTGATTTACAAAAGTGCAACAAATGTGCAGTAATGACATTTTGGCATCCGATTTGCTACTATCTATAATGAAGTGTTTTTACACTATCTTTATTATTTTTTAAACATGTAGTTTATGAGTATTATTTGAATACCTTTTTACTTACTTATAGGCATATTCGAGATTGTCGCCACATCCGCCCCAGGACCAATCGTCATGAAGCTGTTTCGGCCTAGTGCCGCGAGAACAACCACAGGAAGCTAATTGGCCATCCCTGCAAGCACGTGCTATAAAACTGGTCACAGTTGCGGCTGCAAGAGCATGAATAAATGCCATTTCAGGTGCCGCTGAAATTAAAAAATATTTAAATAATTTTTTCTTTTACATAATCATGTCAAATGTTAGGTCAATCTTATAGTGTATCGTTGCCTATCGATATCGAAGTTAAAGTTTCTAAGTTTCTACTACCATAAATTGACTTATTGCGTTTGATTTTGACAGCTTTTTGTCAGTATATATAAGTTATATATACATATAAGTTAAAAAAAATGGCCGACAAGTTGCTATTTTAATACCGACGAAAGCATCATTTTATCAGTTACTATGACAGAGTCCAAAGACTTGACAGGGATGTGTAACCTTTGAGGACCTTAAGGGCTTATACGGATCAAAAATTGTCAGAAAAACATTTGATGAGTATCGTGTAAAAATTTCAAATTTCAAACGGACGAATGATTCTCAAACTTTAAACGCATTTTACTCGAAATTTTCTGAAAAAAGTGTTTTGGGGTCGATTTGACAGATTTAAGAAATCAAATTTTCGGCGCAAAAACGTTCTTAAATCCAGAAATAATTAAAAAAAAAATTTTTTTAATAAAAGATACGTTTCTTTTGATGGAATCCATTTGTTTTTTTTTTATTTTCGACAATTCGTTTTCGAGAATTTTTTGACTCCGCAAAGGCCTTTTCCAAAACAGTGGATTACAAAACCAGCTGCCATGAGCATACTTTCTAGTATTTTATTTCACTCTTTTGGCCAAAAATAAAGATAAACTTTACTTATCTTAACTTATCGCAGAGCTGAGAAAAATATCAAGAATGACCTATTTGTTTTTTTACCAAAAAAAAAAAGCATAAGCTCAATAGCCGAGACGATCTAGCTATGTCCATCTGTCCTTCTGTCTGTCCGATTATATGCGATCTAGTCCCTCAGTTTTGAAGCTATCTGAATGAAACTTTACAGTAAATCTTCTATATACTCTCAATCATACTTATGTCGGAACGGTCCGGATCGGACGACTGTATCATACAAATATGATAGAATAGGATAGGATGATATGCCATAGGAACGATGTCCGTTTTCACCAAATTTAATATTTGGCCACCTAAAATTATTTCAGAATTTCGATTTTAATTTCATGAAAATCAGACAACTATATCAATCAGGGAAATAAAAGAATAAATCATAACTTCTCAACATATTTTCATCAATTTTTAATTTTTTTATTTAATTTTGCAAAGGGTATACAAACTTCGGTGAGCCGAAGTTAGCTTCCTTACTAGTTTGATTTTATTTACAATATTTATTTCGCTAATAGTGACCCTACAGTATATTAGGAATCGTTTCTAAAATAGCGACTTGGTTAAATTGACACTGAAACATAAAACTTAATTTGTATTCTAAAATGAGGTACATGATACATATGCATATGTAAGTATGCTTAAGGTCATAAGTACTATACTTCTTATCACTCACCTAAGCTTGTCATTGGACCAAACACCGTTTCGTCGTTAGTAATACTGCAGTTCCATCTTCGATTTTTAAATTGAAATTGGCATTCCTAAAAAAGGTGAAAATAAAATGTATAATATTCATATAACATTTTCATACACTCAAAAAGTATAATAAATCAAGTGTTGATTGATGTTAGCTTTGTTACATAAGTCTAGTACTAACATAAGAAAAAAACAATTGAAAAATGTTGCCGGCGAAACCAGTACCACAAACAAAATTATAGAAAAGGAGTTATAAGGGGTAAAGCATAGTATCCAGACAGTAAAACGTTTGGCAGCGGAACAAATGTTTTATCTTTTCAAGAGTGACCGTTGATATTACTATCTGTTTGGCATTTTTGGCCGGCAAATGATGCGGTCATACATGCTTGTTTACAACATTTTAAAAATGTAAATACAAAATGAACAAGAAAATAAAAACTATTATTGCCATGGCAGTAATCATTGTCGTAATAGATAAGGAAGATTCTCAACCAAATAAAAAACGATCCAA
>VNJN01008842.1:0-13651 GCA_008042485.1 Drosophila mayri
CGGAGAGTCGTGTATATAATATTCTTAAATACATAGCTATGCTCGCTTAGGCTGAGCGCGGAGGTATATACACATATATATACATTGGTCCGCTCGTGCAGCAATTATGCTGACACTTGCATTCTTTGAGTGCGGGCCAATGTATAAGTGGGCGCTTCATATTTCGTCCTCTTGAAGGTATTGCGTAAACACCTGCAACAAAGTGTTACAGTGTGGACCCGTTAAGTACTCTTGGTACGATGGGTATTTAATATATGTGCATACTACAGTTCAATAGACTTGGGGGATTTTTAGAGTTTAGAGTTTCTAAAAAAAAGGATTTTGGTCAAAGTTGTCGGAAAATCCCAAGAGTTACGGATTTTTCCTTTTGATGATAAAAGTCGGAAAAAATCCCAAGAGTTACGGATTTTTCCTTTGTTGATAAATTCGAAAAATCCCAAGAGTTACGGATATTTCTTTTGTTGATTAATTCGGAAAATCCCAAGAGTTACGGATATTTCCTTTGTTGATTAATTCGGAAAATCCCAAGAGTTACGGATATTTCCTTTGATTAGGATTTGATTGATCAGCGTGTAGTTGTGATGACACTGGCCCGATATGTTCCCAAGAGTTACGGAACTTTGTCGGTTGATCTCACCAAGCTTACGAAGATTCCAGAGTTACGGAGTCTTTCTTGGGCTTTTGACGTATTCAGGACAATTTCCTGTGAGTCAAGGCTTCACCAAAATGTTTACTTGGTGGTTGAGAACAGATTAGGAAGATTCCAAGAATTACAGATTCTTTCCTATTTGTTGAAATGATGAGAAAAATTTAGGAAGATCCCAAGAGTTACGTATTCTTCCTTTTTGATTGAAAATTAGGAAAATCCCAAGAATTACAGATTCTTTCCTATTGATTAGGATTTAGGAAGATCCCAAGAGTTACGGATTCTTCCTTTTGATTGAAAATTAGGAAGATCCCAATAGTTACGGATTCTTCCTAATGACTAACGTCGGGTTGACGTGTTCGTCGGGGTCACCAAAATGTTTTTTGGTGGGTATGACAATTTAGGAAGATCCCAAGAGTTACGGATTCTTTCCTATTGATTAGGATTTAGGAAGATCCCAAGAGTTACGGATTCTTCCTAATGACTAACGTCGGGTTGACGTGTTCGTCGGGGTCACCAAAATGTTTATACGGAGGCTTCGATGCCTGGCAGATTGTGCATAAACAATTGCCTTTGATTGTCGCAACTAGCACTTGGAACTAGGTGGACGGTTTGGTTGGTTTTGGTTGGAGTTGAGTAGGGTGCATAAAGACACGGCGATGGTGTCGGGCATCAATAAAATCTCTTGGTTGAGGTAGAACTCTTACTGACTTTATTAATAAAAACTTAACAGTATATATAGGTACAAAATGCTTATGGTAACAAATATCGTATAACAAATAATGTGGGTTACTATGAATGTGGATTACTGTGTATGTGGGTTACTGTGTATGTGGGTTACTGTGTATGTGGGTTATTGTCAGCTATAAGTGACCTGGGACTTATTGCCCTATTTCACTTTCCTCATGTCCACATGCTATGCATATTCGCTTGACCTGGTAATTGATACTTTATTGACGATAAATGCATGTTGCTGCGACTGAAGAATTATTATGTATTATTCTAAATATTATTGCTTATGAATAAGCGGTGCCGTGACTGAACAATATATATTCAATGTATGTACCCAATCCCAAAAATGTATAGTTGTAGTTTTCCGTAGCTTTATAAATATTTATTTGTTGAGTAGAAAAAATATAAATAATTTAAGCCAGTAATAATAACAGGGTAATTATGTGTGTGGATATGTGTATGGGCGCTGGAGAGCTTTTAGTGGACTGTATTTGAGAATTATTTATCGATGGATGGACATACGACTGTACATATGTATTTACGTATGTATATTGTTCGGGGCTAGGACTTGATTTTGTGTGAAATATATGCAGTCACTGTAGAGGAATATGAAACCAAGGGTAATTATGTGTGTGTGTATATTGTAATGTAACATTTTGACAGTCGAACAACGATTATGAATATGGACATATGTATGTATAAATATGAATATGGACATTTGTATGTATGTATGAACTGAGGAACTGAAGTAAAGACCGTTTGTCTGTTGATGTAAGAATACATATGTACCGAGGAAGAACGGAATAAACGCAGACAGAAATAAAACGGAGTTGGAACTAAGGTAAAGACCGTTTGCCTTTTGATGTACGTATATATGTACCGAGGAATAACGGAATAAATGCAGACGGAAAGATAACGGAGTGGAATTTCGTACTTATCTTCTTTATAAAAAGGTAATCCAGCTCAAAGGACCAAATGATTCTGTGTAGAATGCTGTAGAAAATCACGCCAATAGCACGCCCAGGAATTAGATCGTAATTTGTTGGAATTTGTATGGAGACGCACGTCTGCTTTATTCAACTTCATATATGTCACTAACTGCACTAGCTTACAGAATTAACTCCCCGCTCCCGCTTACAGAACTTCAGAAAAAACGAGAGCGGGAGTGCAACGGCGATCGGCACATCTCGCTCCCGAACCTCGCTTCACAGAGCAGAGATCGGACGACCGATTGCTAAGAGCGGTGCTCTTCGACCTGCTCTGCCCGGCGGCCGTACAGTGGCTCCTGGGGCTCTTTGGTCCCTAAATACCTCCTCTAATACACTTCAAACACAACACGATTTTATTGCTGGCTTGTTCGACATTTCGCTGTCTCAAGTCAACCATGTAAGAAATTCCTTAAAGCGCTTGCTTGATCTTTGTTTTGTCTCTGATCCAGCGAGCGTCAGTTTAGCGAGGGTTTCGCCTCTGACGCATCCTGAATTGGTCTGATTTATACATGTGCACTGACATGGCTGATGCTGTAGACATTTTTTACAATGCGATGAATTCATACTTCTCGGAATGTGTTCCGTTATACTATCCCTCATTTTCAAATAAACCACCTTGGTTTATTAAGAATTGAGTCGCTTGAAAAATGTAAAGTCAAGGCTGTACGCGACATTTAGAAAAACCGGTTCTCGTTCTGACCTCTTTAATTATATATTGGCTCGGTCAAACTTCACCGTACTGAACGCACAGTGCTACAAAAATTATTTGACTGGTTGCAGGGTCCAATTTTTCCAGGATCCTAAACAGTTCTATAATTTTGTTAATACTAAACGTAAGGCGGTAACTCATCCTTCATCAGTTTCGTTTGCAAACGCAACTCTGAAGGGCGATCAGGCAATTGCCGATCTATTTGCCCAATTTTTTCAAACAACATACTCCACTTCCACTGACCTAAATCAGACTTATTCTTTTAGCTTGCCCAGTTCGAACTTAATTTTCTGTCCATGTTTAAATGAAAGCTCTCTCCTTTTAGATCTTCATCGTGTAAAGCCAGTTTATCTGGCAGGTCCCGACGGAATACCGGGCTGTGTGCTTAGGTATTGTGCCTATGCCCTGTGCTTGCCCCTTCTTAAATTGTTTACCTAATCCTTAGAAACCTCGCACTTTCCCCTTATTTGGAAGGAATCATTCATTATTCCTCTCCACAAAAAAGGTAAAAAATCGGAGGCCAACAACTATAGAGGCATCTCTAAGCTTTCGGCCATTCCTAAACTTTTCGAAAACATTATTACTCCACATAGGCAGCACCTTTGTAGATCGGTAATTTCTCCATGTCAACATGGATTTGTTAAGCGATGATCAACAACTACAAACCTTCTGGAGCTCACTTCCTTCATTATAAGGGTTTTCCAGAATAACCTTTGAACGGATGTAATTTATACTGACTTCAGTAAAGCATTCGATTCTGTTAACCATTCCCTCAGAAAACTCGACTTAATGGGTTTTCCAATTGATCTTCTTAGGTGGATCTCTAGTTATCTGACTGGCAGGACGCAAAAAGTCCTCTTTAAAAATAATTTATCTAATGTTCTTCAAGTCACCTCAGGTGTCCCGCAAGGGAGCCACCTGGGGCCCTTATTGTTTACATTATTTATTAACGATCTGCCCAAAAATAAGACAAATTCTAGAGTACTCATGTACGCTGATGATGTCAAGCTTTGCGTGCAATACAAAGACGTTGCTTACCAGTCTGACTTACAAACAGATCTTGATAGCTTCCAAACCTGGTGTTGCATAAACCTACTAAACTTGAATGGCTCTAAATGTAAGCTAATGACATTCTCTCGTTTCGTACCCAAGCTTGCAATTTACACACTTAACTGCTGCTCGTTGGAAAGAATTAACTCAGTTGATGACTTGGGTGTCCGTCTGGATCCCAAACTTGACTTTATCGATTATTATAATAAAGCCAGGCGTATGCTGGGATTTATGAAACGGTGGTCGAAAGAATTCGATGATCCATATGTTACTAAAATTTTATATATTTCATTAGTTCGCCCTATTTTAGAATATGGATCTTGCGTTTGGAGTCCAATGTACGGAGTCCATAGTAAACGCATTGAATCGGTTAAAAAGAACTTTTTGCTTTTCGCTCTACGCGGTTTAAAATGGGATGCTGACCAGAGATTACCCTCCTATTATAGTAGACTTCTTCTAATTAACTTGCCCTCCTTAGCCAATCGTAGAACTATGCTAGGCATTATTCATTTATAACCTTATTAACGGTGACGTGGAAAGTACGGACTTGTTAGGCCAGATCAATTTCCACGTTCCGAGTAGAAATACTAGATCCTACATACCATTAGTTTTGCGCCGTTGTAGAACCTCCTATGAACTGCATGACCCCTTTAGGGTACTGTTTGCAAGTTACAATGATTTGTACTCGGCAATCTCACATGCTTATTGTCTTCCTAAACTAAAAACTTTAATCCTTACCCACTTAAATTGCATGCAAGCAAACATTCAGGCAGCTCGCCCGTAGTTTATTTCCTCGTATTCTTTCCTATATTTTCAATAGCGTCTACTAATATCTAACCCTAACAGGCACGTGCCTGGTTTCATAAGGGCCACTTGAATGTATTGACCGTAGTGCATCAACGTCCTAGATAATAATAGATCATATTACATATTTAAAACATATTACATCTATACGTATACATTTGTAAAATGTTTAAGAACTAAACAGAAAATCAATTATCTTTAAAATAAAATAAATACGAATAACGAATACGAATAATAACAAGGTCGATATTCGGCATACTGACATGAGACAGGAAATGCAGAAGGGCGTCATTGAATGCGCAACATAGGCCATTGAGAAGTACAGCATTGAATCAGATATTGCCAAGCATATTAAAAACGAGTTCGATTTCAAATTCAAGACCACATGGCACTGCATTGTAGGTACAAGCTTCGGATCATATGTGTCCCACCAGCCTGATCATTTCATATATTTCTATTTAGGCCACTTAGCCATTATATTGTTGAAAAGCGGTTCGTTAAAAACAGCCATTCCACTTGTTTAATTTTCGGAATAAATTCCACCAGTGTTTTCAACAAAATTCAATTATGTAATGTAATGGGATGAGCTTTATAAAGAACTAAATAACCAAAAGCTTGATTTTGACAGATCCTATAAGTCATTATCAAGGACCCGGCTACCACAGCAAAATACTATGAATGAGCATGCCGAAATATTAGTAGACCGCTTCAACACAGACAAAGCCAATTGGTCTCGAGTATCTAAATTCTTACTAAAATTAAGAGAGAATTTAATATACATAAAACAAAGATATAATTTGGACATTTCAGTGCCAACTATATTTAACACACCATTGACAGTAGAAACTGGAGACAAGCCGGAATCATCGGATTCGCCAGCTCTCGAGCCAGCTGGGATAGATTACCCGGTCTCAACAGATCCAGAAATAGAGTAAAAAGATATAAATAACCTATTCAATCTGAAACATCAGATCAGGACCTCTCAGACAATAACCACAGCATTGTAGAAGTTAAACCAATCACAATGACTGATGAAACTATTGCCCAAAGGGTATACATTAAAAAAAATTTCGTGTTCTATTCCGGAATTTAACGGACAAAAGTTGCACTTAAAAAGATTCACAACAGCTTTGAAGTTACTCAACCTAACAAAGGGTACATTTGAAGACCTAGCTGTAGAAGTGATCAAATCCAAAATTGTGGGATCAACACTGTACAAAGTGCAGAATGAAACCACAATAAAAGGAATAATAAAGAAATTGCAAAACACTATAGTCGGCGAAACAGCCGACGTAATCAAAGCTAAGATGGCAAAAACCGTCCAGAAAGGCAAAACAGCCGAAAAATTCACGATGGAAATAGACAACTTACGAAAGCTCCTTGAAGCTTCGTATATTGACGAAGGCCTTTCGGCCGAAAACGCTGATAAATTCAGAACAAAGGCCATCACCACAATGGCTAACAATTGTGAGCATGGCCGACTTAAAACAATATTAGAAGCAGGTAACTTCTCTAACATGAATGAAGCCGTCACTAAGTACATACAATGTAGTACTGAAATGACTGGCAATGCTAATACAATATTGTACGCCAACAAAAGGAATAATTATTTACCGCGATAGTAGAAATAATTATCGCGGTACAGGTAATGGCCGAGGTAACAACCGAAACAATGGCTATAACCAAAATAACGGTTACTACCGGAACAACTATAATAATCAGAACAACAACAACAATTATAGAGAAAATAACCGTATTGGAAACAACCGTGGAGGCAACAACCGCGGGGCAAACACCAATAATAACAACAGTAACTACAATGTCCGAGTAGCCCAAGGTAATTCGGGAAACCAACAGAACCCTTCAGATGTTTAGAGCCAATAACTAGCTCAATAAAAACCATCAACCTTAACCTCAGTATCTTTGAGAAAATTAGCAATGAAAGGACAGAATAAGGTTGTTGCTTGACCCTGTTGCTTGATACTGGTGCAGGCATATCTATATTAATAGAGAACACATATCAATTTGAACATGTTAATGATAAAATTCATACCCAAATATCGGGAATCGGAGAAGGAACAATTTCTTCTAAATGCTTAGCCTCAATAGAACTCAATACAGGTAAATATATAATTCGGCACGACTTCTATTTAGTCGAGCAAAATTTCCCAATACCTAGTAATGGCATACTAGGCATAGATTTCATTAAACAATATGATTGCCAACTAGATTTTACTCAGAGTGGCGACACACTGATTCTTCGCCCAAAAACCCTTAATTATACAAATAAATTACAATTAATTCATACTTGTGAAAATAATGCCACAGTACTCCCAGCTCGTTCCGAAGTTGTCCGTGAAATACAAATCCCCTCAGTAAAAAATAAAATTCTGATACTAAATCAGGTTTTCACCAAATTGAACTTGAAAAAAGTTCCAGGGATATAAGGTCATTTTCGACGAGCAATGGCTCGTATCGCTTTACGAGATTACCATTTGGCTTAAATATAGCCCCAATTTCATTCCAGAGAATGATGACTATCGTTTCCACCGGATTAGAACCGTCGCAAGCATTTCTTTATATGGATGACTTAATAGTCGTAGGATGTTCAAGAACTTAACTGATGTCTTCGAGAAATGTAGGCAACATAACCTAAGCTAAAATGTTCATTTTTCATGCATGAAGCCACATTTTTGGGACATAATTGCACTGATAAAGGAATCTTGCCAGATGACAAAAAATATGACGTCATAAAGAACTATGCAGTCCCACATGATGCGGACAGCGCTAGACGATTCGTTGCCTTTTGCAATTACTATAGGCGCTGTATAAAAAATTTTGCCGATTATTCTCGTCACATAACCAGGTTATGTAAAAAGGATGTAAAATTCGAATGGACATCTGAGTGCCAGAATGCCTTCGATCATCTTAAAACAGCACTTATAAACCCAACCTTGTTACAATATCCAGATTTCACTACAGAATTCTGCATAATAACCGATGCAAGTAAGCAAGCATGTGAAGCGGTTTTAACTCAAAGCCATAATGGACTCCAACTTCCAATTGCATACGCATCAAGATCCTTTACCAAAGGAGAAAGTAACAAGAGTAGTACTGAGCAAGGACTAGCTGCTATTCATTGGGCTATAACACATTTCCGACCATATATTTATGGTAACCATTTCACGGTTAAAAGAGACCATAGACCATTAACTTATTTGTTTTCAATGGTAAATCCCAGTTCAAAATTAACACGTATGAGTCTTGAATTAGAGGAATTCGATTTTACGGTAGAATACCTGAAGGGGAAAGATAATTTTGTCGCATCAAGGAATTACAAAATATTACCGGAACTATAAATAAAGTCACTACAAGAAACCAAAGTAGACAGAAATCCTGCGCAGGAGAAAAAGGATTGCCTAGGCAATCTGAAGAAAAAGCTTCAAAGCCCAACGTATATGAAGTCATTAATAATGATGAAGTACGTAAAGTAGTGACCTTGCATGTAAGTAATAAGATATGTTTATTCAAACACGGAAAGAAAATTACAGCAAGTTATGATGTGGGCGATTTGTATACTAATGGAACCCTTGACTTAGGTTAATTCTTTCAAAGGCTTGAAAAGCAGGCCGGTATTAACAAGATCAGCCAACTCAAAGTGGCACCGTGGGAAAATATCTTTGAACTCGTTTCAATAGGTAATTGTAAAATAATGGGCAATAAGATACTGAAATCATTAAGAGTAGCGCTACTCAACCCGGTGACCGTAATAAATACGAAAAACGAAAAAGAAGCTATACTGTCTACATACCATGACGATCCAATACAAGGAGGTCACACTGGCATTACAAAAACCTTGGCCAAGGTCCAGAGACACTACTACTGGAAAAATATGTCTATAACAGGAACACCAGAAAAAGCTGTCGACAGGGTAATTGTGGATACAATTGGTCCACTACCGAAATTGGACAATGGAAATGAATACGTAACAACATTAATATGCGATTTGACAAAGTATTTGGTAGCAATACCAATACCAAATAAAAGTGCAAATACAGTAGCTAAAGCTATATTTTAAAACTGTATTCTGAAGTACGGTCCAATGAAGACGTTCATTACGGACATGGGAACAGAATACAAAAATTCAATCATTGAAGATCTATGTAAATATTTAAATATTAAAAACATAACTTCAACTGCACACCACCACCAGACTGTAGGTACCGTGGCGCGAAGCCACAGAACATTTAATGAGTTCATCCGTTCCTACATCCCAGTAGACAAAACTGATTGGGATACATGAAGACGTTCATTACGGACATGGGAACAGAATACAAAAATTCAATCATTGAAGATCTATGTAAATATTTAAATATTAAAAACATAACTTCAACTGCACACCACCACCAGACTGTAGGTACCGTGGAGCGAAGCCACAGAACATTTAATGAGTTCATCCGTTCCTACATCTCAGTAGACCAAACTGATTGGGATACATGGATACAATACTTCGTATATTGCTTTAACACAACCCCCTCTATGGCACAGAATTACTGTCCATACGAGCTAGTTTTTGGTAAAATTTCAAATTTGCCAAAACACTTCAATAGCATAGATAGACTAGAGCCACTTTATAATGTAGAAGATTATTAGCTAGAATAATGCTAGATGATAACAAAAAAAAAAGGTACGACAAAACTAGTTTAGATTTTGAATTAAAAATAGGAGACCAGGTTTTATTGAAAAATGAAACAGTGCATAAGCTAGATTTTCAATATACATGTCCTTATAAGGTAGAACAAATAGGTGATAGAGATAACATAACTATAACAAATATAAAAAATAAAAAACAATTAGTACACAAGGATAGATTAAAACCATTTATTTCATAACTAATTTAGTTCTTTTTATATTTTACATATGGCCATACATAGCATACAAATTATATTACAACTATATAAATAACATAAGAATTAATGAGATAACTACTTAAAAAAAAAATTTAATAAAAAAAAAATTGAAAAAAATTTTTTTAAACAAAAACAAAAAAAATTCTTTATAAAATATATATATGTATATATATGTATAATTATAAAATAACATCATTATATTACGTTATTTTTCAAAAGGAGGAAGATGTAGTATGCACATACATTGAATACCCATCGTACCAAGAGTACTTAACGGGTCCACACTGTAACACTGCGTTTACGGAATACAATCGCCGGTCATAATCCTTAATAGTACGAAATATGAATCGCCCACTTATACATCGGCCCGCACACTAAGAATGCAAGTGTCAGCATAATTGCAACACGAGCGGACCAATGAAACAATGGTTTCTCCAAATATCTTATGAATTGGAAGAAAATAAAATTAAAAAGAACTACCCAAAAACTCAAAAACTCTTCTATATACTCTCACTCGTACATATGTCGGAACGGGCCAGATCATACGACTATATCATATAGCTGTCATATGAACAATCGGAAAATTTAAAAAAAAAAAAAATAAAAAAACCATCAGTTTGCCGATTTTCAAACCATTTTCCTCAAGTTTAAGGTTTGGCAACTAATTAATATTACAGAATGTCGGTGTTAATTGTTTTTTTTTTATACCCTATACCAAAGGTACAAAGGTATTATAGTTTCGTGCGAGTGTAATTTATCTGTAACAGGAAGAAGGAGGCGTGTCAGACCCCCAAAAGTTACCTAAATACCACTAAAGGAGTCGATATAGCCATGTCCATCTGTCCGTCCTTCCGTCCGTCTGTCCGTCTGTCCTCCTGTCCGTCTGTCCTCTTGTCCGTCTGTCCGTCTGTCTGTATGAACGCCTAGATTTCAGAGACTATAAGAGCTAGAGGCATCAAACTTGGGATTTAGACTTCTTATGTGTGCACGCAGATCAAGTTTGTTTTAAATTTTTGCTGCTCCCCTTTTTGGTGGAGCTATTTGAAAAAAAAAACATATATCTCCCAAATTTATAAAGTTGTGTGAACCATATTTAAAACCTGTATGTATTTTACCAAAATACATATATTACCTAAATTTGCAATCGTGCCATAAATAGCGGAGATATAGGCTTTTTACTTTATACACAAGAGCAGCCCAGGTAGAGGGCTTCAAATAAATTAAAACGTTCATTATACATTTTAGTTATGTTCACACTTTTATGAAATTAAAATTGCCTGTTTTGAATTGGTTCGTGGTGCAGTTGTCTAAGCTGCAGTCAACCCGAAATGTTTTTATGTCATATAAAATAAAAATCACGGGTTCAGGTCCATTCTGCGACGAGTAATTTTTTTTCTAATTTTTAATCAATAATTCAATTCAATAATCAAAATAATTATAGTATAAAAACCTTATAATTTTTTAAAATTAAAAAATAAAATTGTTTACCCCTTGCGGCAGCAATCGAACTCAGACCATTGGCTTACACACAAAACATATATGCAGTTTTACCCACTGAGCTATCGACCTTGCTCTTGAAGTGGAAGACATTTGCATTATATGTACATTTCTTAGTCTTATCTCCTTCTTTCATATAATTTTGGCACGCGCGTTGTAATGGTACAGGATATTCTACTGTCGGGACGCCCGACTGTAATTCCATCTTGTTTAATTCTGCAAGGGTATATAAACTTCGGTGAGCCGAAGTTAGCTTCCTTTCTGGTTTTTAGTTCGATTTAGTTTTAAATTAAGCATTATAAATTAAAATAAGTAAAATATAATATTAGTATAAGTAATAATATAAGAAATATAAATAACTAGAAGGTGCCCGCAGTTTTGCTTGCGGTGGATAATTTTGTAGTTGTTGTAGTTCTTGGTGTAGTTGTGGTTGCTTTTGTTGCAACCTTAATAAGAATGCTTGGTCGTGCAGGACTCGAATATAGTCTTCGAGTTGAGCCAGTTGGCCCTCTGCTCCGCTTGTTACCGCCGCCGTATTCGAGTTTATTTTGGCAATGAACGCGTCTTCAAAAAATCAAAAGCGCCAGACAGAGAGAGAAAACGTACAGAGAGAGGTACGAATTGCCAAAATAAAATACACCGAAAAAGAGAGCGCATCGCTCCATGATGCTCACTTTTAAATAACTGTCTGTTATCGTGGTAAAGACAGGAAGAGAGAAGAGGAGATGGTCAGAGAGATATATGTGGTCTGTGTTGATAGAATTTTGTTATATTTTATTGTTAAGTTTAATTTAGTTTTAAATTTTTAATTTTTAAGTCGTAAGAAGAAATCAAAATCAGACACAATTTGCGGATGGGAGAAATGGGGAATATTTTATGATTTTCTAAGATCAATAAATATAAAGAAATCAAAATCAGACACAATTTGCGGATGGGAGAAATGGGGAATATTTTATGATTTTCTAAGATCAATAAATATAGTACACATTAGAATATCCAATATTAAATTAAATAGGATCTTTATCATGTATCATGAATAAATTATCAGTTTTATATATAGATGATGACTGCCCCCTGCCCCTTTCCCAAAGCCCAGCGGCTTGAACGCTTTGACGGGGCTTATTCGTGTGTGTTGCTTGTATAATTTAATTTTAATTTATTGTTAATTTATTGTTAAGTTTAATTTAGTTGTAAGTTTTTAATTTTAAGTTTTTAGAAGAAATCAAAATCAGCCGCTGATCAATTATTGTAGTACACAGAGTCAGAGAAAGCGAGAGAGAGAGAGAAACAGGTCGAGAGAATGCATTCAATGCTTGTGTATAATTGGTTGGAATTATTATTCCTACTTTAGGCTAATGTAATTTTTTTTTATAATTTACCTACAGCTTCAGTAAAACCACCATATGAATCCTTAAAGTATGAGGATTCCCTCGATAAATTTTCATATTGCTAATTGACTTAGATCAGTGTTTTTTTGCCGCTAGAAAAAAAAGAGGAAGATTCTTAGAGTTTCAAAAATCGATAAAAAATATTAAACATTAAAATATCCGATATTAAATTAAATCTTTTGTAAGGATGCACTACGGCCGAGATATAAACTCAGCGGCCCAGAGTCCCTTCCAGTTAAATTTATTTAATGGAAACGCCAAGAAATGGAGGAGGCCGAGATTTTCGAGAGTTTTAGGGGTGGGTTTGCCGACTCTGCCTGCCAGATTTCTATTTGCCCACGCTGGGCGGGATTCCGCTACCGGCCCTGGAGTCCCAGCGGCCAGACCCTTCCCCTAGAGACTGGAGCTGTGGCTCGGGGTGCCCCAGCAGCCTGCTCCCGCGCCCGCAACCCTGACCTATGACCACGGCGCCGGCGTGCCCGAGCTGCCGCGGCCCGTCGGCTCCGCCGTGGTATCCCGACGGCGGCCGACGCCCTCCCCTAAAATGCCCTATGACTCGCAATTGGTCAGCTGAGGCGCCCGGGCTAATCCCTGGGGCGCATCCTGAGATCGGGCTGGCGACTTGGTGAATCCCAGAGTCGCCGCCCGCACCCACGCCCGGAATTAATCCCAGCGGCGGGGTGCTCCTGTCCCGTCCTGCCCAACTCCGCGCCTGGAGGTACCCGACGGCGGCTGAGATGGGGAGGAGGGGCACAGCGGGGTGTGCAGGGGTGGCTGGTTGCCAAGGAGAAAGACAGTATTTCACTAGTTCATGTTTTCATTCATTTATTTTATTCTAATTGTTGTTGTTTCTCCTACGCTAGTTTTCTAAAACTTAGTTCCTAGCTTTTCCCAGATTTTATCAATCCCTCACACCATTTTCTTAA
>VNJN01008867.1:0-130695 GCA_008042485.1 Drosophila mayri
AAATTAACAAATTTGCTTGATTTTAACAAAATTTCCATGCAATTTTCCAAAAATATGCAGGCAAATCGTCCGTTTCCTGATTTTGGGTAACAGGCGAACAGAAGGCAGTAGCAAGCAACTGGAAACTGGCTTAAACTGTTATAAAAACGTAGCCAAGTTTCAAACCTTATTGGTTATTGGATGGTTTGAAACTTGGCTATTTTATAACAGTTTATAATAGTTTTCAGTTGCTTGCTACTGCCTTCTGTTCGCCTGGTATCTAACTAACTCTTATACCAATATCGCAACTCATATACTTATATCGTAACTCTTATACTTATATCGTAAATCGAATTTGAATATCGTAAATCGTATTTGAATATCGTAATTCGTATTTGAATATCGTAAATCGTGTTTGAATATCGTATTTGAATATCGTAAGTCGTGTTTGAATATCGTATTTGAATATCGTAAATCGTGTTTGAATATCGTAAATCGTATTTGAATATCGTAAATCGTGTTTGAATATCGTAAATGGTGTTTGAATATCGAATTTGAATATCGTAAATCGTGTTTGAATATCGTATTTGAATACCGTAAATCGTGTTTGAATATCGTAAATCTTGTACCAATATCGTAAATCATGAACCAATATCGTAAATCTTATAACAATACCGTTAATCTTACTCCAGTATCGTAAATCTTATACCAATATACAAAATAAAGCAAAGTTTTTATAACAGATTTGTTAAGCCATTAAAAATTAGCATATCAAAGGTTTTGGAACTGAATTTAAGGCATTTTTGGCTAAGTTATGGTTTTTTTAATTTATTTATGTTTTTAATCTTAAATGAAAGGGTAACTTGGGCTTCTTTGGGGCTTGTAGATAGCGAATGGGGCATTTGGGACCCTATAAATCATATATATTATTGAAATCAACGAATTTGTACTGAAAATGGCAAGATTAAAGTCTGAATTTGTGTCTACAAAATCAAATTTGGCGGTTTATTTTGCTGCTTGACATGCCAGCAAGACAACCCGCCAAATATAATTAACGTCTTATTGAATTTGAATTCAAATTAAAAAGAGTGAGAGAAATTAAGAGGGAGATTGAATCGGAGTACGATGCACTCTTATTATGATATCAGAAAAGCTGCTCTCTTTGTTTGTTTACCTTTTTTCTTAAGAGCTGTTAATGTGTGGAACTTAAGAGCGAGAGAATGAAAACAATCCACTCTGTTGTTATTTTAACATCTGTAAAGCTGCTCTCTGTTTGTTTACCTTTACTCTTGAGCATATGTAAAGTTGTGGAACTTAAGAGCGAGAGAATGAAAACAATCCACTCTTGTTGTTATTTTAACATCTGTAAAGCTGCTCTCTGTTTGTTTACCTTTACTCTTGAGCATATGTAAAGTTGTGGAACTTAAGAGCGAGAGAATGAAAACGATCCACTCTTGTTGATACATTTGTCTTTGTTTACCTTTTTCCTTGTAGTTAGATATTGCAATTTGTGGAATTTGAGAGAGAGAGAGAGGTAACGGAAACGATACACTCTTCTGGTTATATTGACATTTGGAAAGCTGTCGATTTTGTTTCCCTTTTTTAGTCTTAAGGTCTGACCACTGTTGATCAATTTTCTCAAAAACTGTCATTGGGATTTTAATGAAACTTCCTGGGATAATACTTGAATAAGTGCTCCAAAATCTGGCTTACCGTGCATTTGCGCACGACCTCGTAAGGGGGAGCAATAACCAAAAAGGTAGAGCCTTGATTTTTCAAATGGATAATTAAAGCACTTGCGATGCTCAACTCTTCCCAAACCCAAGAAAAACTATTAGTAAATTTAATTCTCAACATGCTGGAAGTTTATTTTGTTAAAATTAGTGCCTTATTTACAAAATAATTAAAATATAAAAATGTCTCCGTGTTCTATTTTCCCACCGTTCCGTTTCGACGTTAACTCACCGACGCTATTTTGAGGGGTAGTCATCGATATGTTACGGTTATCGAACGCAAAGAAAATAAATAATAAACAAAAGCAGTAATATCTTTTGCTTGCACTATTTTTCAACTTTATTTGACCAACAAAAAAAAAAGGAAGCAATTTTCAAAGCTCTTAAACTACATTTACAGGCGAAATCCCATGATATCCATGAAGATATTCACGTTTTGCCTTCAAATAAATTTATTTTGGTTGGTTTCCATCCTATCTTCGGGTTATTCTGCTAATCCTGTAGCTGTTTTATCATGTGCTGGGTGTAGGCGGCCACAAAGTTGGCCATTTTGGCATACACCTGATACGGATGCTCAAACGCCGGCGGCATGGCCCCCGTTGGTGGATTATACTCCACTGGCTGACGCGGCGGAACAGCCCGCGGATGTGGTGGCACCGACACCGGCACCAACGGCGGTGGAGCTAACTGCTCCCGCTGGACGAGCGACAGACAAATGTCACCCACCTGCAGCTGCTGACACTTGAGTTCGTACAACTGCATCGACAGCTGGGGATTGCAGGAGGCCCAGCCCTGGCCGTAGACAAAGAGCGGATGCCCGGGCAGCACCTCCATGTGCACCTGCAAGTCGATAAGAGGCTTATTATTCACTGGAAAATGCAGCCACTCGCTGCTTACCTTGTCATGCTGTGTGTCATAGCTGAAAGTGATGGTTACTCCCTGACCGGGGGCAGCTCCACGGTCGATCCTCACCACGGTGGCCTCGCGCAGATCAAACATTTGGCTGCGCAGCGCCGACTGTATAAAGTCCTCGGTGCGTATGTCCTCCACACGTCGCATGGCACCGCTGGAGAGCTCAATGTAGGAGCCGCGGTGGAAGCAGTTCGAATCCGAGGCGTCCGGCTGACTGCAAATGGAAACCCATTGAGGATACACACACAGTGGACACGGATGGAGCTGGGCCTTGCTTACTTGATGGACTGCTGCTGCTGCTGCTGTGGATGAGGCCTCCTATAGCCGTAGCTGGCCGTGGTCTCCATGGGCATGTGCATGACTTGTTCTTTCGCGGAGCAGCTCGCCTGAACTGAGCCGGGCCGAACACTTGATACTCAATAAATATTCATTCAGTCGAGCTCGGTGTTTTCCGCGGAATTTCCACGAATGTCGCCCACTCATACATATATCCCAGCTGGTGCCGGTACCTACGGCCTATGGCTTTATGGCCATAATCTGCTCAGCGTAACAGGTACGCGGAGGATTGCTACCTGCGTTGCGCCGCATTCCGGTGATTTCCGCTTAAGCGCTCTATGTCCATTGTCTTGCCATGACCAGGGGTCCATCGGCGCCGCGCTGGCTGTTGCGCCAGGCGCCTTGCACCGTCAGGAACCCGGCCATGCATCAGTTTCCAATGAAGCTCACTGTTACTCTCTCGCTCTCCCTTTTTGCTTTCTCATTCTCTACTTTTATTTGGTCTTTCGTTTTCTCTTAACCGACGTCGTCCCCGCTGGAGGCACCGCCGCCTTAGGACCCCAGCTGAGGCCCAAGGCATACAAGTAGTAGCCGCCAAAGAAGTAGAGGACCCCCAGTGCTGCATACACCGAGGTTAGCAGGAGCGGCAGAAAGGGCAGCCGCTTATCCAGGCCCAGCATAAGGGCCAGCAGATGCTCGTAGAGGGGAATCGCCAGAAAGCCTAGCATGTAGAGCCATTCCCAGACATGGAAGCCCCGGAAGCCGGGAAAGATGCGATACAGCTGGCCGTACATCATGGCCACGTACGACATGTACAGCGAGTAGCGGGGTATAAACAGATCCGGGTCGAAGAGCAGCGGGAACAGGGAGAAGTAGCCGGCAATGCCCAGGATATAGGCGTATCTTGCATCCTCGCGGTTGACCAGGGTCAGCAGGCTGCAAGTTGGAGAGTTATCTCCTTTTGTGCCAGGAAATGGAGCAGCCGAGCAGGAGCACTTACCAAAGCGGAATTAGCACCATCAGAATGGCCTTCTCATGGACATGCCAGCCAAAAACAAAGGAGGAGCAGCCGCACAGGACCACCGAGCGTAGGAACACCAAAGGGCTTTGTCTGCGGGGAAAAAGTAATGTGAAAAAAGGGAAATAACTTGCAGCTTAATTTCTCCTTGGCTTACTTTTTGGGACTCCGGAAGAGCTTCACCAGAATGGGCAGCATGAAGAGGACAGTCAAAACGAATGTCACCGGCGGTGTGATGGCTGGCAGCACCGTATGCCTCACCTCCTGGACTAGACCCGACGTGGTGGAGGCGGCACCCCCGGGCACACGCAGAACGCTGGCCGCCACCTTGTCGGCGGTGTTGTACAGAGCCCAGAAATTGGGCGCCCAGTAGGCGTGTGTCAGGCCGCGCTTAAAGGGAAAGAGCCGGGACAAGACCTGCGGCAGTTGCTGCACAAACGGGCCGAAGGCCAGGGCAAACGGTGTGAGTCCCACGGCCAATAGCTTGATCACAGCCGCTGCCATGGCTGCCACGCTGGCCTGCTCCAGGCAGTAGAAACGCAGCAGATATACACCAAAGGCGGGGGCCATGTACAGGAAGATGTGTTTGAAGTTCAGGAGGACGGCGAAGGCAAAGGCGCTCCAGAGGTAGCGCTGCCGTATGAGACACGCAATGCTCAGCAGCAGGATGCCAAACAGGAAGCCGTTGTACTGGAAATGGATGTGATCCACGAACAGCAGTCCCACGTTGAGGAGCAGCAGCATGGCGCCGGCAAAGTGCTGCTGTGAATCTCGTGCCAGCCCCAATGCACCCAGGCAACTGCGCACGCTCAGCACATAGACCAGATCCGTGACAATCACCGATAAACGCTGGAAGTAGATCGTCGCCTTGGACTCGTAGTCGAGATTGTGCACCTCCAGCATCCGGGGATCCACATGGCGGGCCACCTGCGACAGCAGCCACTCGAAGTAGGCGAAGAATGGTGGATAGTCCAGCGTCCACTCGCTGGTGGCCTCCACGTACCAGCGATTTAGCGGCAAGCTATGCGTGATGGCCAGCCAGTTGCGGTGCACCTCAAAGTCTGTGGAATGGCTGCAAGGATCTGTTTAGTGGATTATAGGGGAGCTGGAGGCGTGGCCACTTACTAGGCGGGAATGAGGAGGATCTTCAGGCCGGTGCTAATGCCCACCAAGTGCCAGAAGAGATCCTTCATCGTTGTCGTCGGCTTCCTCGGTTCGTATTGGGCCTGATAACAACCAGTGTGGCCGTATTGGTCAGCCGGTATACTTCTGATAAGTGCGACCAGCACCCATTTCGTGATAAACCGCTCTTCTCCGGACGAATTTCAGTATTTTAAAACGGAAAACTATCGACGGCGTTATCGCTGCTCGTGCATCTCTATGCAGTTCTACTTACGCATTTGCGAATTCAGGCGTCGAATTTAAATAAATATTGTGGACTCGAGCCGGCTGCCAGAGACCAACCGTTGCTGCCAACTCGAAGCCAAGACCGTGTGCCAGCCGGGCCATGTACGCCACCAACAATGGCGGGACGAACAAGGCGCCAAACAGGTTAGTTTCGCCGCCGAAACGAACTCGGTGTACCACACACACCCTCTCCTGCCATTCCCCACCCCCTCACAGGGCAGAGGCGGTACAGCCGAGATTTGCGAGATTTTTTTCTAATGCCTCTTATTCGGTTGCTCCTTCATGTGGACCTCTTCCCGCAGCAGTGGCACCTCCATGTTTGACAACACCATTACCGTGACCCCAATCAAGGTGGAACTGAGCTCGGCCGTCGCCCAGGCGTACGCCGCTGGCAAGGGCCAAGCATCAACGGCGGCGGCGGTGCAGCGTAGGACGCCCAATGCAGTGGTGGTGACCACCACCACCACAGCCCCCAACAGTCAACATCAGCAGCAGCAAACGCATCAGCAGACGCTGCAGCTGGCGGGAGGCGGAGGAGGCACCGCCACGCTCACCTTGCCCATGCAAGCGACTCTGGTGTCCTCGAATAATGCATCCTGCACCATCGTCAATCCCGGCGGCATGAGTGTGACGACCAACAGCGCCGCCAGCACCACAGGGAGCACGCCAAAGGAGAAGACAACGACGACAAAGGCGAGTCGGGCGCAGGTGGCGCGCAAACCGCCACCCACGATTGACAATTTCTGGCCCAATATTGTGAGCGAAGTGCATGGCATTGGGCAGGTGGACGCCAAGCATCAGGTGCTGCCGCTAGCGCGAATCAAAAAGATCATGAAGCTGGACGAGAACGCCAAGATGATAGCCGGCGAGGCGCCGCTGCTGTTTGCGAAGGCCTGCGAGTACTTCATCCAGGAGCTAACAATGCACGCCTGGGTGCACACAGAGGAGAGCCGCCGGCGCACGCTGCAGCGCTCGGATATTGCCCAGGCGATTGCCAACTACGATCAGTTCGATTTCCTCATCGACATTGTGCCGCGCGAGGAGATCAAACCATCGTCGTCGTCCTCCTCTTCATCGGCGGCGGCGCAAAAGCAAAACAAGGATGGCGGCAGCACCATGACCGGGTCCGTTTCCAATTCCGGAGCGTCGGCGGCCACGTCAGCTGGCAGCGCCAATGCCACGGGCAACTTTGTAGCCGGTGGTGCCAATGTACCTGCAGCCGCCGCCGCCGTTGCCGCCGGTGGCCTCAAGCTGGACGCCGTTCCGGGCACAACCAGTGCCGGCGAGGTGCTCAGCTTTAGTCCCGTCAATCCGGACATCTTCTCCGCTCAACTGCAGCAGCAGCACGCCGCCCAGCAGCAGCAACAACACCATCATCATCCCCAGCAGGTGCAGATTATCCAGCAGGCCGGCCATCCCGGTGGCCAGCAGTTGCAATACTTTATTGCCCTGCCCGGCCAGCAGGCGGCGCAACTGGTCCAGCAGCAGCAGCCTCAGCCCGCACAGAATCACCTGGCCAACAGTCTGGGCCTCAACATAGTCACCGCCCAGCAGCAGCCCACCCAGCAGCTGATTCTCACCGCCGGTCCCAATGGCCAGCTAACAGCCACGCCCGCGCCACAGACAACAGCCCAGCAGCAGCAGCAGCAACAGCAGGCGGCGTTGCTTCAGAATCTCGCCCAGCAGCAGCAGCAGGCGCAACAGCAGCAGCAGCAACAACAACAGCAGCAGCAGCAAATTCAGCTTATCCAGCAGGTTGTGACACCCACGGGCGAGCTGACAAATGTTCCGGTCAGTATTAACAAGGCAAATAATATCCAAGCAAAAGGCAAACTAAAGATTTACTCTTTCCCCTTAGATCGCTATCAATGCCAATCACTTGCATTTGCTGCGCCTGCAGATGCAACAGCAGCAGCAGCAGCAACAACAGCAGCAGCAGGCGCAGCAGCAACAGCAGGTGATTATTCCCACCCAACTGCTGACGGCGCAGCAAATTCTTCAGCTGGGTGGAGCCACCGCCCAGCAGCAGCAGCAAGTCCAGGTGCAGGTCCAGCAGCAGCATCAACAACAGCAGCAGCAGCAGCAGCAGCATGTCAATCTGAGCCAGAGCAATGCCAGCGCTGTGACCGCAGCCACACCAATCTTCATCAACTCGAACCAGGCGGCGACGCAGCAGCAGCAAGCACAGCAGCAGCAGCAGCAAGCACAGCAACAGCAGCAGCAGCAGGCGCAAGCGATCAGTAACCTGTCCGGGGAACGCGGTGGTTTCCGATGAAAGCCGGAAGCCCAGGCCAACATATCGAAGCATCGGGAGGCATCCAGCACAATGTATAAAATATTTCTAGTTGCTAGTTTAACGTAGTTCTAGTAGTGTATATCGGGCGAATAATCTATATATATATATATATATATACATATATAGGTATATATCTAGCCAAGTAAGTGTAGAAACGATATCTCAAAAAATTGTAATTTATTGCCGAAAGAAAGCCCTCCTCCTGCAGGTTTCACCTTTCCCCCCAGACTCCCCAACTACCCACCTTCACCTCAACACTTTTAACAAACAAGCTAGGGATCTAGAGAGAGAGAGAGAGACGCCGCCACTCTGGGCTCCGCGTCCTGGTAAGGGGCTCATCCGTTTATTATGTATTTGTATTTCTAACTAGACATAAGCTCTGATAACAATTATAAGCCAACCACAAGAAGGACTATGTGCCAGAAGTTTGCTCTGATCTCTCGTGCGTCTACTTTCTGGCCAGGATTTTATTAATGTCCTGCAGCTCGCGGGTACTCCAGGGTTCCAAGGGATCCGGCGGCGACGATAAGTTCCCGCGACCCTGAGCCGCAGAACGGCCGCGTTGTTCGTGAACCTCACCCTGTTCCGGGGAAACCCTGAAAGAAACGCTCCAACCGATTAGCCAAAAATTAGGCAGCTTTGTGGGAATCAACTCACTTGTTCCGGCGACGAATGCGCGCACTTTTGGCCCGTCGAGCGGCCTCATCTTGCGCTGGCTGGCATTTCCGCAAATGAAACTGCTTCATGGTGGCATGCACCTCCTCCGAGGTGGGCAGCTCTTCGCTGGAAGAGCAGGGTTCCTCACCGCCATTCCCGTCCTCGGTCTCCACCTCGGCCTCCTGTTCGATGGTCAGTACCTCCTCCGACACAGCCTCGTCGAAATGGAAGCCCTGCACAAAGGGGAATAGAGGGAAATTTTTCGAGGAGGGAGAAAAGCGAAGGGCGAACATTCTCACCCACCGTCGTCTCCACAGCCAAGGCACCGGGCGGAGCCCACACCGAAGACATGCCCTCGAAGCCCGGCTGCTGCTGCTGCTCCCGTCGTATGTCCGCCTTGGACAAGGCATTGTGCGTCCTCTTGGCCAACGACAGCTTGCCCAATATGGGTCCGCCGCTGTCGCTCTCCTCCGTCTCTACCTCGGCCAACATGGCCATAAACTCCTCCAGCTTTTTGGGGTCGACAATCTCCTTGGGATCCTGGAACAAGTTGCTTAAATTCGACATGGGCAGAGGCATGGCCAGGGCCAGGTCCCCAGCCGGAGCTGCTGCTGCTGCTGCTGCTAGAGGTGGAGCGGCAGATACAGGCGTAAGCAAAGGATCCACCGAAGGTGCAGCCACCTTCTTGGTCGTCGTCGTCTGTGGCTGCGTCTTCATCGTTTGCTCCACCAAATCGAAGGCCTTGTTTGCCAGCTGCTGCAGCCCGGCAAAGTAGTGCGGATCATGGGTCTCCGGCCGCTGATCTGACATCATGATGAGCTCCCGAAAGGGATCTGGAGCTGGTGGAGCAGGCGGCGGCGGGGCTGCCGACGTCCGCAGGACAACGCCATTGGAGGAGGCCGGATTGTTGGCAAATGTCAGCATGTCCATGGCATTGGTGAAGTCCGATTCGGGATGCATATTATACGGATCCTTGAGCTTCTGCTTGGCCACCTTCACAGGACTGGAAATGGAGGCCCGGCCCCACATGAGGCGTCGCATCTCTTCGCCGGTCATGCCGCGCTTTTTCAGAGCTGTTAGGGTGACGCGACCCACGCGCTGGTGATTTTAGGATTAGGAAAAATGATGGAGATATATATTTATTTATTAGAAAATGTTTTTAAAAAATTGTGTAATGTGTGCTCACCTTCCAGTTCGATACCGCTCCCTTGCGCTGCTTGGCCCTGGTCTTGCTCTTGCTCTTGATGACCATCACGCCGCGCACCTCGAACCCGGTATCGTCCGCCGGACCCAAAGGTATGGAGTATGCCTCCAGATAACCCTTGGCATCCGCCTGCGGCACTGCTCGCTCCAAGGTGACAACAATTTTGGCCCACTGCTTCATCCATTCCTTCTCCGACTGCTCGATGACTGTCACATAGGTGTTGCCCATCATGGCAATCAACATGTTAAGCAGCAGGATGGGCACGAAGATCATAAAGATGACGAATACGGTCTTTGACAGATTCGGGTACGTGGTCTGGTTGAGATCGGGATACTAAAGCCAAGGAGAAGCGGGAAAATCTTAGTTTCAAAACTATAATTGTATTTGTGAGTGTTACCCACATTATAGTCGCCGAGAGTGGTTTGGAAGAGGGCCATCCAGGTGCTAGTGTAGGTATTAAACATGGTGGACTGCACCTGGGGATGTCCTTTGTACAGGAAGTAGAACGCTTGCGAGAAGCCGCAGAGTACAATGCAGTAGATGATGCCAAAGGTGAACATGTCGCCGGTTATCATGGAATATATCATGGTCACAAAGGGTCCCGTCAAACGGATGGCTCTGAGTGATAAAGAGGGAGCGAAAAATCATTATTAAAGAGTTCACCCATTTCTATATCCATTTACCCGGCGAAAAACATGAGTAGAAACCAAGAGCCGGGCACCGCAAAGATCAGAATGGCCTCCTCAGTATCAGTATCGCCAATCAGGCGGAAGGGTATGCAGGCCAGGATCAGCAGGTTAGAGAACAGAAATATGGCCTTGGCTGGGGCGTGGGACTGGATAAAAGAAATTATAAGAAGGGTTTCTAGGAAATCTACTCAGGAAATGTCTTCATTGTTCAAGGAATCTTTCCCAATCCTTACCAGCTGCTTGAGAAAGGCGGATAGACCCTGGTTCTTGATCTCGTCACCCTGCTGGAAGACCACATAGCTCAGGACGCCCGCTATGGTGGCCAGCTCGGCACAATATCGCGCCACCGTCTGGGCATTATAGTCGTCATCATCGCCATTTCCATTGCCATTACCACTGCCCTCTATCACCGCCGCTTGGAGAGCAGCAGCGGCTCCGCCTGCAGCCAAATCCTCGCCCTCGGCGTGGTCCTCACCCTCACCTTCGCCATCGTGGGCGGGCCGGAGATAGACGGAGACCGAGAGGCACAGCAGATGCGTGGACAGGATAAGCAGGCGCTTGAGGAACTGATTCTGGGCAAATGTCTTCCACTTCTCCTCGAGCAAACGCTGAATGATGCCACCATCCAGCATGTCCAGATGCTCGGGCTTGGTGCCATTCAGAATGATAAAGAGCGCCGAGTTCCAGTCTGTGTGAAAAGCGGAAATATTTAATCAGGAATACTGATCCTTGATGGGAAAGTACCAACTACTCACTGGTTCTGCCATCTGGCAGCAGGGTGTCCAATGCATTCAACGGATACCCTGAGCAGGTGATGTTGCTGTAACGCCAGAATTCCCGGGCGGACAGCTCCAACATTTCGCGAAAGACCTCGGCACGGCCCAGCTTGCAGGCGAGGGTCAGCGGCGTGAGGCCCGTCTGGTTAACAATACCATTCTTTGCCGGCGTCTTGGGATGCCGCAGGGCATAGCCAAACATGTCCAGCTTATCGCAGACGACCACCATGTGCAGGATCATGTTGCCGAACGAGTCCTGGGCATCGGGATCAGCGCCGCAGTCCACCAGCAGATTGTAGACACTCTCGTTCGCACAGCAGGCGGCCCAGGCCAGGGGATACTCACCCATATAGGCCAGTCCCTCGTAGTCGGTGCTCTTCGCCGGATGGGCACGCTGCTGGTCCCGGGGCAGGAAGAAGCTGCCGATTGCCCGCTGATTTATATCCGCCCCCGCCTCTATGAGATCTGCCACCAGCTCATTGTTGCTGTAGGCAATGGACAGATGCAGGGCACTGGCTCCCAAATACTCCTCGCCCTCCATCACATCCAGGGCCAGGTTGGGAAAGACGCGTAGCAGGACGCGGGCCAGTTTCGTGTGCACCTTGGAGTCGCAAATAATGAGCACATGCAGCAGACTTTCCCCCAGTGCGCCGCGATATTGCATCTGCCAGCAGGCCTTGTGATCCTCCCACTTGCCAAGCGGATCGTGTATGGATAGCGACGCCTCAATTGGTATGGTGACCTCGGTATGGTCGCGATATTTCCAGCGCAGGAACTCCGCCCGATTGATCACCTGGCCCTTGCCGTCGTTGTACATGAAGACGCCGAACTGTTCGCGGATTAGCTGCTCCACGGCAATCAGGCCGCCGGAGTTGATGGCATCAATGAGGTCGCCACCTGGTCGATGTGGGAATTTAATTGTTTTATTTAATTTTATATGGAAGGAGGGCTCCTGTTTTCCCAGTTCTTTCGCTCTTTCTTTTACAGATTTAAGCTGTAATTTATCATTCTTAAAAGTTCATTAAAATCTTTCTTTCAATTATAAAATACAGAATTATTTGGGTCACCTGACCTGGCCACTTCTTACACCACTCCATCACTCACTCACCCCTCTTGTAATCGGCCAGCTTGTAGAGCAGACACTTGCAGGCGGTGGCCGAGGATTGGGAGATGACAGCGTCCAGGATAGCCCCGGGCTTCATTTCCGGGGCCTTCTTGCGCAGGCATTTCTTTAGCAGGAACTTCATGTCCGCCAACCACTCGTGTGGCCTCCTCCGGTGGCGAGTGCGCAATTTCTGGCTCGCTTCTGCCGTTTGTTTGTTCGATGAACCGCGGGGCAGAAGCGTTACGGACACTGGCGATGCCTGGCGTTGTCCTAGTAACTGAACCAAAGGGAACCTTGTGGCAAGGGGAGATATGTTATTGTCAAAATCTGACAGGGATCAATACAAGATATAGCATAGCCTTGATATATATAAAAAAAAATCTAGAAAAGTAATAAAAACTCTGATGATTTATATATAATTTAAGTTTCATTTTCTTTTTATTGAATTATGTATATAAATATATTTTTGCCTTCATTATTATAATTATTATTATTATTGTTAATTATAACTTAGCGCTAGAGTATCGGGGGTATTTGGGGGTTATCGGATATACATATACTCCTGTACTGTAAAATAAATTGTATAATTAATGTGTATGCTTCAGATTCCTCCCACTCGTTCTCTGATTCTTCAAAGTTTCTGTTTTCTCTGGCTACATATCGCTTCCGATGGCAATTAATGCCCTGTGGAATCAATGCCGATAAGTCAATCACTGCTTTATCGAAGTTTTATATATCGCTTGAAATTTTTTTTTGTTTTTGTTTTTCGTATATTGGTATTATTGTTATAGATATATATATAAATATAAATATAATTATAAATATAAATTAGAGAGAGACGTTCGACAAATCGTAATCGAATATGGCTAATAAATACAGAATGACAGTAATATCTGTGTCGGGGGCTCTGGAGTATGTTCTTTCGAGGATTTACATATATGTATGTGTATTTGTGTTTTTTTTCCGTCTTATATGGATGTAACCCCAACCTAGGCCTAGCCGGGATAATCCCAGACATAAGTATCATCTCCAGATCAGAATGTTTAGCAAATACTACCTTGTATCTCTGTCAGTTCAGTTCGGTTCAGTTCCTCCAATGTCCTTGGAGTTAAATGCAACTTGGACTCTTTGATTTGATTTGATTTGGAATTGAAATTGGAATTGCTTGGAATACTGCCTATATCTATGCATATAAATATATATATATATATATTCGTGTATAATAGAACCTTTTTTTATCTCTAGCACAATATATTGCCCATTACCCGAGAGAGTTGGTTGGTCTGGTCTAGGGATGTATATCGAAAGTTAAAGACCGATATGATATATCGACATATAGAAAATATTGCAAACTTTGTTAAATTGAATTTTAAAATATTTGAGAATATCGCCTTTAAAGCCATATTATCGGAAAATCCCGGAAAATGCTATTTTAATACTCCTTTATAATGGTCCGCTATAAACTTTCGGATCAATTTTATCTTGAAAATATCTCAAAACGTTAATATTGTATATATTATATATATTGTCCGATATATCAAATATATATCTAAAATTTTTGAAAAATTTTTACATCAATATTTTCCACCATCCCTTATCTGGTCTTTTCCCTTTTTCCTTTTTTTTTGCAGTTCTTTTCGGCCTATTGTTTCAGTCAGTCGGAGGAGCTGGCTCATCCTTGGTATACAAAATATATAGTATATATGCTTTATATATATATATATATATATATATATCCGGGTTAGTGTATAAAAGTACATTTATGTATATTCTATTGCAAGTACAAAAACTCTATGGATAAATTGGTAATCATTGTGTGGCACACACACATACATAGTATCCTCTTGTCCTATTTTTCAGTTAGTAGAGGGCTTAGGGCTTAGGGCTTAGGGCTTTAGGGATTGGCAGAGCAGGGATCCGCTGTTCAAGTCTTTTCGTTATACATTTTGGAATAGATAGTGTTCTTGGAATTCTTATCAGTTGTTTGATTCTTGGCTTTTCTGTTTGATTTACTGATTTACATATATTATTACAATTAAACGTCATCGAAAACAATTGTCTTTACGCATTCAAGTCAAGTGGTTTTTTGGGGGATCGAGCTATGTTCAAGACTAGAAGAATTATGGTGGAAAATGTGAAGGTGAAAGAGAAGGCAACAGGCAGACACATCACACGCACATACACCCACTTTCTCTATCTCTCTCTACATAAAAAACACGCACACATACGCACATTATTAAAAATATATATCATAAAAAATATATATATATGTATATATGGCCACAAATCGAAACTGGGAAAGAGGCATGGAGGAAAAACTAAGCGTAAGTTGGGCTAAACTAGATTTTCGACTAACTACTTAAATAGCACGTTTTTCAACACAAAAAATACATTAAAAAAAAAATGAAAACACAATAATAAATGTTAAAAGTTAATTGTAAAATATTAAAACAAAAACAAGATTTGCTTATGATTGTTAGTTTGGCAATTATTGAGCAAATGCAGTTAATGGGATGAGGAGGAGCCGGAGTGGAAGTGGGACTGGGAAAGGGAAAGGGATTAGTGGTAGGCATGGGGTGTGCACCGGGTGTTTGGTGTGTGCTAGAGAGTGTGCTTGCTTGCTTTCGAGTCTTGATGTCGTCTGCTGCCTTTGTCATGTCTAGGATTGCTTGCTGCTTTTCATTCTTATCTTTCTTTATTCGCTAAGTTGTGAACTGATCTCTCTGGGCGCCAGCTCGGCGCTACTCCTGCCACTCATTCTCATCCACGCCCTCCATGTCGTCCTGCTCCAGCTTGGTGGTGAACTCCATGCGCGCACTCACAGACTTTTGGATCTAAACAAAAAAATCAATTAAAACCTAAGGATGCAGTTCCTCTACTCCAGAAACTCACCTCCTGTTGCTTGTTGATCTCGTAATCTGACTTTTGGCCACCAAACTGCTGGTGATCCGCCTTCTTGGCGGCCACTGGTCCTTGCTGTATAGAGGAGACTGCAAAAAAATAGGCACAATTATAACCAGGATAATAGAAAAACGTATTTAGGGATCACTCACGTGTCTCCATGCCCTCCGGCTTGAGGCTGATCTTGGGCGCTGCCTTGTCATTGCTGGCAAACCAATCATCGGCGCTCAACGTGGCGCTCCAGGTGATGCGCGTCGGGGGGAACAGATCGTCTTGGAAGAGCTCGCTCTGTATGGTAAATATAGATTAGTTATAAGTTTCCAAGTCAAAGTCAAAGGGACTCCTTGACCCACCTTAATGCGCGGCACTGTGAAGCTGAGGGGCTCAATGGTGGTATTGGTCAGACGATAGGCCTTCGAGAACTCCACGCTGGCCACATCGCAGTGGTTCTTCGTGAGGAAGCTGAGGCCCTGGTGCAGCGAGGTGCAACGATGGTGCGATAGTGGGCAGATATATGGCTCCTCGTCGGTGATCTCGTAGCAGTAGATTGTGGAGTCGCCCTTGCCGGTGACAAATAGCGTGGAACTGTCCTCGTCGTAGAAGGGAATTAGTATCGAGGGCGATACATCCAGGCTGGCCGTATTCAAAGGCGCAGCCAGCTTTTGGGCATTATACACGCTTATCTGTCGCTCCGAAACCCTGCGAATAGAAAATAACCAAGAAATCCCCGCTAGAAATTATATTTCCTCTGCCTGCAGCAAGTAACTTACTTGTCAAAGCCCGTGCACACAATGTACTGTCCATCCAGCGCCCAGGTGATGCGTGCTCCGCGCGAGCCCACCGGTCCGTTGCCCTCCCGTATGGGCGTCTCCGATTTACGTGGATTGTAGACCCTGATCTTGCCATCCTTGCAGACGGTGGCACCCAGACGGCCACAGGGACTCCAGGCAAAGTCAAAGATCTGATCGGTGTGGCCCGTGAGGGAGCACTTTTCGCTGAGCGTGCGCAAATCCCACAGCTTGATGGTCATATCGTAGCTGGCCGTCAGCAGGACATCGGCGGCCAACGGATGAAAGCGTATAAAGTAGATCTTGTCCAGATGAGCGGTCAACTCGCCAGCTGGCGTATTGGTTGGCTCACTCAATCCACCGGCGCCGATGTGCCAGAGCTTTACGATGCCATCGTCACAGGCCACGGCCAGGCGCTGGGCATCAAACGGATCCCATTGAAAGTCCATGATGTTGCTACCGTTCACCAGCGAGGGGATGACTCCGTCCATTAGCCTGCCCGGTCGGCTTAGCTCAAAGATGGCAATCTTGCCACCGGGTCCAGACAGGGGCACGGCAACGCGCTCCTGATTGGCATGAAAGCCATTGCATTCGCCCGGTATCTGGCGGCTTAAATTGCGCAAATTCTCAATGTGCGTCGACTTGTGGCCGGGTGTGCCCTTCAGATGCCGGAACTTGGACACCTTGCCAAAGACGGTGGAGGTGCGCTTGGTGAATGTCGCCTCCGTGGCAGATTTCTTGAGACCCAGAGCCGAGGCAGAGCCATTGCCGCGACGGTGCTCCTCCAGTAACTTGCCCTCCGGCACAGAGATGCGTTTGGGATCGATCGCGTTGTTGCCCTGCAGCAGCTGTTGACTGTTGGTCTTCAAGGGTTCGACCTTGGAGTGCTCGCGACGCCTGGAAAAAAGAGTTAGCAAGGGAATTCCATTTAGAGCTTGTGAGCATACTCACAAGGGCACTGGCGACTGGGCCTTCTCGTCCACCTGGCTCTTGGAACGGCTTTCGTACAGGCGACGCCGTTCGGCAATGCTGCTTCTAGTGGAGGTTGCCCTCTGCAGATTGCCATCCACGCGCTCTTCGCCCTCGGTGGAGTTGCCCGAAGACTCGGAGTTCTGCTCGAATATCTAATTTGTAGAAGAATTAGCGAAAAAAAATGCAGAGATTGATATTGACATTAGTTTAAAGCAATAAAAAAAGGCTTTTTTGAGGGCAGACCTTGTCGGATGATTCATCATCGTCGGCCGAGGACTAATGGTTACCAGTTCCCAGTATTTATTAAGGTTAGTTTGTGGAAGTGAGAGCGGTTTCAGTTGTTTCAAAGGTTTAGTTAGGAGTCGAGAGTTGAATTTTGTCGGCAGAGGAGGCATGTAAGAGAGAGGGGATAGATAGATTCGATCGAGAGAACGTTAGAGATTACAGAACACAATTACACAAACTGTGGTCGCTGTGGAAGCGGTCTCAGTCTCAGTGGCAGCGAATTGGCCTTACCTTGCGTCGCTCCGAGGTGGTCAGCGATATCTGTACGCCATTGCCCGTTGCCGGTGCCACGGCGGCGGGTGTCCGTGCCTTAATTTCTATATTCACAATTAGATCCGGCTTGGGACAACCCTCTGCTGGTATAATCTCCATGGCCCCTCCTCCGCCACTGCTGTTCTCCTGGCCCACGGTGGAGATGTTCTCATGGGAACCTGGCGCCAAAGGCACGGCAAAGACCTTGTCGAATGACACATCCCCCGAGGTGCTGGAGAAGGGCTTGGGTCCCAGGCGCGGCTATGGGAAATCGGCGAGAAATAGCAAGCGTTTAGTTATCAAGCATCGAGACTCTGAATAAATAATAAATTAATGTTTTCTACAGAATAAAAAAAAAAAGTATATAAAAACAAGGAGAAAATAAAGAAAACACAGCCAATAAAAGGTGAGTAACAGCCACCTGCTGGCATAGTCATTAAAACAAGGTGCTGGTGCTCTGCCTATCAAATATCAATCAAAACAGAAAAACAGAACAACAAACGATTCTCGAAAATTGCTGGCAACCGCCATAAATAAATACATACTTGCGCAGCTTATCACTTCTACAAAATAATAACAAAAGTGGAAAAATTAACAACAAAATCATAGGAAACAAAAGGGAACCAATTAAGGCAAGTTCTAAAAAAAAAATACAACAGAAACACGCCTAGACAAAGGATAAAAACGTGAATTAAATTCACAAATTATAAAAACTCAAAACGAAAACTTGTGTACGAAAATCCAAAAGGGGGAAACAACACCTTATAGGCCGCCGCTGCGGTGGTGCGTGGCCTGGGGCGTGGTGTGCCGCTGCCGTTGTTCTCCCCAGCGGAATCGCTGGCTGCCTCCGGCAGGGAATTATTGCGCGATGTGCGCGGCATGGGCTTGGGCGGCGAATGGCTGCCACTGGCCGCCGATGAGGATACCTCCTCGCTGCTGCCAGTCGAATGTTCCTGCTCGGTGGGCGATTCCTTGTCATCCTCCTGGGACTGGGATTGACACTGAGCCTTCTCCTTCTCGGAATCCACCTTGTATTTGGCCTCGAACTTGCGTATGAGCTCACTGCACTCGCCATCGGCCTGGGATTGGGCGCCCTTCTTGCCATTGCTCTGGTTGCTGTTATCATTGCCGTTCTTCTCCTCGAAATTGTTGCCCTTGCTGAGCATCACAAAGTGCTCGTTATCATTGCGCTTGGCCAGCGGCTTTGTGGCAATGGTGTTGGGGCTGCCTTTGGAGCGCTGATTCTCTAGATTCTTAACCAAGTCACTGAGATTGCCGCGATGGATCTGAATGGCCAAAAATGAGGGTTAGAGGCTAAGACCTAAGCAAGACACTGACTCAGACAGCTAAGAGAAATTCCCTTTACTTAAAATAAGGCTTAAACCCTACGCTTTCGTTGTACTTAAAAGCTTCTATAAAACTTACAATAATTGGCTCGTCGCCATTTTCACGCTTGGCGGGATCCAGGCTCATCTTGGGCACTGCCTGGTTGCTGCCATTCAGCCACTCTCCGGCCACCAGTTCCGTCTTATAGCCCGAGGTCTCTGGATACAAGTCGGCATGGAAATCGCGGTATGTCTACAAGCAGAGCCAGAGATTAAGATTTTTTTCTTTCGTGCTTTGAGTTTTGAGTCACCTTTCGTGGCACTTGGTACATAATGGGTATGACCATGTTCGAGGTCAGCTGCAGCACACGATTCACCTCGGCCTCCATAACCTTTAGCGCTCGCTTCGGCACCAGACACGCTCCCTTTGTCTGTTCGCCGGTGTGACGAAGTCCCTCAATGAAATACGGATCCTTGTCCGTAACCTCCAAGTAATTAATTGTTGTGTCACCCTTTCCGGCCAAGAATAACATATTTGTGTCCGGATCGAACAGGGGCATCAGTACGCCCGTGGAGCAGTCCAGTTCTAGGGTCTTTTCGGGTGTACCAAAGTTGCGTATATCGCGGATGATCACCTGACGCAAGCGGGCCGCATCGAAGCCGGTGGTTAGGATGCGAGTCTGATTGCCCAGCCAAACGACACGCGAATCCTTGATGCTCTGATGCGATTCAGCGGTCATCTGTATGGGCGAGCCGGTGGCCCTCGGGTCAAAGATACGCACGCATTTGTCCTTGCAGCTGGTGGCCAGAACGGAGCCATCTTCGCGCCAACTGGCCGACTGGATCACCTCGGGATGTTCATTGTTTGCTAAAGCGATTCGTATTAGATTTAATTCGGCAAATTTTTGTGTTTAAAACTCACAGAAGATCTCCTTTTGGGTGCTGAGATCGAAGAGAGCCACACAGCCGGCGGCTGTGGAATACATCAGGCCATCGGCCGTGGGATGGAAGCCCACGGTTTCCACGCGTCGCTGCTTGTGTGAGAAGACTGCCTCTGGATCGGAGAGCGACTGTTCCAAGCCCTTTTCGGGGATATGCCAGATCTTGACCTATAAATAGTTGCAACAATTTTTAATCTCGTTTTTCCTACGAAGAAATCTCATTGAGAATTTAAGAAAAACTTTGCATTTAGAAGCGGAAAACTAATAAAAGTGAAAACATTTATGGCTCCAGTTGCAAAGAAGAAAAAAAAAACTTGAATTGGGGAAAGTTTTCACTGCAGATTTTCCACTTTTAGCAGGAATTCTTGGATTAATTCTATATAATTCATCTGTTTCACTAATCTTTGTTGAGTTTAAATTAAAATTGATGTTGATTTTCTTGGAAAAAGTTAATGAAAATAAAAAAAAAAAACGAGAACCAAGCGCCAGTGAAAGCTAGCCTCTTATCATGGCAAAACTCCAGATGGAAATATGCTACACATTCCATATTTTTATTAAGGGAAATCCCAGATGAAACAGATGAAATTTGCAAGTGTATCCTTACCAGGCAATCCTGCGATGCGGTGGCCAGTAGACCGTCATGGAATGGCGAGAACTTGAGATCTGTCACTGTGTCCGTATGGCCATGGAGCAGCGGCATTGTCTTGCTCTTGCGTCCGCAATCGTCCAGCGGCAGGACAGCGACACTGGAGCCGGTATGCTCCCAGTTGAAGGCCATGAAGGCGGCCGAGGCGGCGATATTGTTGCCATAAGTCTGATAGCTGCCCACGCAGATTTCGCGGACGCAAGCCTCCGCCTTGGGCACAATGGGTGCGGCATTTTTGTACTTGGAAGCCTTGAAGCGCCACGCCATGATTCCGGTTAAGTTCTAAGTTCCAAGCTGCTCGGGCGATGTGGATGTCGAGTGTTCTCTGGCGGAGTGTCGATTGTGGATTGGATTGTCCCGTCTCCAGTGGGCCAGTGCCTGTCGCTCTGTCACTCTCTCTCTCTATCTCTTGCTCTCGTTCAGTGCGTGCGTGTGTGTGGTTGCGTCTGGAAAATGGCAAGCATATCCGTGTGAGAGCGAATGTTAGATATCGGGGGGGGGGGGGGGGGGGGGGCGGTAGAGGAAGGCGCTCGGCCGGTTGTTGTAAGTGTAAGTGCGAGTGTGATATCACTCGTCAGTGTGATATCACTGGGCAAGTGGGAGCAGTGTGCGGCGGCAGTGCCACTGAGTCACCTCAACCGATAAGGCGCACAATAGGCAAAGAAATAAATAAATAAAGAAAGAAAGGAGAGCTGGTGCTGGTGCAGCTGCTGTTGCTGTTGCACTTGCCGCCGATTGAAAAGAGAAAGCTGGGCAAGAATGGTGCGCGGTGGAACTGGAACCGCCACTGGTGGCCACAAAAGCCGGATGAGCAACTCTGGGCCAGCTCACACTCGGTGTGTTGTGCTCTGTTGTGTGTATGCGGCCAATGCTTGTTTGTTTGTATAACAGCAAAGGAAGCGAAAGGCGAAGGCGAAGGAAAAGCACTGCACAAAATCCATGCTCGATCCGCCCCATCTAACGGGCTAAGGGTTAATATCTACCGCCACACCTAGGGGTTAACGATCCTGCAGAATTCACACAAACACACCAACGCAACGGCAGCGGGCACTAGTGCACCAACACTAGCGCAAATGGTGCAGAAAATATACACTAACCACTTTTTCCTCTCTCTCCTTCTCTCTTTCACTTCCTTGCACCGCAGTGGATGGCTAAGTTTTTCCCCAAGTGCATTAGAGAGAGAGAGCGAGAGAGAGCGAGCGGCGTGCCAACAACAACGACGCGTGCGCCAGTTCAACTGTTTTTGTTAGAAAGCGGCAAAACAAATGACCACGAGCGCTAAAGGAGATGCTGGAGAGGAAGCAGTCGAGCAATATTGGCCAGCCACCAGGTAATGGGGTCAAGTGATTTAGAAAAAAGAAAAAAAAACAAACAACGAAAAGTGAACAATTTTGCCAACTGCCGTGGGGAGAGAGCGAGACAAGTGCATGGCGCAACCTGCAGGAGAGCTAACGGTTTCCCGGTGCGGCGTCTCTTGCTTGGTTGGGGGTGGTTGCGGCTGGCCATACTAATACCAATACCAATACGTTTCGGCAGCCGGCTAGCTTTTTGTTTTTCTTCACCTTCGCGTTTTGTTGTTGTTGTTTTTCTTGCCATTTCACCCACTAAACACACACGTACGCTCACATACACACATATGTACACGGTCCTGGTGGTTGGTTTTTGTTGCAGCTTTTTGTATGCATTTATTGACATTTTCCGCTAACGTCGTTTTTTTTTTCACTTATTTTTAAAAGCGATTATTGGGTCTTACTTGCAAGTGTTGCGTGCAATTAATTGGGATTGTTTTATAAGGGGCGGAAGGGGTATTTTTCCTTCTTCCTGCTTGAATACTTTCCCCCCCGTTCAGGTTTCCCTTGAGGTTTTTTTTTTTGCAGCACACACCCTGGCGCCGGCAGCGAGGAAGAACAAGAAATGATGAAGCAGCGGCAATGACAATGACAACTACAACAAGTACAGCGTAAGGAGGCAACAACAACAACAACAACTGCGCCGACGCCGCCGCTTTTTTTATGGGCAAACAAAGGAGCAGTTTTGCACACACACACACACACACATACACTCGGGCTTGCAAACGCGTATACTCCGACACACACCCACAAAAGTTGCATTCGGTGCAACAACAGTTTGAACAAACGCCGAAAGCCGCAAAACGCAGCGTCTGCAATTGCTTCGCGTACTCACTCTCACGCCACGCAAACGAAATGCCGCTAAGAACGTTGCCAAACCGAAGCTCCTGGCGGTAATTTCCAATCCAAATCGAAATGAAATCAATAAAAAACTACGCTAGATCACAACCTTTTCTTTTCGTACCGTGCCAGTGTTTAAAAAGTTTATACACGAAAATCGGTCATCGAAATCGGGATGAAAGTGGCTTATCGATATTTTGTCCAACACTATATATATAAAAGTATCTTGTAGATTCGGATACTTTAAATTATCGATAAAAGTCTCCTCCCCCGACTGTTTCGATGTCATCTTTAAATCGCATTGATTTCTTTTTTAAAATTTAATAAAATATTCATTTATTAAAATACAAGTTTTCCAAATAAACGTTTGCTGAATTCGCAGAACGTCTTTTTTTTGTTGGGCCGGTTTCTCTTTTACCCTTTGCACGACGTTAGTTATGTTATGTTGCCCCCGTTGTATGTCAAGGCAGAAAGATGCTGCGGTTTCTTACTTACGATTAGTAACCAGCTAGCAGCGCAATTAAGTGCAGTTAAATTGAGAGAAATAGGTAATTAAACAAAACAGTAAACAAAAACAAAGAGGAAAAACAATAATAAAACTCTGTAGGGCTGCCAACCTGGGTTGATTTGTTCATACTCTTTATTACCTTTGGTATATTTTCCATTTCCTTTTTTTCATACATTATGTTATATTTTTTATCACTATTTATAAGCACTGTAACTTGGCCAGAGACTTAAATTCCAAATTAGTTAAAGTTTGTTTGAATTTTTAAATTCCGCCAAAAGAGAACCAAACCTAGAACCTAATCTATTGTCATATATATGATAATCGATATAATCGAAGGCATAGTGAACCAGTGATGCCCATCGATGTTTTCAGCATCACTAATCTCTCAGAAAATATTACATTAAAATAACGGTCATTTGAGTACCCCGGGACACTTCTTATCCTTTAATTAATGCATTATATTTCTCTGATATCGGAGGATTTTAGTGGCAGTTATAAGGAGATAAACCCTTGTCACTGCCAGGAGGCATTTCCTCGCAAATAATCTTTACAGGTACATTTTCGAATCCTCTTATACTGAAAGGCACAATATAAAATGGGGCAAGCGTTTAATAGATAGCTTTTACATAAATATACACAAATTGATTAACCAAAAACCTCCCCACTGAACAAAATAGGAATGCTGAATACATTATGAACATAAAAATAATAAAAAAAATAATACAAATAACCAAAAGCACCGATACATTGAACCAGCGATTTAGCGCTGTAGCCTTTCGCCGACCATCTCACTCTCCAATAGCGGTTGTCCTGAAGCGTAGCTGACACTTAGTTCGTGCCCCTGGATGTGGTCACTGCAGGAAACGCAGGGCCCGAAGATGCGCAGCATGCGGTTGCCAAGCGACATCCTCTTGGGACGTAATCTGCCATTCCCTTGGTTGTCCACGTTCACGCCCTGTATATGTATGAACCGGTTGCGGCGCTCGTCAACGTAGTAGAGGCCCATACGGAGGCCGTGGTTCTCCACGTCGATGGCCGAGTCGTTGCTGCTGGGTTGGCTTGATTCCGAGCTATTGGGTGCGGCTGTCGCTCGGGCCTCTGGCTCGTTGCCGGGATTCAGAAGGATCACGGGCGAATCTCCGGTGGGCAGGGCCATTTCGATGGAGCCCTCGCTGACGTTGTACGACAGATCGAAGCTAGGTCGCGGCCTGGCGAGATTATTGCTCTTGAGAATAGGTTCAACCATATCCGTCTGCGTGGTCTTGGATATGACCGCCGGCGGCCAGTTATTAAGGGCACGCAGTGAGCTTCTCTGTTGGCGCTTCAGCTTCTCAGTCTTGTCACTCAACTCTATGCGCAGCGTCTCGAAGTTGTGCTTTAATTGCACGAACTGGCCTTGCTTGGCGTCCAGCCGTTCTTGAAGGTAGTTGTTATAGGACTGAACTCGCTCCTTCTCTTCCCTAATGGCTTCGTTTTCGTTTCGCAGCATCTCGTGCTCGTTCTGCAGCATCTCGTAATCGATACAGCTGCTGTCTTTCGATGCCTTGGGCGACTCCTCCTCCTCCATTTGATGCAGCTCATCGACGCTGAAGTGACCACCACCGTAGCGAGCTCGCGATTTGGGCGTGAGGTATTCCGGCATGGAGCTGTGACGCTGAATGGTGCCCAAGGTGGTGCGTCGCTTCTTTTGGTCGTTGAGGTCGCTGATATACTTCGCCACCTTACTGGTCACATGCTGGTACTTTCGCTTGGTGTATACTGAGTGTACGTCCTGGAAGGACTCCGCCATGCTGACACGCCCGCCGCGTCCACCGCGTAACTCGTACCCTACAAACACACAAAGGCAGGATAAGCGCGGACCTCAAATTTCGAGTGTCACTCACCATCGTTTTCGATCTTCTCCTCGTCCTCGTCCTCCGCCTCGTGGCGTCCCACCGGATCGCTTACGCACGTGTTGCCGCTCTTGTCGGCCATGTCTGTATAGGAGTCGCATAATGGCGCCGGTTGCCTTTCGAAGGCGGCCGGCTGATGAAGCTCAGAGAACTTGGTCCGTGGGGCCGGGCTGTTAAGCTGCTCGAACAGTTCGTCTGCTGGAAAACTCTCGTCCTGCAAGCTCATCTTTACACAAAACAAAAACTAATAATTGTAAAACGAAAAAAACACCACGAAGATGGACACCGCGGGAAAAGCTCCGTTACTTTTAGATTAATGGAAGAGAGCGATGTGACCGTAGTATTTGAGTGTTTTTAGCTAGCTTGCGTTTTATTACTTTACGTAGTTTCATTACGTTCTGTTCCCAGCTGCCCAAAACCATATACTGGCGGCAGCGTATCATAAATTTTAAGCTGACAAAAATTAGGTTGTGGCTGCGTTCTAGTAAAAATATAACATATTACGCTTTTCGCAGTTTGATAACATTCTTTTGAAATGGACTGAAAACCTCGATGCCGATACCTGTCGATGTTTTCAAAATATACCATCGATGCATCACTTAACATCGGTATAAAGAAAAACATCGAAAAACCTCGGAAAACATCGCTAAAAGAAACCATCGATGTCCTATTAGCCTGATAATCTCTTCTACAATCTTCTATAGTGTTTTTTACACTTAGCTTACTTAGAATCGGAAGTTAAACTCCGATTCTTCTTAAAATCGGTAATTATACCCAGTGGCGCGTGGAATAGAGTGACCTTGGCGCACTCATAGCGCAAATCTTAAATGGTAATCGATATCAACAAAAACATCGAAACCGCGGAAAACATCGACGTTTTCAGCATCACTATACTGAACGTTATTTCAGATTTCACAAAAAAAATTTGGCCGAAGAACGAACATCGCGTCGCTCCGCATTGCTTTTTTTTCCTGTGCGCCTTCTCGTTCTGCCCGCTCCAAAACAAAACGAAATCGAAACCGAAACATAAAAACAACGGGACCGTTGACTGGCGCTCGGCTCAGGATCGCTCCAGGAGCGAGTGAAACGGAACGCTTGTTCCAATGTGCGGAAACTGGGTGAGGAGCGCGACGACGGCGGCGTCGACGGCAATGCTAATGGCGACGGCTACGTAGAGTCGATTGCGAACGGACGCAGACCGAAACAAAAGTGAAAACGTGCAAAAATACAAATACAACTGCGGCGAAATGTGCGACGCTGCGGCAACGGCTTCGGAGACGGCGACCACAGCGTTGCTGGGTGGAGCCAGTGCAGTGACGGCGCCTGGAGCTGGAGCCAGTGCCACCAATACAACCGCATCCACATCCACATCCCAGTCAGAAGCCTCTGCTTCGGCGACGGCAACACCAACCACAACGATGACGGCGGCAACGACGCCGCTGGCGACGAAGAGCGAGCGGGCGGCGCGACAAAATTGCTGTCGCCTGTGCATAGCTCCGGCCAGCGAATGCATCTCGATCATCAACAGCTATGCGGCGGACAAGGAGCCGCTGTCCACCAAGATCCACAACTGCGTCAGCATCAAGGTGAGTGAGTTAAGCAAAACCGGAGCACACACGTAATCTGGCTGTCGTCATCCGCTCTCTCGGCGGCGGTGGCGGCGGCAACGGCTCTCTGGTGTGGCGTTGGCGTGGTGTGGTGCGGTTGGTTGGTGTCCAACCCCAACAGATATACACACCAGGAGAGGCCAGGCCAACCCAGCCAGCCAGCGAGCCAGCCGGACAGAAGCCAGCGGTGACGGTGGAGGTGGAGGATGAGGCATTAGTGGCCACACCCGACGACGGCAATGCTTGTGGTTGTCGGTTTGTCGCTTGGGATCTCTGTGCTGGACACGAAAAGTGAGGTTACGGATGAAGCCACCACAAGGCAGCCAGCCAGCGAACCAGCCAGGCCAGATTGTGCAAGCGACGACGCCGATGACGGTGATGATGGCCACCAAAAGCGAAAAGAAAAACCAGCCCGCCCCGCCTCCTCTTCATCCTCTGTCTCCTCCTCCTCCTCCACCTCATCCGCTGCTTCTATGGCAGCTCTCAGCTTCGTTTGCTTCTTCGTGCATGCCTCTGTATGCGAGTGGCTCGCCGCATGGTCCGTTTTTGGGTTTGGTTCCCAGTTTCCACTGCCAAGTCACGATGCAGAGAGCGGAGAGGGAATCGTGGAGGCAGAGCCACTGGCAGAGTGGCAGCATTGGTATGGGTGTAATCCAATCACGACCACAATCTTTGCTTTTGTTGGGCTCATAATCAAACTTGAACTCCGTTCTCCGTTTTCCGTTCTCCATTCTCCGTTCCTCCTCCTTCCCCTTGCTATTCCAGTGCCCATTTTTGAGGTTAGAACTGATCCTGCTTCCTTTCCCAAAAAAATATGCTTCTCCTCCTGCTGCTCCGTGGCTCCTCGGTCCAAGCGGCGTGGAATGGAACAAGAGAGATGAGACGAGAGACGAATGGCCAGCACAAAGCGTAAAGTACGATGAGCGCGCCGCCGTCGTTGTTGTCGTCGTCGTAGTCGTTGGTCGCCTGTATGTGTGCAAGCTGTGCGATATATACGGTCATGTGTGTGTTTGTCTGTGTGTGTGTGTGTGTGTGTTTTGGGTGCCTGGACAGGCACGGGCACAGGCAGGCACAGCCACTGGCTGAGATTCCAGGCCAGAAAACCCAAAGCCCAAAGCCCGAAACCCAAAACCAGACCACGATGACGACCCGCAACCCAGGCAATTACATATAATTTCGCCGCTATGCCTTTCCATGGAATTTCGCTTGGAGGGCAGCACCAAGCAGCTGCCTCTGGGTTTCTGGACTTGCCTCCGCTCCGATTCATATCTGCCTTGCTCAGCTCTCCTCTCTCTCTCGCTCTCTTTGCGCGCGCGCGTCCTTCGGAGGAAGTGGTGCTGCTGCAGCAGCAGCAGCAGGAGTAGAAGCAGAAAAGGGAGCAGGAACAGCAGGAGGACATGGACTCTTCCTCATGCGGCTTCGCTAGCTTCGTTTATTGATTCTTTCAAGGGCTGTACACAAAATGGACGCCCGCTGCTCTGGTCTGGCTTTGTTTTATCGTTTTCTTCTTTTGAGTTTTTACGTAGGTCTCTGAGCCCCCGGCATCCAACATCCAACGTCCCACAACGCATATCCCAATGTCCATTGCCCATTGCCCATTGCCCAGTGCCCGTTGCCCAGGGCCCATATCCGCCAGTTGCCAGTCGCCAGCTCACAGCACGCTGCTTCTGCGTGTGCCCCCGATGGTTGTCTGGTCTGCCGGTCTGTTGGTTCGCTGGGTCTGCTGGTGCTCGGTTCTCGGTTCTCGGTGCTCAGTGCTCTGTTCTTTCCCTGGGCTCGATTTCATGGCAATTGCTTTGCACACACACACAGCCAGCCGCCGCACAGACACACACACATACACTGGGCAGAGCGACGACGACGACGACGAGGCACTGGCGCTGGCTCTGGTTGGCGTCATCGCTAGCTCGACTGCTTCTGCTGGCAAGGCGATGGCTATGGCTATGGCGATGGCTTCTGGGGCCTCTGCTGCTTCTCTTGCTCTGCCTCTTCCTCCGTTCTCGTTATCTGGAGGCGGACCACATGCTCGCACACACGCATACACACAGAGCCACTTGGGTACGGGCACAGGCACGGGCACTCTGGCAGAGGCAACGCTTGGGTAGCACACATACACACACACACACACAAGCACACAGAGCCGACTCATGCACACAAAGACGGGAGCAGGCAGGCAAGACAAAGACGGCAGGCAGGCAGGCAAAAGAGACCGGGAAACGGGAATGGGAATGGAATGGGCCAGGGCCTGGGCCTGGGCATGGTCATGGGAAGCGGCAAGAGGAAAAAAGGGCCAGCGGGAACAGCGGACGGCGGACAGCGGGAACGGGAACGGGACGGAGACCCTGGCCTGGCCTGGCCGGGCACAAAACTCAAGTGGTTTCACCTTGGGCACCAGATTACCTGGCCTGGTCTGTTGGGATGTCGATATTTCTACATTGGCTTGAGCTTCTTTGGCATCTCCTTGTACATCATCTTCTTTGGTTGGCCCTGGCCACGGCTGCTGGTCTCCTCCTGCGACCCGCATCGAATTTCATCCACCGCCTCCAGTCTTGCGTCTCCATTTTGTGGCACTCTTGGGTCGGGCTCGGTCTCGGTATCGGGTCCCCAGGTGGAAAACTTTCTCCCTGGGCTATGGCCAAAAAGAGACGCCACGCCACGCGACGTGATGAGATGACAAGCTGATAAAAGAAACCGTGGGGGAAGATGGCAGCGGGAGGGAGGCGGGTAACGATGAATGGGAGAAGCGAGCAGAAGCAGAAGCATCCGCAGTACTTCCATTGCTCATCCAAGATGGCGGATGGATGCTGGAATAGAACGGATTTCGCATCTCGGAAGATACACATTTTATTTATTTCGATTTCCTTGCATTTGAATCCCAAGATTCGCTTGATACCGAACCAGGAGCACTTGCAAGTTTTAATCATATCAGGAAAATGGTTAATTCGTTTCCCAACTCCTCCTCCATTCCCTTCCCTTCGCCCTCAACTGATACCTGCGATCAGCGCAACGATAACACAGCGATAACAGCTGTTAGGAAGCCATAGGGTGGACCCTGTTGCACTTGTGTGTGTGTGTGTATGTGTGTTTTATAAATGTATGTATGTATTTTGTTTTTGCTTTGTTTTGCTTTTGCTTCTGAACGAAATTTAATATTTTGAGTGGGAATCCAACTGCCCCCGACTGTGCTTGCCCGCTAGCTAGCTTGTTCATCATCATCCTCAAGATCTGCTCCGCTCTACCAAATACGAGGGTTACTTTTTTCGGTTATTTCTACGTCTTCACTTTGTGCGTGGAATGTCCAGGACAGGATGCTCATGCTCTCTCTCTTCCTCTCTCTGTCGCACACTAACACACAGCCGGACGGTTACACAGCATGGGCTTCGTACGAATAAGGACACAAAAGGAAAAGAGCAGAGCGAGAAAACTCGTTCCACGAAGGAGCAGCAGAGGAAGCGGGGCGGCGGAGGAACGCAATGGGAATGGGAATGGGAATGGGTCTGGTCCAGGCTGGTGATTATTGCACCTGGTGGCCAGCAAAAATGATGGTAACAGCGGCGGCAGCTGGTGGACTGCAGCATGGTGCAGCTGCTGTCTCCTCTTTCTCTCTCTCTTCCCCTATACATATGTACATATGTATATGTATTGATATATATATTTATATAACATAATATCTGGCCCTTTTGCGACTTTCTAAAATCTTGTCTTTCGATGGGCAATTGTTGCGTAGCATCCTGTAATGATATGGAAACCCAAACCAAAGAGCGCCGTTTCATGTGGAAACATTAAAGCTCTGACCGCCAAGAGTGGGAAATCCTTTCTCCTCCTCGACTTGCTCATCTCCTCCAAACTCCAAACTCCATCCTCCAGCCGCTGTGCCTGTATCCAGTTGCAGAACGGAATAAGGAAACATGGCGGCCATAAAGGATGCGAGGTGTGGGCGAGGTGAATGAACAACAACATATTATCGGTATCGGAACGGAGTGGTGTGGAGTGGAGCCCAGAAAGCCAAAATCCTCCAGTGGGAGTGTGAGTTGGCCCAAAAGGATTGAGCTTGGGGGCGAGCCGAGTTATCCGGCATATAAGGCTGTGTCGGAGTATATATGTAGCTCGTAGCCCGGAGGCGGGGATATATGTATGCCTACACACATATATACTATTTATGTACATATGTATATACAAATGTGTGCGTGTGCTTAAAGGAGCCGGCGGCGGTCTTCAATGACCGGAGTTTCAATTACAAAAGCACAACAATCCAAACCGAAAGCAACATCTATTTGATTATTAAATTAAACACACCTTGCACACGCACACATGCATGCATAACATAAGGGTATTGACGTCAAGTCAAAAAGGCGGAATGCAGAAACAAAACATTTTCATTGTTTGTTTTGATCACTTTCATTCGCCTGATTCGATTGCTAATTCTCTTAGTTGCTATCGATATACAGCAAAGTGACAAAAGCTTTGGCGGCTATATATAAATAACTAGGTGTTTTTTGTTCTTCAAAATATCGATTGTTAAGGTTTTCAATAATAATAATTTATTATTTATAATTTATTTATTTTTTATTAATTTTAATATACAAGTGTTTTATTTAAAATCCCAATTATATTGCTTTCCACCTAAAAAACTTCCGTCAGTGCAAAATGTAGCTATTTTCCGCCTAACCGAAATCCCCTCTGGGCACAACGGTCAATCTTCAATCGCTGTTGCTCTGCTCCTTCGATAAGCGATTACGATAGATGAGATGCTTTGCCGCTGCTGCTATCTTTGATAATTGGGATTTAAGTGATTTAAGTGCCCCAGCAGCCGGCCAAGTTGTTTTGTGCTTGAACCTCAACCTCTTCCGCCCCCGCCTCAGCCAACGCTTTTGCCCGAAACCGAACATAACCCGGCGAAATCGGCCTATGTACCTGAAAACCAGAAGTATATAAGAAGGGTCCGCTTACATAGGCTGGCAATTCAAGCGATACACACAGTCGTCGTAGTCGTACACAAACAAACATGCGCACACACTCTGTTATCAGGCAGCAGGACATTTCATATGATTTGCGCAGTCTTCTGTTTGATGGAGCGGGGGGCGGCAAGGTGGAACAGGAGGGGGGAAGTGGGTGCCAGGGGGTGGTGTGGGATGCTGCAGCAGTTTTGCATATAATTATAAGCAGGTCATTGACACTAATAGTAGGGTAGTTGGGAGCGGAGTTGCGGGACTACCTGCATTCTCCGCATCGTTGGACACATACAGACCCCCGCCCCCCGCCCCGTCCCTCGATGGAATGTATTTGCCAAATATCGAAAGAGTGGGCGAAATCCAGGCTAAATGACTTTAAATGGCAAACATTGTGGCGTTTTTTCGGATTCCGCACACACCTGCAATATAATTTCCCATTTTAATCATTACTTACCATTAACTTCAATGTGTATTAATCTAGTTTTATATTTTTTTTTTTTACATCTAGATCACCTCACAGGATCGACTGTCGCTGTATATATGCCACGCCTGCATCAGCTACCTGAACTCGTGGCAGAGCTTCAAGAACCGCTGCCTCAGCTCACAGACAAAGCAGCGCCAGTGGCTGGACACCAGCAACAAGAGCAAGCTCTTCAACTATCTGGACCTGAACAGTGCCGAAAACGGTGGAGCCTCCTCCGATCATCACCAGCAGCATTCCCAGTCGCATCAACCGCAATCGGAGAATGAGCTCGACGCGGAGAAGGCGACATCAGCGGCCACAACGGCCGCCAACATATTGGATGGCATACCCTCGCTGAAGAAACGCAAATCCCTAACAGTCTATGTGAGTCCTAAACCGCAGCAGCTGCCACAGCATCAATTGCAGCAGTTGCAGCCACCGGCCAGATTGACGGCGACGGCGACCGGCACCAACGCGCAGCAAACGTTGCAGACCCTTCTCCTGCAGGTGCCAGCGTCAACGGGGAGCTCCTCTTCCACTATTACCACACCCATATCCGTATTCCAGCAGCGGGAGCAGCAGCATCAGCGTCAGCAATCGGCTCAGTATCGCAGATACCATCACCATCATCATCATCATCACCAGCAGCAGCAGCAGCCACAGCGGAGCAAGCAACTGATGCAACATCATCACCAGCAGCAGCAGCAACAACAACAACAACACCGACGCCACCGTCAGTTTCGTCCTCAAAGGCCAGTGCCGAATCCGAATCCAAATCCGGCTCCATTGTTGCGCAAATACAAGCCCAAAGTGTACTTGCCATTGGATATATCAGTGCCACCACTGCCACCGCTGCCATCAGTTGCTGCGGGACCGATTGCTGCTTCTGCCTCTGGTCCTGCGCCTGCCGCTGCTGCCGTTCCTGCTGCTGAACAGCCGCTGCTATCGGGATTCTCCGGTTTAACTGGAATTGCTGGTGTGGGTGGTGGAATGGAGAGTTTGTCGTTGTCGTTGCCACTTGATTTCAGCCAAAGCTGCAGCAGCGGTCACGTCCAACAGTCGGGTCAGCTGCCCCTGGCCACGGTCACGGCCACAGCTACGGCTACGGCTACGGCAACGTCCACGTCCAATCCTACGGGCATCGCGTCAGCCACTGCCACTTCTGGCTCTGGCTCTGGTTCTGCATCTGCATCAGCATCCGTGTCAACGGCTCCGCTGCTCATGCCGGTGACGCTGCAGAGCGCCGCCCAGCAGCTGCGCTTTTTCAGACGCTACTCCTATAATGTAATTGTATCGTGCATTCGAAGCGTGAACCTTCTCCTCCCTTCACACCCACCAAGCGTCCTGATCTTCAGTACCTGTTATCCCGAATTCAAAATTATCTGAAATGTGATGCGTGTGTCCGTCTGGATTTCTGGTCTGGTCCTTTCCCACCTTGCTTTCGAATAACCATAAATAGCTCTGGCTAACGGGTATCGATGGACGTTCGTCAGCGTCCATGTTTGTTTGTTCTTAATTTGCATATATACATATATCATATATATATATATTTATATCTGAATCCTGCGGTTTGGTTCGATTTAAACTAATCTTCGCCTGTGCGCAATGCTTTATTCTTGGACCCCTTGCAGCCGCTGCCAGCGTTGCCCATCAAAGATGAGCCCATTGACACGGACGATGACTACCAGATGAAGATGATAGACGAGTCCGACGACATGGTCGATCCCACAATGTTCCTAGAGCGTTCCGAGCACGAGGGTGATATGCCATTGATGGTGAGTGTCTACTGTAACCAGTTTTCTTTATTATTTCTGTGGAATCTTGTTTAAGATTCTGAATCCTGAATTCAATTCTGAAATTCATAAATTGTACTTCCATTTGCAGGCCTCGGACTACGACTATACGGCCCAGCATGGCGTTAATGCCCATTCTCTGGCCGCCGGACTGCCACCGAATGCAGTGGCCAATGTGGCCGCCGCCGGGGATTCCAAGGTGGCCAGCTGTCGGGCCTGTAGCCTGCAGTTTTCCACCCGAGCCAATGCCCGTCGGCATGAACGCAATCTGCACCCGAACCTCTTCCAGCTCTCCACGGACTCGCTCCACAATACATCAGTTACGAAGCCAACGCCAGCTCTGGCCGCCGCATTGGAAATCCAGCGGGCGGCAGCTGCAGCGGCCACCGCAGAGGCTAACCGTGCTGTGGGCGCTGCCGGCGGTAATATTACTCCCCAGAAATACCGTCAGGTGGTGATGAACGCGTTCATCAAATGCGAAGGCGGCGGCTACGATTATGACAATCCAGAGCAGTACCGTCCACTGCTCACCCACGACAAGGTGGAGTTCATCGAACAGAATGAGGAGTTCCTCGAGCAGTACCAGACGATGACCTGCCGCTGCTGCAGCAAGTACTTCAGCACGTACAAGAACTTCATGGCGCACGTGCGCAAGAAGTATCCGCTGCTGCCGCGCAACCTGTGCTTCAACTGCCTCAAGATGAACGACTCCAAGGCGCTGTTCATCTCACATCTTAAGAAGCGCAACTGCATAAATCTCTACAGAGTTTTGAATACGCTGCGCGGCAAGACACCAGTGCTCTCCACGGATGTGGATGCGGACATAGGAACGGCGTCGGCAGAAGATGGAGCCACAGCTGTAGCGGTGGCCGATGCCGGTGCAGGCGTTGTCACAATGGCCAGTCCCGCGGTGACCATTAGCGGAGAGACCGCCGGCACTCCCAGCGGCGGTGAGCGTCCAGAAAAGCTGCGCGCCAAGGAACTGCTGGTGAACAAGTTGTACGAATGCAAGCTCTGCCCCAAGGGTTTCCGCACCAAGCACGAGTTCCGCACCCATGTATACGACAAGCATGCGGATGTGCAGCGCAAGGACAACAACTCGATACAGTGCAGCTTTTGCGGATTGGATATTGCCGATCCTGTGGACAGGCGTCGCCATTACAACAACATGGACTGCATTGTGCGACTGCGCTGCATGACATGCGATGCCAAGCTGGAGACGCACCAGCGCTTCCTCGATCACGTCTACCAGGATCATCTGGGCGGCGTGGGCGGCGGCGGTGGCGGGGCCAGCAGTGATAATGCCTCCACAACGGGCAGCGGCCTGGCCAGAAGCAACAGTATGGAACACTCGCCGGGCAAGAGGAGTCTGCTCGGTGCCCTGGGCATTGGCGTTGGCTCATCGGCGGAAGAGTCGCGCAGCAGCAGTGTGGCGCCAACACTGACATCCACACCCAAGCCAGCGGGAGGCGCGGCCACAGCGGCCTCCTCTGCCTCTGCGCCCAGTTCGGCCAATCGTGGCGATGCGGCCGCACCCAAATCCCAGTACTTTTCGCGAATGCCGCAGGTGTGCCCCATTTGCGGCCAGCAGTATAATAACTACAACAATGTGCTGCGCCACATGGAATCGAAGCATCCAAACAAGCTGCCCGAAACATACAAATGCGTGCGCTGCGGCCTGGGGTATCCGCGGATCTCCTATCTGCGGGAGCACATGATCAATGTCCATGGCGTGGACAAGAACCGGCACTCGGGCGGCTTTGAATACATCGTGAATGCGGATGCCGTTAAGCTGGCGGATGGCAGCACACCGAATGTGTACACGGGTCGTTACGACTATGTGATGAAGGACCTGATGTCGATAACAAATGGTGGGACCCTCGGTAATTAGGCTTAGTTTGTAGACGTCCCCCGCTATGACTCTCACTGTCACTCAGCCTGTTGTGCGCGTCCCCGTAATAATTTCCATTAACCTGTGTGTATTTGTCGCTTACTTAGGGCTAAAACCCTAGTCCCGTCAGATATATTCTCTTGACCATTTCATGGTATCCCTTGGATCATTAACAAACCTTGTGTATTCACAAAATCCATATTGTCCGAAGCTTAACAAATGATTTTATGCCTCTTTTTCTATGTTACTAAGAATCCAAGCAAGTTTTACTTACCCTTAACCGCTTTTCTTGGCCATTTTGCAGACGAAGACGATGAGGAGGCGCCAGGCAGCGTGGCCAAGAAGATCCGGCTGGACGACAGCAGCAACAACAGCAGCTTGGCGGGTGTCGCCAGCCAGCAGCAAAAAGAGTGCCCCATTTGCAATGCCGTGTTCAGCAATAACATTGGCCTCTCCAATCACATGCGCTCCCATTATACAGCCGCCAGTGTGGTGACCGCAGCTCTGGCGGCCGCCAATCGCATGACACCGAAATCACTGACCATAACAGCAACACCAGCGGCAGCAGACGCTGGGCCGGAGGCAGCGGCATACACAGCATCGGCCCCGGCAATGGCCAGCAGCAATGCTGTGCCACCGGCGATGGCCAATCAAACGCCCCAGGAGCAGGCCGTATTCCGACGGAGTTTGGATCAGGCGGCTGACCGTCGCTTCCGGCGAATGCGTTGCCGGATTTGCCAGCGGCGTTTCAGCTCAAAGAAATCGTATCGCTACCACATGCTGACGGACCATCAGGTGCAGAATGTGCAGTTCATCAAGTGCAAGCTTTGCAACGCGGAGTTTGCCTATGAGAAGGGTCTGAAGGTGCATCTGTTCAAGGTGCACGGTCGGGCTATCAAGGACGAGATGATTATCAAGCAGTTTGAGTGCGAGGTCTGCTCGATTGTCTACAGCTCAGAGGTGGAGCTGCAGCAGCACAAGCGCAGTGTCCACAAACTGACCTCGGCATCGGCCTCTGCCTCTGCCTCGGCCTCAGTATCGGCGTCTGCCTCTACTTCATCGAAAATGGAGGACGATGTTATGATGGATGATGAGGGCAAGCCAACAGCCGGTGGTGATCAGGCTGATTTGTCCACCCTTTCCGCCAACGCGTCGGGACTGGGAGTGGGTATGCCGCTGTACTGGTACCAGTGCAAGTACTGTCCCTCCAACTTCAACACCAACAAGAAGCTGGCCATTCACATTAACTCGCACGACGAGTTTGACTCCAATGACTATTCCTGCAAGGATTGTGGCAACGTCTATAGCGGACGCAAGAGTCTATGGGTGAGTGTTTCTGTGCGTGTTTCTATAACCAGTTGATATTTAACTCTCCGCTTTCCGCGCTCTTCTCGCATTGCAGGTGCACCGCTACAAGAAGCATCCACAGGTGCCAGATCCGGTCGAGTGCTCACTGTGCCGCAAGATTTTCTTTGATCGTCAGATGCTGGACAACCATACGCCCACCTGCAACCGCAAGCCAATCACCTCGACGGGTGCCCATCAGCAGCAGGATTCGCTGCAGCAACAGCAGGCGGCACTGCAACGTGCTGTTTTCAGGCACAAGACGGGTGACGATGACGATGAGGAGGATGATGGACAGCAGCAGCTGCTAGAGGAGGGAGACAGCAATGGAGGGCCAACACAATCGGCATCGGGAAGCGCTGCTGTGGCGGTGGCAGCTACTGCACAGGCTGCACTGAAGATCCGCATACCGGAGGTGGCCTGCACCATTTGCGGGGCCCGGTTCACCGATCAGGAGCATTTTAGCAAGCACATCCAGAAGCACGAACAGGAGCTGTATGTGGACGATCCGCTGGCGGCGATGTTTGACGATGGGCCGGCGGATGCCGGTCAGTTCCAGGTTGAGCGGCAAAACGAGAATGGGGAATACGCGTGCGATTTGTGCGCCAAGACGTTCCCGCAGGTGATTGCGCTCAAGGTGCATCGCAAGTGGCATTTCAGAGGTGATAGCAAGCAGGTGAGCGTTTTTCGGCTTGTGCAGCGAGGTGGAGGACGAGCGACGATGGACGATGGGCGAGTCTGTCTGTCTGTCTGTCGCGCCACCCACTAACTAACTAACTAAACTAATTAATGATGTGCCGATGATGATGATGATGCCTCCGCACCAGTCGCAAAAAACAGATATCAACATCTCGTCATTGCAATCGGAACTTGAACTAATCTATGTTTTTTCTTTTCTCTTTTGCCTCCCCCCTTAACCCTTATCCCTCCTGCCAACTCCTGTGAAATTCCCGCCATTCTTGAAATCCCTGTAGAACCCCATCGACGGCGAAGCGACACAGTTGACCAACAACAATCACACTACCAGCAACAACAACAACAACAACAACAGCAGCAGCAACAACTCGATGCTGCACCTACGCGAGCTGCATGCGGTGGGCCTGATGCCCAACCAACAGCAGCAACAGCAGAGCCACAACAGCCACTCGAGCAGCAACTCGAACAACAACAACAACAACATGAACCACAGCGGAGGCAGCAGCAGCAGCAAGTCGATGAAGCGGAAGCGTGAGCTGAAATGCGAATACTGCGCCTCCACCTTCATCAGCAACAACAATCTGCGCCGCCACATGTACGAGCTGCACAAGCACGAGGTAAGCAATCTCCCAGAGCCGCCGGTCATCTTGGTGGACGATCATCTCCAGTGCCGTCGCTGTCAGCTCAGTTTCGAAACAAAGGAGCTGTGGATCGAGCACAAGCTGGCCGATGCGAAGGTGGTGCGTCCGTTTTGTCCCTTTCAATGGGGCTGCGACCTGTGCGGCGAGTATCTGTCGCGCAAGGAGAAGCTGATGAATCACATTAACAACCATCTCAAGGAGGAGGTCATTGTGCCGGTGGCCACCAAGGCGGCCATTGATAGGGAAGCGGCGGCCACGGCAGCGACAGAAGCAGCTGCAAATGCGACGGATTTAACAGCAGATGATGATGATGAAGATCGAGATGGGGCTCGGGACAACAAAGATTCGGCGGCGGCGGCTGCGATGGTAGCAGGAGCACAAAAAGAAGTAGAAAGCGATGACCTGGACGAGGAAGATAGCTCTGGCGAAGAGGAGGAAAGTTCTGGCACGGGCGACGATGAGGACGATGACTCCGATGATGACGAGGAGGAGGATGACGACGGCGATGGAGGCGAAGGTGAAGACGAGGAGGGTGTGCAGCCTGGTCATCTGATGCCCCAACAACAACAACAACAGCAGCAGCAGCAACACCAGACCCAGCAGCAGCAGCAGCAGCACAACCAGGACGACGATGATCTTGTCGAGGAGGTCACTAGCTCGGATGACGAAGATGATGGCGAGGTAGAAAGCAACGATGACGACGACGACGATGTAGAGGAGGATGATGACGATGAGGACGACGATGTGGAGGAACCGGAACCGGTTGCAGTGGCACTGGGGCCATCGCAACCGCTGATGAATGGCAATGGGAAGGCCAAGTCGAAAATGCCATCACTTATCATGCGTGGTTCCGACGATGAGGATGATGATGGTGTTATGCCCATCGATGACATTATCGAAGAGGAATTCGATGAGGACGACGCCATGCCAGATCCAGATGTCGATCCGGATATGGATGATGCCATCGAGGAGGTGGATGACGATGATTTGGATGAGGGGGATGACGTAGAGATGGAGGAGGAGGTGATATCGGCAGCCTCCTCATCAGAGAACGAGTCCACATCAACGAACACGTCCAATTCGCACTCGCATTCGCATTCACATTCCACGGGTGAGCGGCGTAAGAAGAGGGCTGACGATCAGTTGAATGATCCCAGCTTTACCTGTGATCTATGTCAACTTTGTTTTGATTCCCAGGAGCTACTCCAGAGCCACATCAAAAGCCATTTTCTCAATGGGCCAAAGCTCACAGTGGCAGCCGCAGCAGCAATGCCAGCCGCCGTCGCCGCGGTAGCGGCGGCATCATCAAGATCGTCATTAGGAACGGGAACGGCGCCGCCACCAGCAAAGACGAAGCCTGACTCCAAGTCAGCGCTGCTGGCCAACAACAACAATAAGAGCAGCAAGACTGTTACAGCTGCAGCTGCCACAAACTGAGTCACCTCCAGCCACAATCATTCACCCTCGAAACCCTCAGCTCACATCTCTCAAACCCACTTGAAATGTACAAAGCCAGTCAGACCACTGTCCACTCAAAAGACACCGCCATCATCCTCATAATCTCATCAACCGAACCTTAAGTAGAGCCTAAGCAGCAGCGAGATGAACAGCAAACGCATTCCATCAGCAATTTGGCCACATGCATGGCACGGGTTGCGTGAGACGGCGTGTGTCCTACCTACAATACTTTATAGCTTGCTTCTAGTCTTAAGAACTTACACACACACACACACACCGATATAGATATATATATATATTAATATATATATGCATCATAATATATATTTATGTAAGACCTATTTTTTTTTTAATGTTAATCTAGTTTCTATAGCGCATTTCATTGATCAACTCTCGAAACTAGAAACCAGAGCACAGAATAGTTTCTGGGATGGATAAATGGAACCTAAAAGTGCACACAAGCAAGAACTAGGGCTAAGTTTACAGTTTAAACTTTATATATACGAGAAACAAAAACAAAAAAACACATATTACCCCAGATATAATAGTTATATAAGCTTACATATACGAATATATATATATATATATAGGATGGAAGGAAGGTACGTCTGCTATACACACATCAATTATCCAAGCAGAAGAGACGTTTCACGAGACGCACCAAAGCCAGCGGACAGGAGGAAGCCGCGAGAAAAGAGGAAACCGCTCAGTTAGACTTAGTAAAAGCCATCAGGATTTTCAAAGTATTTCACACACGCATGACAAGCACACACACACACACACACTCACAAAGGTTTAAAAAACCCAAAGCGATAGATGTATGAATCCTTTTTTTTTCGATCTTTGATTTAACTTTTTGTTCTTTGTATTTAAACCTTGGTCTTCCCCAAAATTCGAAAATCGGTATTGAAACCGAGATTTAAACCCTGATTTATGCACAATGATGAAAACAGGGAACCAGCTTTTGTATGGTAAAATCCGCAAAGTTCTAGATTTTGATGGAATAGGTTTCGAAAATATTTTATTTTGCTTTCAACAGAACGACTCTCGTTCCTGTTTATCAGTAATACACAAACCCACTTCGTCGTCGTTTCATTTCCCTTACAATTGACTTTCCCTCATTTTATTTTTTGGCAAAGAAGACCAAGGTCGATGCTAGGTCCATACCAACGTAGATTGAAACTCGTTAAGGGAGAGTTGAAATCCATTTAGAATCGCGACACACAACACAACACAACGGCATTATATGTAAAACCGCATAGGTTAAGAAATCTCTAATATGTATAACTGAAACTGTAGTCTAAAACGTACAAAATAAAATATAAAAAAAAAAAAAAAAACAAGAAATGCATCCATATATAAGCAAACTTTTGTCCCTCACGCGTTAAAGAATCGAAAAGAAAATAAAAGGAATGTAAACCGTAAAAATTGAAAAATCTCACCTTGTATTATTTTGATCTCATTTGGAAGATGCCATCTAGTAAGCCTTGAGCTGCTTGTGTCAAGCCCAAAACGTTAGATCCCCAATCCAATTCCTATACATTTTCAGTATAATTTCAGTCGTCGAGCCAGCAACAACACCTTGAGTAAATATTTGTAAATTATTTGCAGCATTGCTCACAAGCTTTTCCAAATTTTGTAAATTTCAAAAATTTCCAAAGAATATCTCCAAGCTTTGAGGTGAGTATTCGTTTATAGTGTTATTTAAAACGAGTCCTTCAATTAATAAATTTTCAAATTTATTTCAGAAATCATGCCAAATTGCACATGTTTCGAGCCAAGTACCTCCAAGAAGAAATGTCCAGCTTGCGGGGACCAGCTTAGCGGAGTTAAGGCCGTCTCAAAGGATGGCGGGTTTCAGCTGGGCCGCAATATAGTTCAACTTTATCCCGAAGATTTCATCGTCACCGAGACTTATCCCACTCACATCCGTATCAAGTACCCGAAGAAGAATGTTGGCGGAAAACCCCAATAGGAGCATCTCCGTCATCCAGTTCACCTCCTGGCGCAGCAGAGCTTTTGCCTGGGATGCCACTCTTTTAATTGGAATTCTTTGATCCGATTCATGCCGGTCCTGTAGAATGGCCATAGTTTTGTTTTGGAATGCTTTGTCAATCCAGAAAGCGCTGCTTCAGTACGATATTAATTTTATATTTCAAGATCTGATGAAAATAAATCTTCAAAATTTCCTTAAGTATAAACATTTTGCATTTTATTTCTTGTATGCCTTGGAATCGGATAAATGGCTCGCCTTTTTTAAACTCTTTCTGCAAGCTTCCAAGGATCGTCATGTATATAGTATATATTTTGCAATATTTAAAAAAAAATGCAAGTTTCTAGTAGATTTAAAATGTACGTCAGGGACTCCTTAAATCGGAATCCCAGATATGCGGCCACGTTTTTTGCAATCAATTCCTGATTTGTTCAGACGGCTGCCCGGAGTGCAAGTTCTCCTTATTTTTAACCATTGATAAATATTAAAAAGCAATTAAAATTAAGGAAACCCTGAATAATTCGATCCTTAGAACACAAGAAGATGCAGAAACACATAATCTTTCCAAGAACACTCCCATTTCGCTGGCGATAGCCTCAATTTGCTGCCCCCTAAGCCACCGTTCCTTGGCTTTAACCCTCTGCCAAGAATATCAGGCAGGTGAAAGTGCGGGGGAGTGGGCCAAAAATTGGCAAGTTGATGTCACATAATTGCCCCTCGAGCGCTCATCTTAATTATTGTGCTTGCTAACTTCCTGTTGCCCGACTTAATTCCCTGTTAAAGCCAACACACACACACATACAAGGCCTGCGGTTTCCCGCAGGACCTCGCCTCTGGATTACTCCTTGCTGCTGCTGCTGCTGATGCTGCGTGTGGCATGGAAATAATTAAAATTGTTCGAGACTCGAGAGCCGCAGCAAGAGGTGTTGTACTCCCAGCAAGGAAGGCAGGAGAAGATGTGCAGGATATGCAGGATATATGTATATTTACATGACAGTAAACAGCCGACAGGAGACTTATCGGAGGACAAAAGGAGCCAAGCTGAAAGCCAAACCAAACTTAAATATTAATATATGAAAAGGGGAAGCGATGCTATAATGGCTTTGGGTTTTGTCAAGGATGTTGCAGTTTCCATAAATATTTGATAAATTAAATGTTGTGCATTTCACTAAAACAGTTGATATGGCATTAAACCTCATACATCCATCCTTGAAAATATGTAAATTCTGCTTTAATTATAGCCCTGCAGGGCATTTTAATTTTATTCAGAAGTTTGCAAAGCAAGGAAATAACTTAAACTTATATTAGAATAGCCTGCAGTTTATTTCAAATTGAGTTATTATTTATTTTTTATTTTTATTTAACCTAAAAAAGATAAAAGCAAAAATTAAGATACTTCTATCAGATGATTTGTCAAAATGCAGTCGAAACTGCAAGTTTACTGTAACGGATCAGCTGATATTGACATCCTCACCTTCGCCTCTTTTTCGCAGCAGAGCGACTCTCCAATGGAGAGTCTCCATTTGAAATCAGACGCCGGCCAAAGCGGAGGGAGGAAAAAGCGCGCAAGAAAGGAATTCGTCGTCATGCATGGAGATCGGTCGGAAAACTTAAATGCGGTCGGAAAAGTGAAACTCGGTGAATTTACGTCGGAAAATCAACGAGCCCGTGCAGTGAGAAGTGTTAGTGAGTGGGGGCAATGCTGCGGCAGCCCCAAAAAAAACGAAAGCCGGGCCGTTGTATTATATTTTTTTTTTCTAAACGGGAACCCTCGCGAATCGGGCCGCCGGCCAAAACGGAGGCGAAAAAGTGCGCAAAACAACGTCTCCATGCATGGGATCGGTCGGAAAAGTGAATCGCCAAAGAGTTACGGTGGAAAAACAGCACTCAAAACAGTTGTGGCAGCTCCAAAACACGAAATCCGGGCAATTGCTAAAATTTTATTCGCGCTGAAACCAAACCACACATACACATGGCGATAAACATGCAATACAAGGGTGAGTGAGACGACTCTATTCTTTCTTTGTTATTGTCCTGTTCTATTCTGTCTTGGCCTGGTCTTCTTCTTTTTCTTCTCTGACTTTCTCAGTGTGCAGCTTCAAAGTGGAACCTAAGAGAGAGAGGAAGAATACGATTCACTCTTTTATTATGACATCTGGAAAGCCGCTCTGTGTTTGTTTACCTTTTTTCTTGAGAACATGTAAATTTGTGGAACTTAAGAGCGAGAGAATAGAAACGATTTGTTTTTGTTTACCTTTTTTTCTTCGAAATTTTTCAATTCGTGAAATTTCAGAAAGAGAAAGGTATCGGAAACGATTCGCTCTTGTGGTTATTTTGACATTTGGGAAGCTGCCGCTCTTGTTTACCTTTTTTATTCTTTGGATCGTGTAAATTTGTGAATATATAAAAATAGAAACCTAAGCTAGGAAGCTTGATTTAATTTTATTTGAACAAATCTGTATGCATTGTGTAAGCAATAAAAGAAACTTACTAGAACGAGCAAATACATTTTAACACGAGAAGGACACATTTTCAACCCATAAACCCTATATATTCTTAATCAGAATTAATAGGAGAAGCAATCTAGCCAGGTTTTGAAATTTTAATTGGAAAATTGTAGATTTGATAAATCATAATTTGGCCAAAAATACACCAAATTCAAATCGGAAAGCATTTTTCTGTTTTTTTTTGTTTTCTTAGTCATGTTCTAAACAACAAAAATTCATTGGAATTTTTCCTAAGTTTTTAAAAATTAAAGAAAAATGTTAACCTTAAATTTGGTTTGCACGTTTTTTAAGATAAAAAATTCTAACACATTAATGCTTTCAGAATTTAATTTCGTTTACTTTTGGCCAAAATATAATTTTTCAAATTTGCAATTTGCCATTTATAATTTCAAAACCTTGCTAGATCGATTCTCCCACCAATTCTGATTAAGAATATATAGGGTTTATGTGCTCGAATGTGGCTCCTTCCTGTGTTAAAACGTATTTTAAAAGATGGTTTGAAAGGGCCGTCGGGCTGAAAAAGACACCAAGCGGATAAATTTTGAACTACGGCTTATTGGCGAAGGGAGAGAGAGAGAGACTATTTCCTCTATTTTGTTATCTGTTCTGGTTTGGCCCCCTCTTTTTTTTCTCTGGCTTTGTGAGCTGTTTAGCTTGAAAGTGGAACCTAAGAGAGAGAGAGAGTACGAAAGCTACTCTGTGTTTGTTTACTTTTTTCTTGAGAACATGTAAATGTGTGGAAGTTAAGAGTGAGAGAATGGAAACAATCCACTCTTGTTGGTATTTTGACATTTGGGAAGCTGCTGCTTTTGTTTACCTTTTTTATTCTTTGGAAACCTAACGGAACTCGTTTTAAAGAAGTATCTTTAAGCTTTAAGTAACAAATATTAAAAACATTTGCTAGTATCTTTGATTTTAAAATAAGGTTTTATAATCTTTGGGGTTCCTAAGTTAGGAAACTTGATTTAATTTTATTTGAATTTTCCTGGCGACTTTAAGTTCAGAGTTTTTCTACCTTTTTCAAGTCGAAATTCCCGTTTGCTTTGTTTTTTTTCGAATAAAATGTGAAAAACGGGAAAACAAAAGCGGAATATAGGGGTTATTGGGGAGTACCCACGGGGAGAGATTTCAATTTGCTGCCCTTGCCGCCCATTGCTTGCTTTGGGTTCTATTTCAGTTTTTTTGGTGTTGTGTTTTTTTGAATTGTGCTTTATTTTCAAAGAGAATTGAAACTTTGACAGTTATTTGTGTGTCGAAACAATGCAAACTGCGAATTCACACACCCACACGTAGAACACACACAGACACATCTCACGTTGCACTACTTTTTTTTTTTTTTTTGAAAGCAAAACATTGCGCAGGTGAAATGGAAAACAAACGCATAGCACACAAAAAACAAGCATTGCGGGAAAAATCGCTGGTTACACTTACGAATATTCATAGGAAATATCCCTAAAATTCAAAAGTAAACATTTCGCAAAGATTTCATTGCACTTTATTTGTTTTTGGTTTATTAATAATTTTATTTATCAGCTAAAGGAAAAATTGAGGGATATTTAATTAGAATGCCTGGAAATAGGCTGGGAAATAAATAATAAATTTCCAAGTTATAATTTTACAATTATTTAGTACGTTAAAAAATTTAGTTCGGTAAACATTGTTTCTTAATTATCTTGGAAAAAATTGAACTTTTCCTGACGTCTCTGTATTAAAAAGAACATTTTTGTATAGTTAATAACTTGATTCAAAAAATGAATCTTTTACTATTTATACTTAACAAAGGATAGAGAAAAATAATATATTAAATCAATAACATTTTCGTCCAGTGCAGAAACTGACAAAACAAAGGACTCGCTGTGAACAAATAACGGAATAATATTGCATACGAATAAAAATGCCGTCAAAACTGCCAATTTCTCTCAATTTGTAAAGTTTGCTGAATCCCAGTATATTTTTTTTTTTTTTTTACTTTTTTGTGACTACAGTTTGCTGCTGATATCCCTGTGTGTGTGCGCAGATTTTCGTGACGTTGAAAGTTTCAACTAGTTGAAGGGAATTTCCTTTTTTTTTTTTTTGGTTGTTAGTCCTGCCTCCTTAAAATTTCATTTGAGTTTACTTTCTCAATACTTTGACGCTCTGTTCTTAATCAAAGTTTGCAAAGCGACAATAAAACTCACGATTTTATTTACAAACAATCAGAGCCTACGAGAGGACCTTTATTTATTTATTTATTTATTTTTTTTTTTTTAAGAATTGGAAACAAAGCAAAGACAAAGCAGGGAGGGAAAAGGACGAGGATGAGGATGAGAGCCGTTAGATGAATGACAAACGAGGCTCGGAGTAGTAAAACTAGAAATGAGTGGAGTGCATGAGGGAATTTGCCAAATTGGGCGAGAAGAGGGGGCCAGGACACAGTAGATGGGATTTACAGAGGAGACTGCACATAAGGGATTTTGGTTTTCTTTATACATTTTTTATTTAAGTATTTTAAAGACATACAACTTTTAAAAATTCTGCTTAATTCTATAATTCTAATATTTCACGAGGTTTGACTGTACTTATGTCTGTGTGTGAGTGTGTGTGTGTGTGGTACAGGGAATGGAAAATGGCAAAGGAAAAGCAAGTACAAAGCAACAGCTACCTACCCGCATGATGTTTTTTTATTGCGGGTAGCTCTCGACGTGCTTCACACACACACACACACACACACATACACAGAGAGAGAGGAAAGCGAGACAGACACATATGGATCCTTGGCGAGTGTCTTTTCTTAGTCCTTAAATATAGGTGGAATTCAATTCCTTGCCCCTTTGTCTCCTTTGTCCTTTGAGCAGTTGTTTAGGACATTAAGCCACTAAAACAACTAGCTGCTGGAGAGCCCACAAAGCAGGAGGCCTGGCAGGAGCAGGGAATGGGTGAGATAGCCGAGGAGAAAGGCGGATAAAGGCGGCGGTGAAGTGGCGTAACACATCGCTCTTCTGCTTCGAGTTGTCAGCTGTTTTACGGCCAAGTTATGACGTGCCTCAGTCACGGGCTTAAGTATGTACAAAAAACAAATAAAATAAAAACACGAAAAGAACAAAAAATAAGCTAACAAATAAAAATAAAATGAAAACAAGCAATAAAGCCCAAACCTCAAGAACGAAGTCTGAGATACTCTACAAAGAAAAGTTGTTCCATGGGAAAAAGTTTATGAAAAAAATACAAAAAGGCTTAGAGAGGTGTTTAGCTTTGAATTGTATTTATCTCTTAATACAATTACTTACTTTAAAGTTTGTAATTTTGATGAAAATGCAAGAATTTTTCCAAAGAGCGCTGAAATGTAGGCAATGTTTTTTTCTTTGATTTCTTTCATAAATTTATTAATATATAATTTTTTTTTTTTTTTAATTTATTCACGAATGCCATATACCCTTTTTTAAGCTTTATTAGCTGAATGACTGCCTTTTTTTTGTTTATTTCTTTGCTGTTTGCTTGTTAACCAAAGAGAGGAATACCCTTTGTGAGGGCATACACGTACCTACATACTTAGATGTAAAAAGGAAAAAGCTAAGAAAGGAACATCATGTGTTGGTTGGGCCAGAAAGGTAAGGAAAAGCCAGGGAAAAGAAAAACTTTTATATGCGCCGCTGTCGCTGGCGAACACAACTTTTGCCTTTTATGTCCTTGTCCCGTGTCGTTGTCGTCTCCTATCAGTGGGTACATGTATATGAATATATATATATGTATATATATCTGTGCGGCTGTTGTTGTGTGTGTATGCGTGCTTATGGCGTTTTGTGTGACATTTATTGTCATTTAACTGTGACAAAGTTTGGGGATAAGCATACACAGAGCCATCTGTAAGGCATCACGGGCATCATCATCCAACCATATATATGGGCAGGAACTGTAGGCGTGGCAGTCTAAGCGGGAGGGGAGCGAAGGGTGTTATGAAACTCAAAATTCAATCGACATGAAAATCCAGTGTTTGCCGATTCTTTTTAAACAAAGCTCTGGGGCTGCCCTAAGATACGCTACATCCTTATAATTTTAATATAGCATCCTGCCAGGAAGGGGGAAGCTGTCCTTTTGCAGGAATTTTAACTCTAGAAGCAGGATTTTCATAGCAAGATCTTTATTAATAAAATTTAAAGCGCTTAAAAAGCTATAAGTAAACAATAATTGGGATGAGATTTCTTTCTTGTTTTTGAAATTTTGAGAATATTTCATATTTATCCTTAACCTGAGATGCTGCCTTTATTCGCTGACTCATCGGAAAAAAACTCCGAGCCGAACCGGACGGAAACGCACTTGGTATGCCGGCCGGGTTATGGCCGGATTTTACGAGCCAAGTGGGGGGAAACGTTTTCGATTTACACCAGAAACTGGCTTCAGCAGGACCGAAGGATGTGTCCGTAGTTGGGGGCAAAAACTTGATTGATAATTGATGGCCTGACAAGCCATAGCCAGGAAATGATATTTAAGATAATATTTCAGATGTTTCTCAAGGGAAAATATCACATTTCTAAAGAATTGTTGCTTAGAATTTGTATCAGAAACTGAAGGATTTTGAGCACTCGCTCATTCTCGCTCGTTAGATGTGTCCGGTTAGCTGGCCAGCTTTGTGGCGAATCTCAATCCCTGTCGATGTGGAAATGGACCGGGTTCCTGATATGCCTGTCTTCGTTGTCTGCTCGTTGCCCCATTGATTTCGGCAGCGGCGGGGGAAGAGCGAGATATGTCCTGATTTCTGGTTGGTTCTACGGCAATTTATGTTGGCAGATGTTTGGTCGCATATGCAGATTAAGTTGGAAGCAGATCATGTCCAGGGAGGAGGAGCAGGAGCCAGAGCAGGAGCCAGAGCACGACCTAAAGCTGGACCGAAACCAGAACTACAGAGAGCTGGAGACCAAAAGGTGGAGACGGAAGTGGGGCAAACTAAACTGTTGTTGGCTTGTTAGGCAGATGGCAGACATATCCCGGCCGGATGTGCGCCAAGGATATGCTTACAAGGCAAACAAATTTACCCATAATGCTGTCAGATGCATATCGGACTCGCTCCTGCCGCTCCTCCCCCCAGAAATCCTTTCCAATGGCATCCATTATTTGTATACTCTACTCCCTCGGATGGCAGGCACTCTCAACGCCAGACGAAAGGCAGCCGGGAAGGGTATAACAGCAAGGATAATGCAACTGGCAACTTGGGCCTAAGCTGGCGATGCTCTGCTGGCTTTCTTGTTAGCCTGAAAAATTTGTTGATTTTCCTGCTGCTGCTGCTGCAGCCAGGACAGGATACGGATAGGACACCAGAGTGGGTACGGATGCAACTTGCAGTTTGTTCTCCTGAAAGCACTGGGAATAATTTTAAGCGAATTCATATTTTTTTATAAAAGATATATGGATTTCAAAAGGGAACAGTTGAAAAATATTGTACTAAAAATGTTTCATTAGAAGTGAATATTTAAGGCAGACCACTTGGCGTATGCGTGATTTTTCTTAGGCAGTTGGCATCTCATTTGTTAGTTTTTTCTTTATTTCTTTAGTTCTTTATTTCTTTCTTTCTTTTTTTCCTTATTTTTATTAATTGTATTTTAAGGAAATTAAAAGAAAAAACTAACTTAAATTTAAAAATGATTCAAGACAACACTGCGTATGCGTGATTTTTATATTTTATTTCTCTCCCAAAAAACCCTTTTTTTTACAGTTATCTTTACTTTTTACTCTAAAATATTGCAATAAAAATTAATGAATAAAAAATATGAAGTTAAACATAATTAAGGCAGACCACTCGGCGTATGCGTGATTTTTGTTAGGCATTTGGCGACTCATTTCTTAGTTTTTTTCTTTCTTTCTTTTATTCTTTTGTTCTTTTGTTCTTTATTTCTTTAATTTTGTATTTTCTTGTATTTTAAGGAAGTTTCCAATAAAACTTAAATTAAAAAAGGCTTCTAGACAACATTGCGTATACGTGACTTTTATGAGATTTTTGTTTCTCTTTAAAAAAAACTATTATTTTTTTTTTTTTTAATTTTTCTTTGCTCCCCTTAAATTCTCCACTTTGTTTTTGGCTGGCTCATGAGCAGCCTTACGTAACTTTCATTTCTCCAAGTGCAGCTCCTTGGGCTGCTGCAATTTTTGAAATATTCACAAAGCAAAGAGGAGAGAGATGTCCTGGACGAGTGGGAAATTGGTTGCCCGCTGGGATCCGTATCCTGTTTGGCTATTGTTGTTGGTGGTGGTGGTGGCCGCCGGTTGCCGGTGGCTCCTCGCTGCTTGTTGTTGCGGTGATAGTGCCCACCAGATGGCCACCCGGCAACACCAGCAACACCAGCAACACCAGCAACAGCACGTTCTCTCGCCTGTCCTTGGGGGCAGAGACTTCTTGTGAATCTTATGCCGCTGGTGGTGTTTCTTTCACGGCTTGCAGCTTTTTTCGGTTCTGGCAGATGAATGATGCTACGGCTTCTCTGGGCCCCGGTTCCGGATGAGACCCAGAGCCGGACCGGAGCCGGGAGTGGGGGCCATCATTTGTGTATTTGCAGACAAATTGGATTTCAACTGCGGCCTGCACTTCTTGCCAGCCGGTTTGCTCAATTAACTTTGTTGCCCGGACCCAAACAGGCCATTTCTCAGACTTTCCGGTTCTGCTTTCTCCGCTCTCTCCGTTTGCTGTTCTACTTCGCCTTTCGTCCTTTCTCCGCCCTCCTGTCCCCTCGGCTTCCCTCTGTCTTATGATTCTCTCCCGTTGTCTGTTTGTTGTGACTTCTTGCAGCTGCTGTTGCTGTTGCTGCTGTTTCTTTCTTTCGTTCTTTATGTCCTGTGGCCACTAGTATCCTTTAGTCCAAGTGTTGTAACTCACACACACACACACACACACACACATTCGAGCAGGAATCGGAATCGCAAGCCGGAGTGCATGCTTGATAAATGGCCTGTGATTATGCCACGCCCCCGGGAAGTGGACGAGGCCAGCTCTTTTGGCAGGATTAGTGATGTAAGCCGCAAATGCACATCGATTAGCATCTCCAAATGGCAGGACGAATAAATCGAAGCAGGACCCAAGATCGATGGTTATTTATCGATGCTTATTTATCGATTGTTTTGGCTTCGCTTTCGCTTAAAGTACAACCACAGAGATTAATGTAAAGGAAAACGTAAGTTGTATGCCTTCTCCTTTATACCAAAAAAATAAAAAAAAAAACATTTCAACAAGAAATCTTAATTTTATCAAAAAACTAATTTCATTTGATTTATTTATCGGCTATTTACTGCTAAAATTTGTAAACCATATGTTTTCTTTATTAAAACCGAAATTGGATTTAATTTAAACTAAAAGAATCAAAGACAAAATCATATTTGAATAATTAAATTTGCACAATTTCTGCTGGTTGTAAGCAGGGGGGCTCCCGCATTGACTAAATGCACAATTTTCTATATTCGACAATATATATATTTGATATTTATTTATCCGAGACACGTGAAATAGACAGACAGCCCTGGGCGCTAAATGTTTGAATAAACAACCGCAAAACTATGTGAAGGCAGAGAGAGGGCAGTGCGTGGCCTAACCGAAGTTAAATAAAAAGTGTGAAAAGTATGTAAAAATTTATTTTAACTAAAAATAAATTCAGAAAATGAATAGAAATTTGGGAGACATATTAGTTAGCATACAAAATGCTTATTTTTTTAATAACAAAATATTGTTGGTAAAGCGAAAAAGAAATATTATATATAATTTATAGAATTCATTTTAAAGGCTAAACAAGGTTTATACTTTCCCATTTATTTATTATTATTTAATTTAAATAATGATACATATTTTTGGCAGTTATTTAGGCCTTATTTAATGACATTGTAGGACAACTAGAAATGAGGATAATGAACCAATTGAATGGGATTATAGAATTGTTTGTTAACAGGTCGAGCAATGATTGTGTGAGTTCTGGTGTTATCGAATAGTGAAGCGATGACAGGCAACGCGATAATGATTTCCGTTTTCACACCTCATCGCGACACACACAAACAAAGGATGTCAAAGGATGGGAAAAACAGCAAGGACGCGCCATGGGCGGAAGTGGGCACAAAAAAAGAAGAAGCGGAAGTGCAGCATTTGCACATTTCCGGCGCTGCTCACTCAGCCCGTGCATAATCGATTAACTGGCGCACATAAACATGACCGCAAATGTGCAAATGCATGGCGGGGGCGGGGGGGCCAGGATAAAAGCGGGAAAAATCGGGGGCGAAGTGAGAGGTAGCTGGCGGGCCTGTCGACATGCATAAATGCAAATGCCATGGCAATACATATGCAAATTACTTTTCACACACTCCGCTTCACAGAAAAATGCACCGCAATCCGGACGGATGTGAGTCCCGGATACGGGTAAAGCAGTAGCGCTCGGAGCAGGACTCGGTGGGGCAGGTGGGGGGGTATCTGGTTATAGTCTGCCACTAATTTTGTGTTTTCTCTGCGGGCTGGCAGCCACTAAACTAATTGCAAAGCGAGTCCTTGTATCCCATTTGCTATTTCCCAGGGAAATTGCTGGGAAATCTGTGTTGGTTGCCTGATATGGCGGATCGAACTGAAAGGCGAATAATGGGGGGTATAGTCCGGGAAGAACAGGCGGAGGAATGGGGGAATTTTTTTGTATATTTAAATTATGGAAAAAGGGAACAAATTCTTAAATATTCAAAGGGTTTTCCTTATTATATTTAATTGATTTTATAGAAATATTTACTCTGCTATATAAATACTTGAAAATCGATCATAAATAAGCCAAAATTAATGAACTTTTTTGTTAATAATCAGCCATTGAACTAAAAATCAGCTCACTTTCACTTATTATTATTTCTTATTTCTATTCATTTCCCTTGCCATTTCCTTTCGGATACTCGAAACATTTCACTTGATTTCTGAAATAAATATATTCATAAAGCATAATCAAATCAGCAAAACGATTGAAACAAAAAATATAAATATGGCTCTTAAATATATAATACTCTTTTGGCCTTAAAAACAAATTAAGCCACCTGGCAGCCTCAATAATTAACCACATAAATTCCCAATAATAAAACCAAAGCGAGGAAGAAAACTTTCGTCCAATTCCCAGCTGTGCCATCGATCTGACCCGGGGGTCAGCCACTCACTACTCGCACTCGTGTCCTGGTGGCACCTCCTTGTACTCGTCTTCCTCGCAAATTCCCCAGGTCAGGACATCCACACGGCTGTCTCCTGTTTGCCTTCGAATTACTTTGAATTGACAAAAGGGCTCTCGGGCAGGGGAGCCAAATCCCAATGAAATTTATGACCCTGTCCGCCCAGGACCGAAACAAAATAAAGGATATTCGAGTGGGCAAAGGGAGGGAGGGCAATGGAAGAGGCTGAGTAAATCAGAGAGCAAAAATGGCGCAAAACTTTCGCCCTGATTTTTGGCAAATTAATTTTAGTTAAATTTCAACACGTTTACTTTGTGTGTAGGTGGGGTTTTCCCGGGGGGGGGAAGGGGGGGGGGAGGCCAGGGAAACCAGACAACTTATGTAAGCCGGGGGCGGGGGTGGTTGTTTCAGGGATATCCTACCAAAAGTTGAGTTGCCTCGTAACTTTTCCCATATTGTTTTCGGGGGGTGGGGAGGGGAAAATTGAAAAGCAGAGTTTGGGGCTTTCAAGTAGAAATGGTAATGGTGTAATTTTCCCCAGTTTTCCACGTAGACAAGGCCATTTTCAGCAGCGATTCTTAAATTTGCTAACAAAAATCTCCAAAATTCCAACAAAATTTTGAGATATTCTTTGAGACAATATCAAGACAAAAATTATCTTAATTTTCCCAAATTATTTTGTTTTTAAATATAACTAAATTGTTAATTTAAAATTTATATATATGTCCTAAATATATAGATCAATTTCGTATTGAGAATTTGTCATCATAAATTAATAAAATTTGTTTGTTTTTACTTGAAGGCAAAGCAAGACAAACTTTAATTCTTCAATGATTTTTTTTTTTGTTCTGCTGCATTGTCATTAAGACCACGCTCCCTTTTCTCTTAGTTTTCCTGTTTTTGTTTTTTTTTTCTCCTCCTTAAATTTCGCATCTGCTATCTGCTGGCCCAAGGAGCAAAAGGAACTGAAGGAACAGGTCCTTTTTCCGACTGCTGTTGTCGGTTTTGTTGATTCCTAATCAGAAACGTGTTTGCATGCATAGGGACTGGCACGGGAGGGGGGAAGGAGGCTTCTGTCCTCCAGGGGATGCTTGGGAGTAGGGGGTGGAGTGGGTGGAGAAAAGCAGGGAAAACAGAGCCACCGGCCACCCGTTGCTGTCGCTTGAGTAATGGCTGCAATAGGCAACGTGATGTCTTCTGCAATGGTCGGAAAAGTGAGAAAAGGCTGCGGAAAATAGTGCCAAGTGGGGGAAAGAACAGGGGACACTGGGAGAAAATTGATATATATTATAATTAGTTTTACAAATTTATAAAAAATTAAATCGCACAAAATGTATGGAAACGCAAAATGTATTTCTGGTTTAACCAAAAGTTCTGCAAATTATTTTGTTTCCCCATTTTCTGGCACTGTATAAAAACTAATGTGCAAGTGGAAAGATGTCCTCGGCAGACAGAAGGAGACAAGTGCAAGGAGTGGCCGCGGAGTAGGAAGCGAACAATGTGTTTGGCTGCGTGCGTGGTTTCATTCTCAGTTTCCTTCATGTCTCCGTTGCCCCATGTTGCCCTGTCCCCCGTTTCCGGTTGTTTGCGGTACACTAAAAAAGGGGCTTACTATTTATATTAGAATCTTATCAAGATAATTATACAATTTTTTTTTTAATAATAATAATATTTTTCAATGTCTTTTGTTTTTTGTTTTGGCTTAAAATCAAACAATTTTTTTTTTAATTTGATTTTGTGAGTAATTTTTTGGAGTGCAACATCCGGACACGAAGGATGTGGGCTGTACACAACATGCGTTCGACAATCAAGAGGCTGCAACTCAAAGGGCAAAACTTTATTTGCATCAAAACACCGAATTCCGGACTGCCCTAGGAATTTAAATGGGAAAAACAAAAGGAGAGCAAAAACAGATCTGAGAAATGTAAATAATGACTTTTGGGGGGGATTGCGGGAATTGCCATAGAATTGAAATCGAAATCGAAATCGAGAAATTCATTCATTTATTCATGGCCTTAGCTGCTGGTGCACGGCACCTTTTGTCCTCAATCACCCTCAAAATCGCCCCCTCTCAATCACCGCCCATGGCAATCTTCATTTTTAACCCTCTGCTGCCACTCACTCTCTTTTCATGCAAAGTGAATGCAGATGGGCACCAAAAGTTATGCTAAAGATGTTCCTAAAATAATGTTCAGGATTGAGGAATAGCTGGGATTTATTTGAATAGAAACGACATTAATTTTTGCACATTTTATTGGAACTTGAAGCTTGAAAGTTGAATTTTTTGCGCGAAATTAATGTTATTTAAGCAGCGTTCTTGTTTATTTTTTGGTTCGTCAGTTTGAAATGAGTTAAAGTGGCGATGGAAGGTGGAAGAAGTGGCAGCTGATTCAACTAATCGTTATATTCCACACTCGAATACACTTTACTCAACGACCCTTGACAAGGACATGGCCGCTCTTAGTCCTTTCTGAGCGCCTCTTGCTCCTCCTTCTCTGGTTTATTTTTCTCCTTGTATCTGTGTCTCTGTCTCCTTTCTTGTTTGCTTTATCCTTTGTCTTCATTGTTTTGACACTGAAAGAAAATCGGAATGGGAAAATATCTTTTATTTTATTAAAATTCAGCTTGTTATTTATATTTATTTTATATTTATTTCTATTTGTAATTTGGGTTTATAAATATTTATGGGAATTTTTTACCTTTTGCTTACAACTTTGTTGAGACTTTACTTATCTGGTCTATGGGGCGGCTGAGTGATATTTTGTATATATACGATTTTCTTGGCTTAGTTTTTTTCAGTCCTGACGGCTGCTTGATATGTCATTGTGCTAACACACACACACATACATATACAAAACACTCAACTCGCAGTTGAAGATGAGAAGGCCAAGAATTTTATAAATTTTCAGATATGAACAGCAAAAACAAAATGGCAGCTGCAGCTGCTGCTGCTCCAGGTTCCCAGGATTGAGGATGATTTCCCGAAATTCCTTTGGCTTTCCTCGGTAACCCCGGCACATCCTAACGATGTGCTGAGTGGTCAATTGTCTGTCCAAATACATACAACCTTCTCTTCTCCTCTCCGTTTCCGTTTCCTATTTTCTGTATTTTCGCCGCGCTTCCCCTCGTTTTGCGTTAAATTTGTTTTTTATGCATCATCAAGTAAGTTATCGGTTGTGTGTGTAGAGATATATATCAATATTCTACCATTTTGGGCCGGCTAATTGTTGTTTTTGGCCAAATAAATCCATGTGCCAGACACGGCGATAAATCAATATAATATACGTGCCATATAGCCAGCATACAGCAACCAGAGTGCAAATATATATAAATATATATATATACGTACATATGTATATGGAGAGCCCAATCAACGCTCGAATTAATCCATTGAGAAATCAAATCGTTTCGTTTGTTAATCAATAGAAATTCAATTGTGGATTTGCGGGTAGAAGGAGAGGAGGAGCGGTTTCAGGGGTTTCCTGGTTTTGGGTTTTCAAGGGGCCTTCTGGTTTTCCCGCTTTCGAGGCGCATGACAGCACAGCCTAATCTGAATTTCAAATACTGCAGCTGCTCAATAAGTCGATTTTCGCTTGATTTTTAATTACATTTCTTCTCAGCGCTTCAGTCTTAATTAATTTTCAGTTCTCATTCAGGCCAAACGAATGAGTTAAGATCAATATTTTGGTGGCTGTATATAAAATATCTGGCAGATATCTGGCCTTCCCTTCCAATAACTCCTCTTTCGCTTTCTTCAAGAAAATAAAATAGCTAAATGATAGTTTATAATATTCACCCAAAAAGTTCAAGAAAGGTAAACTCTTCTCCTTATGAACCCCAAACGGAAACGAAAACACACGCAGAATTTGGCGGATAGTAAACAAGTGGAAGTTATTGCAATGATTTTCCAATCTACTGAAGCCACTCAAAGGGAAGCGAGGACTCTGCCTGTGGAGCCTGTGGAGTACTGCAGCGAACCTGTCGCGATGCGTATCACGACTGATGGTGATGATGGTGGCGGCGACGATGTCGGCCATGTTGATGATGCGGTTTCCCAGCATGTTAGATGGAAAGCGAAGCAACCAGTGCGCTCACAAGTCTATAGTGATGGCCAAGGCTATGGGGCCAAAATTCATAATGTAATGATATTGCAATTTACAAATATTTCAATATTAAATGTGAAATTTTTTTACATTTAAAATTTCAACTTATCAAAGTTTAGTAAAATATTGATATATCGATAAATTCATCGTCATATTTTTAACAATTTTTGTTCTTTAAAAAAATAATAGAAATCAATTAGCTTCTATTGATTCCATTTTAAAATCAGATAGTTTGTCTAGAGCTCTAAACCTGATCCTACATATGCGTCTCGCACTGTACTTGGTGGCATTTGCCTATGGAAGCTATTCCCACAAGCATCTGACTGCTTTCTACGAGACCGCATCCATAAAAGACATAATAATCGTAATAAGCTGAGGTCCAAGAAAGGCAGCCAGCTGCAGGAAGTTTTCTGGGGGAAGGAGAGAACTCCTAGAGGGGGAATACCTAGGCAGGAGAACTCTCAGAAATTGAGAAGTGGAGGAGAGGATTTGGGGGCGGTAACCGCCAAACAGCAAAAAGCATTTTACAAGATCATTAATAATTAGTATTTTGTATCGACATACAATATAAATATATATCAAAAATATATATTTGGAGATATTTTAAACATTTCCAACATGATGATATATATTTTATAGAGATCCAAAATACGCTCAAAACATGAATATATTTTTTCCCAGCGAAATAATGGTTTAAAACAAAATGCAAATTTATAAATATAAAAATAGATTAAAATCTAACATAATTAGGTTGTTTTTTTATTAATTAATCCTTATAACTTATATTGAAGAGTAAATAAATCCAGAGGAACTTTCATTAAAAAATTAAAAATATACATTTGTTCCGGGTAAACAAAAATAAACAGAGTTTCCCAAACATTTTCCCGCAGCTGTGTCAAGAGTTAGGCAAACAAATTCTGGATTATGCTCCCCGACTCCATCTTTAATCAAGTTCACAAAAATTACATTCTCTTCGTTGGTTTTTTTTTTTATATTTTTTGCCCAGCAAATCGCATAATAAATGCGAGCTGAAAAAATAAAAAATTTCAATTATTGAAATGCAAATGGAATACAAATATTTGCATAAACACAAGCGGAGCGAAAGAAGAAAAACGGAAATATGGAAAAATCAGAAATGAAATGAATGCGAAAGCGGAAAAAATGGCAAATCCTGTCGTTTTGTTTCCCGCAATTAGAACTTTGAGTATAAATAAAAAAAGGTGGTCAATGATTTTTAAATAAATAATATATTATCATTACCACTCCAAAAAGTATGATTTTATAATAAATCAAACTTAATGGTCAGGTAAAAAAATATTCTTATTTTTCCTGAAGCCTGATCTGGGTTGCCATGGTTATGTTGCCTCCGTAAAAGTCGGTACATGTTGCACGCATCCTCCCTCCCTTTAAGGTTAATTAAATAATATTTTGGCAACTATGCAGCGATGGAGTATACACACCCGGCTATGATATATGATATTTGGGGGGAGGAATTCAAATTGAAGAATATTTGATGCTTCTGGTCCTCTGGTTCCTACTCCTGCTTCTGGGTTTTTCCGGGGAAAATAATGGTTTCACAAAGGGAGAAAATAAGCGATGTGACCGTCAGGTGAACTATGAAAGGGAGGTGGCTCCCAGGCTGGACTCCTCGTCCAATCAATATGGAAAGCTCTTGAAGAGCATGATTCATATTCAACACGCGCCGGTTTCCAGTTCGAGTTCGAGTTTGAGTTCGAGTTTTCGCATTAAGAGCTTCAAATGAAATGGAACGAAACAAAATGAAATGAGCAGCCGGAAGGAGGATGAGGACGAAGGTGGAGTACATGGCTACAAAATTTAAATATATTCCAGCTACATTTTAGGTAAGCTTTAAAGGTGACATCAAACGATTTGTGCCACCTTCAGAGACTGCTACATGTAGCCAGGCTTTAGTATTGAAATATTTATTCAAACTTTATTCATTTATTATGAATATTAAATATTTTCTCAGTGGAATTTTGGAGCAGCTTTTGAAAGGAAATTAAGTACACATTGTTTTGGATGATGATTGTTGGATGGCGCAAGCGGGCTCGCGGGGTGCAGGGAGTCGCCGCCGCCATTTCATTTTCCATTCGGTTTCGGGAAATTACGGATGACTGGCCAGGCCAGGACTATGACTATGAGAAGCAGGGACCAGAAATAGAACCACGATGAGGAGGGGGTGTGAAGGGGGGCCCGGACAAGCCAATGCAATCAGCGCCATGCAAAAATCTATTTGAAATTTATAGCAAACGAGGAGGCAGGAAGGGACTCAGAGTGCTCGTTGAGTCGTTCAATATTGTAAGTATGTATTCTAAATGTGAATAAATGAACAATAAATTGTGAGCTAGCATTGCCAGATTGTCCTTATTTTATGTGTGTGCGTTGTTTGTGCGATACTTTGTACTCGAATGAGTGCCTAAGTGCGAGTGAAAGCCCCGCCACCCATGTCCTTGCTCCAATCCCTCCTCGCTGATTGTTTTTGCCACTCGAGAAAGCATCTTCATGTCGCCAGCAAAGCCGCAATTTATTGTCGCAACGCTAAACGGAGAATTCCCAGAACCATTTGCAGGCTTCAAGGTCCTGTTCTTGCTCCGGGTTCTTCTCCTGTCCCCCACGTTTGTTTCTGCTTAGCCTCATACCAAGTCCCTTTCCAAACGCATCTCATTCTTGATGTTACACCTAAAAACCTAGGTACAAAATGGTAGGCAAGGAATGGCTTTTCCATTTCAAACATATTTCTAAGAAATATTATATCAGAGGTTACATTACCTTTTGTAGTATCTAAATCCAACTTGGAAATCTTGCTAATGAGCTGGTAATGCGATCCCCCTTCCATTTCAATGCCAATTGCGATCCCTGTGGGTCTTCATACCTGCATCATCCTTCCATACCTCCATCAGTCCATTTATCAATCTATCCATCATTATCATCCGGCCACCAGCAGGCACAGCCAGGGCAGGAAGCTCCTGTTCGCTGTCTCCGCGGACCTCGTAATTGACAGGCAACGCGGCTTGATTAGTGACAGACGATGCGACGCGGGTGGGGACGGGGTTGGAAAAGAGGGGGGCGTGGTTGAGAGGGAAAATTGCAGGGGCAGTGGCAGTGACAGCATCCCGCAGAAAGTTTAACCCTGTTCCCGCTGCCATTTTTGGGCAGCCGCAACGCAAAATGCAACGCTTAATTAAGCCGCCATTAAAATGCGTTGCCAACCCACGCAACAGCTGTAAAACTGCATGATTACACAACAAAAAAAAAATGTCCTTGATAAAATTATTATATTATTATAATTACAGCAGAAGAATAAGGGAATTTTTTAGGAACTAGAAAGAAACTAATTAACTCTCCTCTTGTTTTTATTTATTTTATTTGCTCGCTCTGACTTCCCTGATCTCTTTCAGTGTACTGTTCTCTTCAGTGACAATGTTGTTTGACGTTGCATTTCGCGGCAGTGGCTATATGTATATCCTCCAAGTGGGTATACTATATGCCATAGACCGAGGGGAGTACCGCCCGGCGCTGCGCAACAATGTTGTTGCTGGCCTCGTCGCCTGAAAGCAGTGCATATTGCATATTGCATATTGATGTGGCTCCTGTTGCATAATTCATTTTAGGCAGCTTATCAACTGCGGACAGGCAGGAAAAGGGATGCCACAGCATCGCATGTATCATACATATGTACATATATTCTCTGCAGGATCAACTGTCAAAACCTAATCGAGGTGGGAAACGCCTTTCTTTCTCCTTTACTCGAAATCAAAAGTCGGTTAGGAGAACATTTTCCAATGCTAAAGTTATTTGAGGAGCTTTTAACGAGATTACATTTTGTTCACCGGCAGAGGAAGGGGAATGATGCGAGGCGAGTGACGTTGCATATAAGTTGTATTTGTTGGAGTAAATAGACACTTAAAGAGGGGGCAAGGTAGGTCCTTGCCAATGATAAGGATAAATGAATACTGGGGAGAAGCACCTGGCCAGTTGCTGTGGCAATAAACAAGTGTTTTAAAGTTGTCAAAGTTATTCTTAAAGCTATATATTACATATATTTATTTTCTCACATTATTTATGCATATTATTAATATTTATTTTATTTATGTATTTTTTTTCTTTAAACTATGTCGGGATTATTGGCTGGGAAATTGATATTCTTTTGGCTTTAATTTTAGTCTAAAGAGAAGTACTTTCTTAATACTTTTTTTTTACTCTTTTGATTTCGCTTAATTATAATTTAAGTTGGACAATCGAAAAATTATTGATAAATTCTGTATGGCATTATTTTTAGCATAAAATAATATGAACTCTAAAATTGTGTATTTAATTTTTTCGTAATTTTTCGGCGTTATTTCTGCGTTGTCTGCCATGTTGGTTTTGGGTGCTGGTTACCAAAATACCAAAAATGGCCAACAACCGCCGCTGGCATTTCATAATGCCGCGCTGTTGCTTATGTTTCTGCAAATAAATGGCGGGGCCCCAAGCAGGGCAAGAAGAGAGTGACTTACACAGTAAACAAATATGTGTATAAATCTCGATTTACGAACATACTGTATTTAAATGCATAAAAGCATATTTTTTCCGGGTGTAAATTAAGGCCAAAAGGAAAAAAAAGTGCTGCCAAGGAGAAGCATCTGCGGCTGGCGAGGAATTACACAATAAGACAATAAAAAAGGCCAATTTCTGTGGCGGCAACGGTGCAGCTGGGCCGGTCGCTGTGTCTAAGCCAACCTGGAAAATTTGCTCGAGCTTTTGCCATTAACAAACAGCCGGCGGGAAGAAGCCAAAGTCGAAGCCAAATGCTGGGCTGGCAAGACTAAAAATAATATATATAAAATAATGTATAATTCTTGCTCTCTCTTTAGACCTTTTTGTCATTATTTTACGAGGGGTATATTGAGTTAAAGGGATTAAATAATTATTAATTTAATAAGCCATGAGAGCCTTATTAGTATAACTTTTTAAAAAACTTACAACTTAGATGAAATATATTTTGAATGAACGAAAAACTAGGCAATAAATCAAGTTAAAACATAAATTATATTCTTGCTAAGAAACATGAAACATTTATTTAACAAAAGTATTTTTTTTAATATTATTTTATTTCACAAATAATTATTAGTAAAATTGGTATTTTTCTTTATTTTTTATAATTTTCCTTAACGAAATCCTCGTTATAAATTTGTAATTATGTATAATTTTATTTTCACCCATAAATAATTTTTAGCAGGTTATATATTTCAGCATATAAATATTATTTTCCATTAGAAAAATTGATCATTTTCATATTCTTGTAATATTTCTTTAAAAAAACCCCAGCAAAGGGACATCCCATAGTCCCCTATAGCCTCTCGAAAGTACTTCAACTTGTTTTTCAGTCTGTTTTTCGTGCATTTTCCCTCTTATTTGTATTTTTTGTTTTTTTTTTTTTTTATTATTCGCCAAGGGCATTCAATTAAGCGGCTCGTTGGGCCCACCCGCACTCGCTGTCCTCCTGCAGCCACCCAACATTAACCCCAGAAATCGCCGGGAGCGGTCAGCTATTAGTTTGCTACATTGTACGGCGACTATAACAAATGCTGATGCCCGATGGCCGATTGCCGGTTAGCGGGATGGCCCCGTCCTACGTAATTAAATGCAGCGCCCGAAAACTTTGTAATTGCTGGCACGCAAGATGGCGCCGCCGGCGCGAATCGAAAGTGGATAAATCGGTTCGGGGGCGGGGTCGGAGGTTACCAGGATATCAGCAGGCGGGGGCTGGTTACAAAGTACAAACTCGTGTCATCGCCATAACACCTCGCCCGGCGATTTTGGCCATGATAATGGCTGTGGTCAGCGATTGAATGTGATGAATGCGATGTTCAGGAAGTTATGGTTTAAGGGGAAATACTTTAAGCGATGCAAAGTGATATATAAGCCAATTAAAAATAGTAAACTCTTGAAAATATGGAATGTATAGGAGAGGAAAAGAACTTTGGGATGAAGGATATGTAAAAAATTCACAAGTTATTAAACACTGAATAGTATTATTATAAATGAACTGAACAAATCTCAAGATTAATTATTGTAAATAAAAAAAGAGTCCCTGCCTTAGCCTGCCTATCAAAGACTCTTAGTTCTTTGCCCTCCCTCGACTTGATTTGGGTTTCTATTTACGGATCGTCTTTGAAAGACCAAAGCCTGCCGCAAATGTCCTTTGTAACATGTGGATTTTAGTGTCGCTATATCGCTAAACTCTGGCTGCTTTTGCGGCCGACCTGGTTTATTATCATCCGCATACCCATTCTATTTGCCTTCTTTTTTTGCGTTTTCTCTCTCCTTTTTGTTGTTGTTTGCTGCTTGTTGTTCCTTGGCATTTGTTAATATCGGTGGCTTAACTAAGTCCCAATGACTTTTATATGATTTTCGGTGCCAACCCCGTACAAGCTTTTGGATTGCCATTACGAAGCTGAAATGGTCGTAAAAATACCGCAGCAACTTGTGCTTGTTCTTGCCTTGTCAGGGTCCTTGTTTGCCAGGGTCCTTGTTCCTTATATGTGTGTGTGTGTGTGTGTTTGTGGCGGCCACCGCCTTTGATGTTCCTTTTGGCTGCCATTCAGCTTCCTTGGCTCAGAAGGAACATCCTTGCTCCATCCAAAAGTCCTTCCCACCACCTCCGTCAATGTAATGAAAAGCGCGTTAAACCGCAATGCGTGCCGTTGTCTATGCTACACACACACATACACAGCAGCTACAGTATTACACTGAGAAAGAAAAATCACTAAAGAGAAATTACATATGAATGTGATTACAAATGAGATTTTTGTATATGAAATCTTTAATTTGACATTTTTTTTATATTTTAAAAATTATTTCAGTATGACAAAAATATTATATTTTATTTTTTGATTTGAATAATTGTTTATTTTTTAATTTTAATCATCATATAGTATTGGTGTTTAATTTGATCATTAATATACTTGAAGATTGAATTATTTGAATTATTTACAATATTTACACAATCCCACGTATAGTTTAGATTTATCCCCCAAGTGTACACAAAAACACACACATGTGCATGTTGTTCCGGAGGTTAGTCCTGCCACGCCCCCTCCTACATCAGCGAAGTAAATTGCTAGCCAGGCATTTAATTTGATCTTTTGTTTGATTGTGCGCGTCTCGCTTTAATTGAATTTTATGATGATGCTGCAACACACACTCTGCCACACACCAAGGCACATACACACGCACCCCCAAACACACACGAACGAAATAGCTTAGAGTGCGAAAATGAACTATAAATGTGTTTGTTTTTCAAAAAGAAAATAAATATGATTATTTATAGAAGGAAGGCCAGGTGTAATTTGGTTCAAATCTTAAAGATGTTTCAACAACAAAAGGTCGAAGAATATTTGATAAATATAATTTATATAAATAAATATAATAATGATAAATATAATATATATTTAAATCAATTTTAACTATGAAACAGGCAGCCAATGTCCTCGGTGCGTATGTGTGATTTTTTTGGGATCACATGGCGTATGAGAAATATCATAAGGGAAAGTGCCATAAAAAATGTGTTATTTTTTATTTATTTATATATTCTTATTTTTATATATGATATATTTTATATTATTTATTTTTTAATTTAAAATACTGTCAATGTCCACGGTGCGTATGTGTAATTTTTGAGGTATCACATTGCGTATGAGAAATATGATAGGGAAAACTCTTTGGGCACCATAAAACGGTGTATATTTGGTGATTATTATTATTATTATTTTTTTTATATATAATATATTTTATATTATATATTTTTTAATTATAAAAGCTGCCATTGTCCACGGTGCGTATGTGTAATATTTGAGGTATCACATGGCGGATGAGAAATATCATAGGGAAAAGTGCCATTAAAAATATGTGTATTTGGTGATAATTATTAAAATATATACTCCCATATAATTATAGTTCTTTGCCAACTTCTAAACCCAAAAATTCAGTGTAAAATGATATCTTCTTACACACATTTCCTTAGAACATTGAAATTATTAGATATATTTGAGTTCGTTCTGGTCTTTCCTTGGTACTATGCTTCATATATATTTTTTTTGTGGCCAAAGCAGCCATCAACATTCCCATCAACGTCAACTGGGACGCAGCAACCGCAGCTGAGTCGACAACAAAAGTGTCAACTGCTCATGCGGCCATGCAATAATACATCCGCAGCAATGCAACAAACATTGAATTTACAAAAAAATAAATAAATAAAATAAAATAATGATAAAAACAACAAGAAGTATAGTCGGGATGCGATTGCAGAACAACTGCTGACTGCCCGAATGACATTGCCGGACATTATGAAATTTTCAACGCGACTGCATTATTAATACAATAAATAATAAATGCGGTACAAAGCGGTGGCGAGGAGTAAAAACTGCGACAAAAAGCCAGAGAACCGAACCGCAGTGATGCAATAAAATAGGATATATAAATATATATATATATATACATATATAGTAAATCGATGGACCAATGCACTGATTTCAAAAGTTTCTGAAAGGAAATAGAAGTTGAGTCAAGTTTTCAGCTGAAAATGGAGATAAACCTTGGGGTTGTATATATATTTGAGTGTATTTAATAATTTTTTTTATTGTTAGTATAATTCTTCATATATAATTATTATTTGTGTTTATTATAAATATTGTTTTGATTCATTTAAATTATCGCCAAAATAAAATATGGTTTTAAAACTGAAAGCACATAAGCACTTCTCTGAAAATGTTTTTAATTTACAAAGCGTTAAAAAATTAAATCTTTATCTCTTTTAAATGGATTTTACACTTTGCTCCTTATATTATATATAAACTTTTCCTATGTTATTCTCTGGTTATTTCCATGGCGAACATATTTTCGCACATTTTCCACCTGCCCTGGCCATATGGTAAATGTTGTTAAAATATATTTTATTTACACGGTCAGGCAAATTGCAATTGGCAGTTGATTTTGCGCCATGTCCGTGTCCTTGTGCCTCGTTTTATTTTATTTTTATTTCTTTTTTTTTTTTATTTATTTTCCTTTAGTTGTTCTTGTATTTTACCCAGTTTGCAGTTGGAGCTCTCTTTCCCTGTCACTTTTTGTTTGTTTTTATTCAAATTTGCATGCTTAACATAATTCATTTCATTTCTGGTCTTCCACTTTTCCGCCGGGCTCTTTGTTCGGGTTGTCATCGCCGGGCAGCGTCCTGAATTGATGCCGAATTCAATTGCCAAGGTCCTTGGTCCTCCTTCAGGCCTCCCTCAAGCCTCCTTCATCCCTCCCACTCACACAGCGAGCAAAGTTTCGAACTTATTCAAATAGTAATTTATATACTGAACTCTAAGTTAAAATATAGCTTAAGTTTATGGCTGTAAAATGCAATATAAATTCAGGCCTAGGTGTGGAGGAAAGAGATCAGATATAAGATATTGTAAATTTACATTTTTTTGTTCAAGTGCACCCATGGATATATATATTTATATATATATATAGTGTGGCATGTGGCAGTTACTGGCAATGTGCTTTGGCGGCAATTTGCGGGAAATGCTCTCGTCTTGCTTGCGGCTGGCCAAGACAGCGGCTTAAACGATTGCGGCCAAGTCAAGGCGGCGGCTGATAAACCGAGTAATAAATGTGAACCGCATCGCACACAAACGGAAATAGAGAGCGATTTCCTAACAGATCCCAAAGGGTCTCAAATTTAATTCAGAACTTAAGAGCTCAGGGTGGGTGGGTCCTGGATGTACATATGGGAGGAAGTGGAAGTATTTCAGAAAAAATATATACTGAATAATATAATAAAATTTTGTTTTTAAAATATATTATAAATACAACCCTGCGTATGAGTTATTTTTTTTTTAGTAATTACGCTGCGTATGTGTAATAAAAAATGAAAACTCTCGGCAGCCCATTAAGGATTCTAGTATTAATCGATCTGAGCTTGGAATATATGGAACTATAGGTAGGATAGGATATAATTATAGTAGATTAACGAAAATAGGCTGGATCCTGACTTGATATTCCCCAAAAAAGCTCAACTATTTCCCCCATTTATTATTGATAGCTCATAATAATTACACACTGAGCATAATTTCCTTTGACACAATTTTCAATTATTCAGCTGAGTTGCACAATTTGTGGCATAAATGTACAAATGTCAAATGCATGACAATTGGACAAAGCAAAACAATAAAATAAAGGCAGCCTGACATTGTCATCGGATGGTTCTTTTGGGCTTAATTCAATTGTATGCACTTTTCGATATTCGTTAATGCAATTTACATATATATATATATAAAATATATATTCGATACCAGACAGAAGAATGTTGCTCTTTGAGAGTGCCCGAAATTAATTTCATATTTCTGCTAACCTGTTTATGCCATTAAAATGTTTTGCTTGTGGAATTTAATTTGGAAATCAATAACGATACAGGCACAGGCACAGGCTGGAAGGTCCACCTTTTTGGGAGGGGGGAAAACCAGACAGGATGGCGGTCCTGCCACAGCTATGATGCCAATGGTTGCCGCAGAGATTTTGCAGCTGCATGGCTGACGTTTGGTCGCCTGAACGCGCGGAAATGGCGTCGTTAAATTGGTTCCGTATCCGGTTGCCATTGCCACTGCCACTGCCATTGAGCGAGAAAGCGAGAGGCAGCAAGGACAACAAGGACAACAGTGCTGCAGGACAGTTGAAGTTTACTGCCATTTGACTGCAGCTCGTTGACGCGACGCAGCCCCCGAGGCAGCCGTCAAGGAATCCACTTTGCACTTACATTTCCTCTGCGTATGCCACTCCGAATGGGTCTCCCCCCAACAGAGCATAGAGCGCTCGAAAACGACGGGATTAGGATAATTGTCGCCTTCTCCCCGCCCCCCCCGCCTCTTATCCGTTTGCCGATAGCAGTTCAGCGGTGATTAACGGAAGTGGCAATCGATATCGATATGAATAGCTTGCTCAACGAAGCGGTGCCGCGAGCTAGCTTTTGATTACTTGTAAGGATCCTTGCCTTTCCTACCTCTGCTGCTACAGCTTGGTTATTTATAGACAAGTCTAGATCAGCTCTGCTGCCAAAGCTGCTACTTTCTTACAACAGTGAATGTCTGCAGAGTTCCCTGACTTTTCTTTGCAAAATTGATTAAGTTCGATGCCCGAACTCGTGTGGCATCTGCATAATTAATGGCACAGGTAGTTGTTGCGGTTGTAGCTGCAGCCAGGTGTAGTCATCAAAGTCGTTTTGTGTGGCTGTGGCGGCGGAATTCAATTAACTCCGACTGAGGGACATAAAAACCTTTTGAGGCGTCAATGAGCAACCGCAATTGATATAAATTTGAAATTTTGCAGTCGCTGTTTTTCCCTTTTTACGGCCTGCTCTTCCCGTTTTGCCTCAATAAAAAATTTAATTTTCAGCCTAATGGTTGTCATGTGTGTGTGTGTGTTTCACAGAAGGATCCTCTGCGGCGCCGGCTGCACTTAATTTGCTCCTCGAGTTGGCCGTAAAAGGCCATTGACTGAGTTGAAAAAAAAGCGCTTGCTGTGTGTGTAATAAATTCGGCGAGTGCTCCCGGGATTATCACCTTAAATGCTACATATATTGGAAAGAGATCGGAAAAGGTCTTCGATTTTCGTACAATTTAAACCAAAATAAATGTATTCGTGGTCTAAAAATGTTTGCTGTTAAATTCGTTGAGTAGTCTTGGTGTTTTTCTTGAATGTTAGAAAAGTTTCCCAACCGCCAGGGCCACGCCTCCTGCTGTTCAGCTATTTTCAGTTCGGTTCCCACAGCTCAGACTGCCCTTTGCATGCGGCACGCAAAAAGCAACAGCAAAAAAGAACAAAAAAAAAAAAAAAGAAAAAACAAAATAGAAGCAAAAATTCAGAAAGCAAGCAGCCGAGGAGAAGGATTCCGGCCAAAACCAGTGACCAGAGCACCCCACCAGGACCGAAACCAAAGCGCCGGAATGCTCAAGTTGAGCACACACAGACACACACACACACACACACACACACACACAACCACCCACACCCACCCATGCAATGTCCTCCGTCGGAGCGAATTACGGACATTGGGCTACCATTTTGGCCAACAATCCACTTACGTTGAAACGAAACCGGGCTCCTGGCCAGAGAACCAACGGGGTATGCAGGGCAGGATGACTTTTAAAAGTTTAAATATTAAATTTAATAATTCATAAGGGTAAAGTAGATTAAATAAATGGATGAATAATTTAAATTAGTTGAAATTACTCTTTTTATGCTTAATTATTATAATTTTTAGAGATTTATCCGCGTGCTTAATATTAATAACTATTTTAGAATTATTTCTATAAAATGACTTGAGATCTATTGAATATTTATAAAAATGCGAATTATTTAAATTTTAATTGAATAAATAAATATTCAATTTTATTATAAAAGAAAAAATAACATTACGTATACGCAATGTGGTCAATAAAATTATTTAAGAAGTATTTTGAAGATGAAATTTCATAAATAATAGCCTATTAATGTTTTTTTTTCATTATTAAAGAAAATTCTTAATGAATAATTGTGAATTAAAAATAGCTTCAGATTCATTGAATATTACGAGAATTATTTACATTATGAAGTATATAACATTACGCACACGCAATGTGGTCCATAAAAATATTTAGGTATTGCTTTTTAAGCAGCAAATTCATAAATAATAGCCTATTATAAAACCATTGCAATTAATTTATGTTTCTTTTTACATTTTTGAATCATATAACCTTTGATGAATAATTAATAATAATTTAATAATTGTTATGAAATATTTATGGCAATCACTGTACCTACCATTACTTGCCGTCTTTTGTTAATTTCTCTTACCGACTTTGAAATCTCAATTTAAATGAAACTAACGTATACGCAATATTACGTATACGACATGTGGGGCGGCCATAGTTAACATATTCCGCATATTGCCCTGTGGCACTTGCGCACCGGCGAAGGGTATCCCCCTCACTTCGTTACGGGCACTCATTGGACGTTGGCCTGCCTCTGTGCTTTTCAATTTACAAAATACGCCTCCAGCCGCTTTTCACGCGTCGCGAACTCTCGCCGCATCCACACAGAAAAAGCGAAAAAAAAAACACACATAGTGGAAGGAAAGGAGAAACGGAAAATAAAAGGGAAAATCGACAGCACAAAAAAAAAAAAAGGAAAGTGGAACTGAGAACGGGGCAACTAGCCCGTGACAGGAAAGCGACAAAGCCCGCGGTTATTAAGCCAGCTCTTTTCAATGGCTTTCCCAGGCCTTCCTTGTCCCCGTTTTTCCGATGCATTTTCCCCACCAGTGAAACGCATAGGCATTTGGTAATTTTTTGAAGGGGTTTTTTCGGTGTTTTATTCATAATTCATTACTTGGTTTATATTTATACTATTTTTCTTTTTTTTTTTTTGCCGCATATTTACCGCCGTCACCAGAGGGACCCAGCGGATCCGCACTCTCAAGTACCTACAAATAATTCTCTACATCAAGTGCTTTGTTTTCTGTTTTTCTCTCATTTGCTTAGGGGACTTGCCGTTGCTTTTCTCGGTATTTTCCTTTTTTCAATTTCGGTTTTATTTTCCTTTCGTTTCGTTAAACTTTAGCTTAATCTTAAACGCATATTTCATTTCATTTTATTTTATTTTCCTTGCGCTTCTTCGGAGTAATTTTCTCAAAATTTCCCAATGACAAGCGTCCAGCTCTTTATCTCCTTCCTCACTTACACAAATTGTATTTGACTATTTTGCACACACATAAAAAAAAAAAAAAAAAAAAAAAACACAAACACATTTATGTTTTTGTATGTTCATAATTTATAGATTAATAATGGGTCTTCTGTTTTGTGGATTTTCATTTACTCGAAAAAGAAAAGTTTAGAAACAAGTTGAGGCGTTAAGTGAAACCTTTTAAATGCACAGGAAGGGAGTTTGATGAAAACTAATCTAATCTAATATTTAATATTAAATTGATGAAAAAACTAGTTTAAAGTGTTTTAAAGGGGGTTTAGGGATTGGAAAATAAACTAACACAATTTTGAAGACCTCTAGAAAGTGCTGAAATTCCAATTGATCTTGTTGAAGCCTTCTCTTTGTGGCTTTGAAATACGACAAGTGGAAAGCCGAGTTCAAGTAATTGCTGCTGAGAGCTTTCCAGCTTGCAATTTTCCTCGTTTTGTACCACTTTTCTTTTCCATTTTCTTGTGACTCGTCGTAGGCCGAGTAAGCGAAAATCCAAAACAGATGCCTTATGTATACGTTTTGTAAACACTTTTCCTTTTAGTATTTATCGTACTTTAGATTTGGCCTTTGCTATGCACACACTCCCTTGTCCTTCGTCTTATGTCCTGGCTGCCTTCCCTGCTCGCTCCGCGCCAGCCACCTTTTGTTTTTCGCTTTTTTCATCTGCTCTTTGACGGACTCCCAACGACTCTACACTAAGCGAAAAAACTACTGGGAATGGTGTAATTTTTTCATACTTTCTCTTTAAAAAACAAAATCTATATTTGCTTATGAATTTTCAAATATTTTTGGCTGCAGGAAGCTGTTTTGTTTTTGCCATTAATTAAACCGTGGAAATATTTAAATAATTTAATGTTCGGTATATATTTTAATCCGATTTGCTATCTTGAGGAATTTCCCAGTTTCTTTTCTGTTCAGTGCCCACCTGCCCTGTCTCGTTGTGTGTTATCTGCAAGTGTATCTGTGTCTCTATCTCTATTTTGTATGTGTGTGTTTGGTTTTGGTTTTATTTTTTTCCCGGTGAAAAATTGACATATTTCGGTACTCTGGCAAGTGGAGTCGAGTCTAGTTGAGTTGAGTTTTCTTTGAGTTTCCGCCTGGCGTTGACTAACAGCTTGGATTTCCGGTATTTCTGCCGGAGACAAGGGGACATGGCGTGGAGTTCAGTTTTCTCTTCCCAACAAAACTCTGGCCGGAATGTGTGGATGAGGATGTGGGTTTTGGGTTGGGGACATGGGAAATGGGAAATGGCCTGGAATGCGTTGCGCCATTTGGGTTTGGGTTTGGGTGCGGGCCATCTCTCTCTGATTCTCAACCAATTAAGTGCAAAGTTCGGGAGGAGCTCTCTCTCTGTGTGTGTGTGCTGAACTTACTTTCTACTATTTTCTTTATTTTTATTTTTTTCTCTCTGTGTGGCTGTTGTTATGGGTTAACAGTGGTTACTGTTACGATTACGATTACGGTTACTAGTGCGGATTGCTACTGCTGCTGCTGCTGCTGCTGGTGTTGTGTGGGTGGTGTCTAGCCCAGGATCTTTTTGAAGTAGCTAACTGTTTCCGGCTTGGTTAGTGAGCGTCGTCGATTCGGCTTGAATGGCGCCTCAGTTTCCTCCAGGAAGTTGTGTCGCGTGGTGGCTGCCTCCTCCAGTTCCGGTGGCTCGCCTTCCTCGGAAGCAGTCTCAACCTCAGAGTCTCCTTCGTCCTGCTTCTTTTTGGCCTCTTTCTCGGGAATTGCAGTTGTTGATGTGGCTGCTGATGCTGTTGCCGGTGCCGCTGCTGATGTTGTTGGTGTGGCATTCGATTTGATTTCATTAGCTGCCGCTGTTGCTGGTGCTTCACTGGCAATTACTGCTTTTGGAGCTGCTGTCGCTGCTGTTTCTGTGGTCTCTTCAGCTGTTTTCACGCTTGTCTTGGCCCCATCGCCTGTGGTCGTTGTTGTTGCTGCTGTTGTACCTGTTGTCACTGCCTTCGATGATGCGACTGTTGATGGCTCTGCTTCCGCCTGCTTAACTGTTGTAGCTGCCGCCGGAGTGGTTGTAATTGTTGAATGCTCGCTGGCATGCTTCGACGGGGGCACATAATGCGACTTTACCAGCAACATTGGCGGTATGAAGCGTGTATTGTCCGCCGATTCATTGACATGCGTGGCATGTTGCTGTTGCTGTTGCAACTCGAACAACTGCTGCTGCTGTTGCTGCTGCTGGTGATGCTGCTGCGAAGGATGTATGGGATGGGCCATGTTGCCGTTGGCTTCGTTTCGGGTTGTAACTGCAATTCCAGCTGTGGTTCCCAATGTTGTTGCTAATGTTGGTGTTGCTGTTGTGGTTGTTGTTGTTGTTGTTGTTGTTGTTATTGCTGAAGTTGCTGCTGCTCCTGTTGTTGATGATTGTTTTGGTTTTTCGGTTGTCGATGTAGATTCTTGTGGCTTCTCCGTGGTGGTTGTCGTTGTTGTTGTTGATCGATGTTGCCTTTCTGTTGTTTCTGCTGCTGCTGTTGTTGTTGTGTCTTGTAGGTTTTCTGTTGTTTTTGTTTGTTGCAATCTAATTGTGGTTGTTGATTCTTGTGGTTTTATTGTAGTGGTTGTTGTTGTAGATCGATGTAGCTCTTCTGTTGTTGTTGATTCTTCGGATTTTACTGTGGCCGTTGATTCTTGTGATTTTTCCGTTGTGGCAGCAGTCGCTTTCTTAGGCTTCTCTGTGCTTGTGGTCGTTGCTGTTGTTGTTGTTGATGGTGGCTCTGTCTTTGGCTCTGTCTTTGGCTCTGTCTTTACCGCTTTGACTGTGGTTGTTCTTGGCTCATTTGTTGATGTCGTCGCTGTCTCGGTTACCTGGCTCCTTGTTGCTGCTTTCGGTGTTGTTATTATCGGTGCCTCAGTTGCAGGTGTAGGTGCTGCAGTTGTTGAATCTCTTGCCATGGTTGTTGTTGTTGTCTTGGCCTCAAATATTGGCGACATGGTTCGCAGATCCTGCGGCAAGATCTTCTTCTTGTGCGGCAAATGCTCGAATATCTCATTGGAGGCATCACTATTGCTATCCTCATTCTCGTTGAGGGGCAAACCCATTCCAAAAGCCATGCCCGGCGGCAATTGCTCCTCGCTAAGCGCCGGTTGGTCGCCCATCATCATCTCCTCCTTCTGCTCCTTGAGCACCTTCTCCTGCTGCTCATGCTCCTCCTGCTGCTGGTGGGCCGCAGTCTTCCTGGATTTCTGCTGCTGTTGCTGCTGATGTTGCTGGTGGCTCTGCAGCTTCTTGGCAAAATCCGGAACAATCACCTTCTTGGCCGCTTTCTTCACCGGCTTGGGCACCTGATCCGGTATACGATAGAGACCCGACATGGACACCATGCCGGGGGCATCCGATTGCATGAGTTCCCCCAGACCAGGAACAGACGAGACTGAGCGCTGAACTGGCGGCGCCACCTGAATGTTGATGGCCATACGGGATCCATAGTTGGGCAGCAGGTCGATGTCATTGTTCTCATTGTTATCCGTCCGAATGTTCTTGATGATCTGCAGCGACTTGAAGTGTGAGTTGGTGATGTCCGTGATGCGCTGCGCCTCTAGGCGCTCCTTGGGGCAAATTAGCTGTCCAATAGCGCGCTCACGATCCTGCAAAGATAGGGATAAAGGACGCCCAGAAATATTATTCTAAACCTATTTAAATGGTCTATTTTATGGTCTTTTTAAATCAATGAAAAGCGTTTGAGAATTTGCCGAAACTCACCTCCTTGCCCTTGCAGGTGTGCCTAAGCAATCCCTCCTCCTGACAGTTGCGGATCAGCTCAATGCTGGCCGTGTCTGCCATATACTGCATGGTCAGGTTGGGCATGTCCTTCAGGATGCATGCATCCGCCCAGCTGGGCACTGTTTTGAGATGGACAATAACTGAGAGATGGAACATCTCCCTGGCAGAATTCTGGACTTACCTGGCATCTCGCAGAGAAAGGAGGCAGTCTCAGGACCTCCGCATCGAAGGGCATGCCAGCGGTAGTCACGAATGGGATCGATTACGGCACAGAGTGGAGCATCCATTAGGGGTAACGACTCTGCCCAATAGCCAGTGTCCGCCACCAAAGGACGTGAGTTCCTAGGCCCCCAGAAAATCAAGAATTGTAATAATTCAGAAAAAAAATAAAAAGCAAATAGACGTTTTTAATTTTGTTTGTATAAAACTTTCCCTAATACTTCAAAAGTAAACATATATCTTTATTTTATTTTACATTTATTAATATAACCAGGGATTTAAATTTAAATTTAATTATTTGCCATGAAACTGTATCCTTTTCTCTCTCGTAGCTTTCGTTTATTTATTTTCCTCGGCATTTTCTGCTCGTTAAATTTAACATTTTCCCAAAACCTTGACTCCGGAGCGGTCACAGATCTATTCCTAAATGAAGGACTGCTATACACATGTCGGCCCCAACAGGACAATTGTCACACAATCCCTTTCGGCTCTATTTGTATCTCTGTGTCTGCACTGGCAAAAAAATGGGAGAGCAAAATACTTTTCCTAAAATCTAAACTTAAAATCTTCTCTGCAAATACTTTGGAATTTATTTCTGTGCCAAGAAAAAGTAATATAAAAAAGTAATATATTACAAAAAAAGTGTAAACAATTAATCAAGATCTGAAGTTAACTAATATATATTTAAAAAAATATATTTTTTTAATTTAAACAATTTCTGCTTGTGAATTTTCCTACTCTTCTTGTTAATAATCTCAGTGTATGATATTGGTGTTTGGTTTTTGGTGTTGCTACTGTTTTTGGCAATGATGTTGATATTGTTTTTTTTTTTGTTTTTATTTTTATTTTGTTGCTATTGTTGTACTTACGACCACATAAAACGATCCGAGTTCTGCGGTCGCATGAGACCAATCCAAACGATGTCGTTCACATCCAATTCCCTCAGCAGGTCGCGCGTTGCATCGAATTGAAAACTGTTGTCGACTGTAAGGACATCCCGACCACACACACACACACACACACACACACACATTTCCCCAAAAAAGGATGAAAAGAGAAAAAGAGAGAGAGAGAGAATAGTTCAAATGAAAACGAGACGACAAATGCTTTTTATTTGTTTCTACACAGAGTATTTCTATTAAATTCGCCTCCTCGTCCATTGTTGCTTTTATATTTTACCCTTTTTATTTAGCTTTTTGTTTCTGTTTTTTTTTTTCTTGCTGTTGTTTGTGTTTTGAGACAGGATGTGTGTGTGTTTTTTTTTTTTTGTTTTTGGGATGTGGAAACCATCAGCTCGATGCCATTCTCCAGTGACAACACAAATTGTTAACAAAACGCTGTTGGAAAATTATTTTTGTTTCACATTTTTGCTGGTCTCGTGTCAGTTTCTGTTTGCATTCCTGTTTGCGATTGTTATTTAGCCTTTGTTTGTGCTTAACCCCTCAGCTTTTTGCCACTTTTCCCCTTCGCAAAATCCCCATTTTCCTCTTGTACACACACTGAGTCATATTTGCATTTTGGTCTAGGCTCAATGACCCCTCGACCTGTCCATAGAATTCTCTTTTTAAAGTGGCAATAAATTAAGGAATACTTTAATTTGGCTTAAGATTAATATTCTTTTATAGTTATGTTTTGAACTTGAAACTGAAAATATTTTATTAAAATATTAAATTTCTGCAAAAACTGAAGAAAACATTGTTAAAGATTTTTTTGAAACTAAAATTCCATGTTTTAAGTGGGGAAAATCTGCCTTAACCTTTTAGATTCATGAAAGTATTTTTTAAACTAAGGAATAATTTACTTTTTTGGCAAAAAAAAAAGTTTGCAAACCTTTAAAACAAATATAAATCTAAATACCTGATATGTTCAAATTTCTAAAAAAAAAACCCCAATTCTTTGTTATTTTCCGAAGCTGGAAAACTAGAGAATTCCTAATAAATTTAAACTCGGTGACTTTTATTGGCGAATCGATGCGAATGGCCCAGCAAAGATCGGAGCCCCCACGGTAAACTTTTGTTGAAAGCTAAAAATATGTATACATATATAGATATTGGCAACTTTGCTGGGAGACTATGGTTGTTTTCGGGTCATTTGAGTGACCGAGCCACCGTCTGATTGTGATTTAGATGCACCTAGGACTAGCTGCTGGCCATCTTTATCTGGCCACTGTGACCCCAATCTCAACCTGGTCCACTTCCAGGTCCCCCATTCCCCATCCCGAGCACTGCAGCGATAGCATTTGTCAGGAGGATTTATTGTATTATGAGGTTGGCGAGGGAAAATGAAAATGAGGGGGAAAAAGGCAATGCGGTAAATGGGAATGAGTTTGGGCTTGGATATGAAATGCAGGCCAGAGAGAGGCGGCAAGGTTGATTCTCTGGCAAAAGCTCTTTCGGGGTCTCCCGGCCACATAAAAGACTCGACTCGACTGTGGCTGCGTCACTTTGCTGTCATTTCATTCATTTGCCGACCACAATGGCAGCTCCCTGCTGCTGTTCCTGCTCCTCCCGGCAGAATCTAGATGCATTCGTTGCTAGGTGACAGTCGTTCGGTTGCTGCGTCCTTTTGTGCCAACAGCTGCCGGACATTTGTAATAATGTGCAGGACTAGGACGACGACCCTCTGACCCTCTAACCCTCTTCCCTTTGGGGCAACTTGGCTAACCAGCTCGGACCCAGTCACCCACTTCCCCCCCTGGTGACTCCTTGTGCGGCCTAGGCTTATTTGCATTTCACATTTTGCTGGCACAGCGACAGGAAAAAAAGAGGAAAAACAAACTAGTTCTTAACCGGAAAATTAAATGCAGCTAAATTCATGTCGATTTGGGTTTTGAAAGAATTTTGTAACATTCAAACAACAGGAAGGAATGCAAGGAATCTTCAGGAGTAGAAGTTCAGCTAGCAACTCCTTTTCCAGTGAATATTATTTAAGTGGGGAATAGGAAATCTGTATCTCACCTGTCACCAGATTGGCATGATGGAACTGGCACACGGCATCGGCTTCGAACCAGGAGATGCGATCACGGAAGAACCTATAGAAGACATTCAAGCCCTCCTGTGGCATTGTCCAGGTGTTGCTCACGTTCACCTGCAAGCAAGAATAGGAAAAATGTTGAAGTAGAAGCGGGGCGTTGAGTTCATTTTGCTTTATTTGTATGCGCAACACGGCGCACGGTGCGTATACGTTATGCATTAAGCATACGCCTCGTGGCCCGTAAAGCGTTTACATTTTTAATGCCTGCTGCGAACGGATGGGGTGTGTGTATGTGTGTGTTCTCTACGACATTAAAAATACATACAAGGCAACACACGCGCACATTTGCTTAGGCATAAAGCCAGAATGAAAGCAAAAAAAAAGGACGATGCGACGCCGCGATGCGATGTAAAATCTGCTTTGAAGCCTGTCCCCATATATTTCATTAGAGCGTTGAAGATGGGGTGTGTGGGAACGGCAGCTGCCACAAAGCAAGGCAACCAGCAGCCCAACTTCCCCTCCCCACACCCCCCTCCAGTGAGATTCCAAAAATGTTCTTTGTAGCAAGCCGCGTGCTGAGACCAAGGCAGCAACGCCAAGGGAACCAGCTTGGGCACTCAGCTCTGAGCTCTGAGCTCCCAGTTTCCAGCTTCAGCTTCAGTTTCCCGCTTTAGCTTCAGCTCCAGTTGCTCCTCCAGATCCCGGGCCAAGTGACAGGCCTTGCTTTTGTACATTAACTAATTAGGAGCAGGGAGCAGGGGCGGGGCGGCATCATAAATACCCGCAGTCTGAGGCACAAAAAATATACACTCGACACTTAGTACACTCCTGTGTACAGTGCCTTCTATATGTTTATGTACGTAATATCTCTCGGCATAAAGACGAGGCGGCAAAAAGCCGATGACAAAGTGCGGCCAGTGGAATGAGCAAATTATGGCGGCTCGGCGGCTTTTCCAGTAACGTTGCCCCTGTCAAACGGAAATTTAAATGGCGAATTTCCTTGGTTATTATGTACAAAAATGTCAGGTATTATGACTTACAAAAAAAACAAAAAGAAAACAGCAAGTTTGCTGTTGTATTTGTTGATTTCAATTCATATCACAGAAAATGTTTAAAATTAAATAAAGAGCTGATTGAAGTCTCTAAAAAAAAGGGGAAAATTAACTTTGATTCAATATTGAGGTTTCTTAATTATTAAATATTAAAGACACTCAGCTTAAAATGTTATAAAGTTTCAACGTTTGTGGCTTAATTTTGGGTATTTCATTGCTAAAAATTTCACCCAATTGCAATGCCTGGTAACCTCCTTAATTAAGGGCTTTTCCAGCTTTTCCTGTTTTTCTTTTTCTCCGCCGTTGCTTTCCGTTGGCACATGTTTCATCCCAAACTCTCTACTGGGTTTTGTTTTCTTTTCTTTTTTTTTTCTAACTAATTAAATTAATTTATTTTTGCCAACATACCAAAAAGCATGCTCAGGTCAAATTTCCTTGGCAAATGCATGCCAACTTTTTGATGGAAAAATTCCTGTGGCTCAGAGCTGTTCGCGAAAAAAAATATACAGGAAAATTAAGGATATACAGAGCGAGCTAGAGAGAAAGAGATAGAGACAGCGTGAGAAAGAGAGAATGTCTAAAGGAATGGTGGTCATAAATTTGGAAATTTGGCTTTTTCCCGCCATGCATGCGGGTGGGTCCCTCTCCCTCTCTTTCTGTGTTTCTTTGAAAGCATTTCATTAACTTAATTAACATTTAATTGAAAAATTCAAAAAAGCAACTTCTTTGCCATTGTCAAGAGGGGTAATGGGGGGCAGATGAAATTACCTCCTGCGCAGCAACAACAACTACAGAAAATTCCATCAACAAAGAAATGAGGAATAAAAAAAAAACGCTTTGGAGAAAAGGAGCTGGCTGCAGGATATATAAGGTTTTAATACACACGTATAAATTATCCATCGTTTGGGGTAAATTTTCTTTAGGAAGATGTATAAAACTCCATAATTTTTAGGAGTTCCTAATAAATAATTAAGGCTAACAAAAAAGCTGTTGAAATATTAATTTAAGTATTTATTTAAGTCAACACCCAAGTTTCTTCAAGTGCACTTTGGTTTTATGTACTCGAGGAACACTTTGCGCTGGATAAGTCACTTATCAGTCGATTAACTTTGTTTTTATAACCTCCATTCATCGTTTTATTTCGCTTTTAACGGCCTAACAAAGTGGTAATTCCATTTTCACATCAATCGCCGCTATTATGCAAGCCTGAATATATTCATATACCCTCTCTCTATATACGAATTCATGTACATATTTATATGTATATACACACATATATATATTGCACTTTATGGACGAATTTATGGCAGTTAATAATCTTGATGGCTTCTCGTTTCGAGGCTACTAATTGGCAACAAATTATTCAACGCAATCGAAGTGGCAACTAACGCATTAACACAATGTGTATGTGGGAATTATTAATTATGCATTCGAAATTGTTGCAGCATCGGTAATTAGTCAATTATTAACAAGGCACAAAGGAAATAAAAATAAACGAAATACATAGAAGCGAAGTCCTGCCCTAATATCCTTTTCTGCTATCAAAACTCAAGCGAAGTATAAACATGAATGCTGCAGCAGCTGCTGCAAAACTAATAAGAGTCAAGCAGCAGCAGCAGCAATGAAAGTTGCAATAAGCGCAACAAAATCATCTAAAGTTATTGCAATGACAGTGCCATTAGCATTGATTTTATTTCACCCAAAATGGAAGGCTTCAAGCAAACTAAATAATAAAATATAATATAATTAAATATATTTTTTCAGTTTAAATTGAACTTATAAGCTTTTACTTTAAGATTTGATATTTCAACAAATCTGTTTTTAGCTGAGTAACTTAAGGGAGATTATCCCGATTAAAATCAAAGCAACTCCACTTTTAAAGAAAAGCTCATCATTTATAAAAATATTAACAAAATCCTGACACCAACTTCCCAAGAGCAGTGCTTTAGAGTGTCAATATAAAAACTAAAGCCTTGAGGGGGAAATAAATAAATAAATAATGGAAAACCTCAGCTTAGAGAGCAGCAGCGAACATATTAGATGTTGCAACAGCAACTACTTGTGTGGCACCAGCAACAACGCAGCAGCCATATTGCAGCAGCAGCAGCAGCTGTTTGGTGGCAGCCATTTGTTGACTTTTTCCATTTTATTTCGCTTGCCATTTTTGCTTTACTCTTTTTGTTCTTTGTTCTTTTTTTACTTTTTCTATTTTTTTTTTTTATTTCATGTTTTCATAACCCTCGCAGAGCATTAAAATTTTACTTAAAGGTCTTCCTCAATTTATTATTATTCTCAAAATATTATTATTCTGTCGTACTTTAATTTATTTTAATGTACTTTTAAAATATTCCATTTTAATATTAATCTAAAATGTCCTTTTTAAATTGTTTTTGAAAATCGTATATATAATCATAAATCGATCAGTACCTCCTGTTAGTTCTTATTTTTCCATTTATAATCGATCCTGCGAGGGTATAAAATCTTCATTATTTCTGAGCTAGTTGTCTTTCTGGTTTGTTGCCTTATTTTTGGCACTCGGCAGCAAGTTGCTGTGCCAACTTCGGCCTCTTCGCTGATGTTGTTTGTCTGCTGTTTTTCCTCTTTTCTCCTCTTTTCTCCTCCTCCCCTCCCCCCACTCGTTGTTTGTAATTGAGATGAAGACATCCTGCAGGGGCTATGGGCAGAGGAAGGGGGTGAGCACAAATTAAACAAAAGAATAAGTGAAATTACAAAGCGCTGCCCAAGTTTTGTTTTTGTATTTTTTGTTTGTGTGCTTGCATAATTTTTGTATTTGCATTTTTTTATGTTTGATATGTGTGTGTGTGTGGCAACAATGCATTTTTTCCAACAAAAAAATACATCAGTTTTTTCCACTTTTTAATCACTGGAAAATTGTATGTACAAATTTCAAAGGGATTTGGGAAAAGATGTAAAGTTTCTGTATAATTAAACAAGTAATGTTTGTGGGTTTTTGATGAAGAAAAAATCGGAAGCCATTGCCATTAACTATCTTTTTTCCTATTTAAAACTCTACAAATTCAAAAAGTTAAATAAAAATATTCAAATACATATTTTAGACCCTTTTTTAGGGGCTTTCCTTAACCTGTGTTATTTTTCTAATAATATTTTAGAGGTCCTTTGCCATGTTAAATTGTTGTTAAACAAAAAAACCGGCTTTAGCCATCAGTTAAAATTGTTTTATTTGCATACCTTTTCAGCTCCACAAAAAAGAGAAAACAAATTGTGAATGCATAATGCGAGCTGATGGCAGCAGCGCCCCTTTGATAGCCAGCTTCAGTTAAAGGTAAGCATTCTCATTTTCCTCTCCTTTATTGGCTTTCTACCAAGGTACTCGAGCGATTATAATAACAGGGAGCTGGGGGAAGGTCCTTTGAGTTGGGCCTCCGCCGTGCCCGGGGTGTCAACACAATCAGCGCCTTGCGGGCGGGCTCAGGTGGCAGCCACACGCAATCTTTGCTCGTCGCACGATTCGTGCGTGAATCATAAGTATCTTGTTCTCGTATATATAGTGTATATATAGCTGCTATAGGTACTATATCCACATATATGCAGATGTATGCTAATGTCGGAGCTGATGCCGTTTAAAAATCCAACTTCCGACGGCTTGCCTCTAATGTGGCATTAGCAATCCTTTTGAGTTATTCGGCGCATAACAAACATATGTGTGTGTGTATATATATTTCGAGTTCACTTTTATTTATTTATTATTCCCCACCTGTCTGGCTGCCAGTATGTCTGTCTGTCTGCCTGCCTGCCTGCCTGGCGGCATATGGCCCGACATTGGTGCGAAGTCAAGCGGCTTATTTATGAATTAGCAATGTGATTTTTGAATTTCATTTCTCCTACGTTGCTTTTTTTTTGGGTGCCGTGCCCCACCTGAGTGGGGGAGCTTATGTTTCTGATGATTTACACTCCATAAGGTTGGCCATTATGCTAATGAAGCGACAACCGACCTGCTGGCATTATGTATTCTTCAGGCAATAATTTCTGCCCACAGTGCGTATGAGCGATGACAGCCCAGGGGACGGGCGGAGGAGGAGGGAAAAAAGGTGTCCCAAGTATGCGGACCCAACTCGATTAGCAATCAAAAATGAAGATGGAAAAGGGAATGCTGGAGAATAGAAAATGGAGGGAAGGCAGGCAGGTGAACAGAGGACTAAGAGCAGGTGCTGCACAGTGAGAAAAGGGGGAAGAGTTATGGCTTGATTCAATGGTTTTATAATTCAGAGAAAATAGCTTCAAAAATCGGATTTAATTCAAGCTTGTTAATTTCTTGTTACTCTGAGTCTTGTATAGATTTTTTTCCAGTGCATTTGGGAAATGAAAATGGCTGGCAAGGACATCGTATTGCTGCAGCTCGTGCTGGAGTAGCTCCTGCGTTAGCTGCTCAATTTGTCGATGGCTCGAGCATCCTTGATGCTACGTCAAGTGGCAATTGTGCAAGACCCCAACCCCTTCCCCTCCCCCTGCACCTGCCCCACCCTGACAGGTGGTTTAGAAGGGTGGCAAAGGGGAGATGGAAGAGGGGGGTTCATTCTGTTATAAATAACGCTGACGCTGTGTGCATGAGAAATATGCACAGAAATAAATGAAACGAGAGCGTGACCCGTCGCCGCTGTATAAAATATATCGCGATGTCACATTGCCACTGCAATGTCCTTGGCGGGGGCAGGCACCCCTAGTATTTGCCCCCCCCCTCCCCCTTGTAAGTCCCCTTTAACCCCCTGTAAGCCCCATTCCACGAAAATGCACATACATGTAATTGTAACAGACTTTCTGTGTGTGTGTGCCAAAAACAGCGGCAACAAAGCCTTTCCTGCTCTACATCTTGCCAGCAACACCAACAATGAGCAAGGACACACTTGAAGGCGGGGTGGGGCGGGGCGGCCAAGGAAAAGCATTAGTTTGTGCAAGGGAAAACTGGTGGAAGAACGAAGCGGAGGCTGCCGCCGCCGCCATTGCAGCTGTCAACTGTCCGGCTTGCTTACATGCAGGGGAAATTTATTAAAATTGAAGACAACCTGCACTGCCAGTCAGTTTGTCAATCCATCAGTCAGTCAGCCAGTCATTCACTGAGTCAGTCCAAAGATGATACGGGGCTTACGGGGACTTACAGAGACTAAGCGGGCTTGAGATATGGCGAGAAATTGCAATCTTGGCCAGTCAATCAAAGGAAGGGAGATGCGGCAAGTGGTGACATCTCGATAAGGGGATGCCAGGATGGGAAAAATGAACAAAACAAAAAACTAAGATAAATTTTAAGAAATATATCAAAGGTTAAAGACCTCGAAGGGCGAGGAAAAGTAAAAGAAAATGTACTAGAACTTGAAAAAGATATCAATTTAGAAAGAAGACATGTTTTTGGGTTTATATTTGTTTAATAATAATTGATATTTACCTATTTTTGAAATATAAAAATCAAGTTTATGATTCTCTCAAAAACAAAACCCCAAAGCTAATAAACTTTCTTGATTTGTATATTTAAAAAGAAAACCATATTTTTATTGAACCCGAAAATACATTTAATAAATAAATAAATTCAGAATCCCCATAATTTCATTTTCAATTATTTATTATAATTAAATTTTAAGATCTGAGCAACGAAAAAACGGAGCGTAATAAAAGCCTGAAGCTGCGGCTAAGTAACGACCAACACAAAGGGGGTTAATGGAGGTTAATGGGGGTTAATATGGGGGCATATGTGTGTGTGTGTGTATGTGTTTTGGGTGTGTGTATCCCCCTCCCCACTAAGGATAACATCGTAATTTGTTGTGCATCGCCTAATCCTTGCTCTACTTTCGAGCCAATGTGAATTATGCGCACTTAAGTCAACTCTGGCACCCTGCTCACACAGACAAACACACAGGGAGATGCACTAAGATCTCCACGCTATGTGTGTCTTTGTGTGTGTGTGTGTGTCTGAATTTTCCAGCTCTTGTATTTTCACAACCAGCTTAAGAGAGATTTTCCCCCAAACCCAAAAGGAGCTCTGCAAGACGTTCCGAGTGGCAGCTGAAAAGAAATTAAATTTCTCAACGCGCGCGCAAAAAAAAATTCGTGAAGAAGAGCCAAGGAAATGAGAGGAAATTCCAGGAAAATTCGTTGACAGGTGCCGCAAAAAGAGAAAAACAGTAAATCAAAAGGAAAACCCTAATTCCCATGCAATTAATTTAGAGAAAAGCAATTGAAATTAAATTTCTTTTCAAATTGATTTTGAACAAAACATAAAAGAGCCTTCAAATATTTATAAATATATACTTTTCCTGCCATACAATTTCTCTCAGTGCATTGCAACTTAACTGCAGTGAACTAAACTAAGCTGAAGGGAAGTCTCAGAGGGGAAGCCCGGCCCCGGCTGGGAAGCAGTTAAAGTTTCTAATTGAAATTGAAACAGCGCCGCGGACAGCCGACAAAGGACAACGCTTAACGGACAAGACGGACGAGGCGCTGTCCGTGTTTCCTGGGAGATGATGGGCTACTCCTGCTCCTCACCCTGCTCTCCTCCTGCTCCTGTGCCTCGTCCTGCTATGCAAATTGATTAGCGAGAATGAAATCGCCGACAGCCAAGGAGTTTCCCCAAGAAGTTGCCCGGGCTAGTAGCTTTTCGCAGCATTATCCTTGCCTTTTTTTTTTTTTTTTTTGTTTTAGCTTTATATTCCGACCAGCAAAAGCATATTGTCATTGGGCAAACGGATCGGATCCCAGCTTTATCTACTCCTTGTTGGGCATCTTTCCCTTCTAGCAATTTATAAAATGAGTTGCTGGCCGGGAGAGAGGAGTCCTTGGTAGCTACTATTTACAATATCAAACATCAGCGTTGGGCAAATGTTAAATTAATGCAAAAAAAAAAAGCAAAATAAATTGCTTTTGTTGCAAAATGATTGATTAATGGGGGATATATCTTACATTTTCTGTAAGATATTGCAAAATTCTCTCATTAATTCATTGTTAAACGAATGCCTGTGTGTTATAGAAATATATAATGACATTTTCAGCTTATTTGTTAGCTTTGCCACAAGGACGTACACTTGGCTTCGATTAGCTCCCGGCCAAGTTAGTGCCTTGGGCGACTTTGGGCCCATCGATAGCATAGTTGATTGCAAGAGATGTAAGTTGGCAGAAGCCGAACAAAAAAAAAAAAAAAAAAAAAAAAAAAAAAAAAAAAAACCCACCTGAAAAAGCGATGGCAGCAAGTCCTTGCATAAACTTTTGGCCCAACTCAAACACACACACAAGCCAGAGGAGTTGCAACCACACAACCACGCCCAAACACACAGAGAAAAAAGCAGCTTAACCATTTTCACTGAAAATCCCTGAAATAAGGATCGCTATACCTGTATATCCTGTTTATTTCCCGTCGCATTTTGCTGTGTAGGCAATATCATGGCCTAGATAAAACTTGGACAGCTTTGCGGATTCGCTTCGATTTCTAATTAAAAGGCGCACAAACTTTTCGGCCAGATGATGATGATGATCGCAATCGAAATTGTCGCATATTATGCAGGATGAAAGATAAAGGATAAAGCGGTGGAGGTGCAAGGAGCCAGGGACCGCAACATGGCCCAAATGAAAATTTGTGCAGCGAAGGACAAAAGCGAAGTCAAAGCCCGGCGGGTGGGGGGTGGAGTTGAACTTTTTCCTCCAACTTTTGTCACATTTAATTAACATGAATCAATGGAGGAGTCCTCCCATTCCCATCCTTGGCTATATCCTGTTTTATTTGCGAACCAGGCAGCCGCCCCAAGTCAGGCACGCAAGGCAAAATTTATTGAAGGAGCGTCCTGTGAGTTCTGGATACTTTTGCCTGCTTTTCGGTTGCAATAAACTTGAAATTTTCATGCCAACGACTCATTTAACTTGAGCACTGAATTAACAATTTATGTGTGCGAGTGTGGTGTGTGTGTGGTGTGTGTGTGTGTGTGTGTGGGCTGTGCGTACGAGCAATGCCTGGCAGGATGCGAGTGTGTGAGTTTTATGACTTAACCGACACAAATTACTTAATGCCGTTCTCGTTCTTTATTGTTCAATTATTAAACAAGGCCTAAAAGGCATAAAAAAGTTTAACACACATTAGACCCATGCGGTGTGTGTGTGTGTATGTTTGGCTTAATCAGGCGACTCCACAACAACAGCAAAATGCCTCGATTAATGGGCCAACATTTGTTATCAATGATGCCCAAGTGAACGATAATGTTTCAGCAGCAGCAGCAGCAGCATCATCAACCTCAGCCTTAGCCTCAGCCTCGGCCTGAGCCTCTCACAGCATCCCCGACTCATCATCATTATCGTTCTCATTATCGTCCTTGTCAATAGCGATTATGCGAAGGCGAAGCATTGGATATAAAGCCAAAATTGCTAGCCGAGATTATCTCAAACGATTTGGGGGGCTAAACCTTCAGCTTGGCGGTTACTTAAATGATTTAAACCAAATCTTGGTTATATTTTTAAATAGAATTAATAGCAAAAAAAGGCGTAAAATTTGTGGTAATTCTAAAGTCTTGGATAAACCTTTTGTTCAAGAAAAGAAATAAACTAAAGAAATAACTAGAACTTTTAAGAATTAGGAGAATTTGCTTTCTGTAAAGGATAACTTTGGTTTGACCCAAGTTAAAATCCAGACTCCTAACCAGAATGTCCTAAAACTTAGCTGCTTATTGCTGCTATTCCACATATATGTATACCCCTGTGTATCCTTTTAGTTTGCCCCCATTCTTGGCCTACGTTTCAGTGATTAAAACAGGGCACTTTTATTCACTGTTAATTAATTCGTAATGTAATCTTTTTTGCAATTTTTACCCCTCTTTTATTTTTTTTGTGTGACATAAAGCCACCTGCCTCTGCTGGCGTTTTTTCTTCTTTCTGCATTTTTTTTTTTTTTGCCGACGTGGCAGGACCTCAAAGCGCCAGCTTCTAATTTGCTGCTAAATGGAAGCGAAAACGCTTTGTTTGTGCATAACGAGGCGTGCAGTGGCCCAAACAAAAGGAGCGCAGGGCACTCAGTGGCATGCGGAGAGTGGGGCGGGGGGAGGGCACATTAGGGGGAGGAGTCGCCACCTCCAGAGTCGCTTTTGTACTGCCATCAGCGCGGATGAAGGATCCAAGAGGCGAATGCAATCGCGCACCCGCATCCAGCGAAGGACAACGAAGCCTCAAACACACAGAACGAAGAGTCAAGTTGATTTTAAGGGATTTCTTATTCTTGAAACTGTTAGAGTTAAGGAGATAATACTGCAGCATTAAAATATCATTCTATAGGTTGATTTTTACCCCCAATATCGAAAGTTTATTGATCAAAGAAATTTCTCTAAAGTAAAGTTACGGCAAAACTTGTTAACTTTTGGCTCAGTGTAAAGGTGTATAAAACAAAAAAAAAGTGGGGGTCAGAGCAAAGGGCATTGAGGACAGAGGGGAGGGTCTGGGAGGCGTCATGTGGGCGTGGTGGCAATCGAGTTGATTACCACGCGACTGCAGAACAAAAGACAAAAGCCCGCAACGCTCAAATGGATGAGGTGGATGAGGGCGAGCAGGTCAGAGGGAGGAGGGGCATCAAGTAGGGAGGGGGGGCTGTAAAGGAAAGAGGTTCACGTGCCAATTGCTTCATTACTTGCACATTTTCAACTCAATAACATTCGCCGCCCGCGCTCACAACTGAGAAATGAGCGCCAGCATTCCCATTCTCCATTTCTCTTGCAACAAAAGAGGGGAATCCCCGGGAAAATGACTGAAAGAAAAAATGGGTGTTGGTGGTGTAACTAAGCTAGAGAAATTTCCACAGCCACAAAACGGGGCAACGAACATACCAGATATAAGACCAGATTGCGGAAAAGCTTTTTTTTTTGTTAGCTTTAACCTTAGCTCTGGCTTTTTAAAAGAACAAAAATAATAATAAAAAAAAACTATAGTAATAATGGTAATCATAATAAAGCTGTGAAAATTAATTTGTGACACAAATTGAATGGAATGAAAAAGGAAATTAAGGAAAAAGAATTTTTAAAGTAATTACTTTTTAAAATCAATGATTTTCATTTCATTTATAATTAAACAAATATATATTTTAACATTTTAATTACCTACTTTAGCCATTTCCATGAAATTATATTATTCAGCTAAGCTTATCGAATGGCAAAGTACAAATATGTGTATTGTTTGGCCACGTTAACCTGTGTCCTGCCCAAGCACACAAGGATACCCATTGACAGCTGCACTTCCCTCCTCCTCCCCTTCGGGGTGTGTCCCTTGGATATCCATTGCAGGAGGCAAACATTTGCATTGCTATCAGCACCCCACAAACCCCGCTCTTTTGGCTGGCCTAACAATTTCTTAATTACGTTTGTCAACATTGCTGGATTGCCAGATTGCCAGATTGCTGAATTGCTGGCTTGCACAACTGACCACAGCACAGAGCAACCTGCATTCCGGTGACCGGCCGAAGGTCCTGTGACAGTGTCATCTAATCGAGTTAATCAGTCGGTTTGCCAATCTCAGATAAACCAGTTAAATGCATTTTCCATAAGGTTGTGACCTGGAAAACAGTCTCAATAAATGCAAAAAATAATAAATGTTAAATTCTCTCTAAAAAAAATTCCATTTACAACTTGCAAAAGATTCGCAGGCAAGCCCGCTGATTGGCCTAAATGATGTGTCAACACACACAGGCAAAGTTGCCTCTATATATACATATATATATATATATATATATATATATATATATTTACCAATATGTATATATAGGGAGTCTCTCAACTATTTCGCATTCCGGCACAAAGTTGGTCTTCAAAGGCAATCAGCTGATGAAGCTGAATGCAAACACTTTTCAACTTTTCAATAGCCGAGAGTCAAGTCAAGTTGAGTTGGGGTGAAGATAATGCAATTAGGGCAAAGTTCCCCTCCCCTTCGTCCTAGCAACTTTACACATGCGTCGCAGAGTGCTGGCTAATTTCATAAATTAACCAAAAATAACACGTTCATCGTGGTCATGTTGAATCAGTGAAAAATTGAAATTTCAGAGTTTAGACAGAATTTTTTATTTTATTTTATGTCCTTCTTACTTCACCTCTTTTGGCTTGGATCCCAGTGAAGGAATCATTTTAAAGCCCAACAACAAATTATAAATGAAAAGAATTATTAGCTTAAGAAGGCAATATTTTCTAATTAACATTTATTTTATTAATTTCATAATTTCATAATTTTCAAGAGTATACAGATTTCAGTTTCCTCTCCTTTAGTTTTTTTTCTTTTCGCTGACCTGCTTGTCAGTTGCCTTTGTCTATTGTCCTTGCCATGTGTTTGAGCCCCAACTATTTGCCGGTCCATCTGTTTATCCAACTGTCCATCTGTCATTCTGTTTGTCTGCTGGACGCCAACTTTGCTAATGCCTTGCTGATTGTCCAGCGGGCTAAGGACATCAATTTCACCAATTGTCCTGTTTTCTGTACCTGTTACCTGTCCCAAACTAACCTTAAATAGGTTTCAAATTATTTTTTTAAGAAGTTAACTATCTCTTTTTTTTCTAAATATTCTTCTGTGGTTAAAAATTTATACAAAAACTGCAACTGGGAAAAAATAATGGCTTATTTTTGTGAGGGACGGATCCCAGTGTGGCGGGGTTTTTTCCTGAAGGTGGCAGGACATGCCAGGGGTTCGCTGGCCAAAGCTCCGTTGCGATATCCGTTTCCGTTTCCGCATTTTTCGCATTTTTTCCCGTGGCCTGCTGCCCTTTTATTTTTTCCTTTTCTGCGGCAGCGAAGTAATTGGCTGCGAAAATGCTGCCATAAATCAAACCGATAATTATGTGGGCGACTGCGCAACTTTTTCGCACCCAAAAACCAAAGCGTCAAAAAATCCACACAAAAAAAAAATAATGAAGGAAAATGGAAAAGCTGAGAGAGGGAGAGAGGGGACAGGAGCAGGCTCATTTTGATTGCCGTCCATAAATTATGATTTGATGCGCGAAATAGTTGGGGAAATGGATATGGAAATGGGAAAGGGAAAGCCCAGTGGGGGGTGGTTAGGGTGGCAAGTGCCGGTTAAATGCAGCTCAAGGTCGTGGCTTTTTTTTATATTTCTCCCTGGCCTTCTTTCCTCTTCCTCTTTTCATTCCCATTTTGCACTGAACTCTCGCCTTCCGCTCTGCCATGTCTGCCGGCGGCCTTCGCCAGTCGCCTGTCGCGGCCTTGAGTGGGTGGCGCTGCCCTGGGTTGCCAGCGGGTTGAAAGTGAAACTGGAGCAGAGTCCGCTCCGGGAAACTCCGTCTCCGTCTCCGAATGCGACTGTGGCCGTGGCATGATTAATTGCTCATTGTTGCGGCGGCCACATCGTAAATTGCTTTCACGTCTCGTGAATCTCGTGTCAGTCGCACGTGAATGCCATGAATAAAAGCGGCAAAAGTGGCAGGGAATTGGCCCTGGCAAAGGCCTAGAATGTTGTCAAATGGCTAAGACGGCACTGGGAGAAAGGCCAAGTAATGGACTAGTAAATATATTAGTTTGCTTATGCCTTTGCTTGTGCTTGGTGATTTTTTCCCCCAGTGTTCAAAGGACTCAATTCATTCATCGCCTGGGCTCATCTCTTGTCATCCCCGGCTAACGTTTAAGGCGTTCCGCATTGTTTATCTTCCGCTTGCCATCGCCCCGACTAATGTTACATTATTAATGCATCTGCATGGAGCCTTTTTCCTAAGGCCTTCGTATGTAAATTAAGGACGCTAAGGATGCTCCCAGTTCCCAGCTCTTCCTTCCGCCCGGAAAAACGTGCTTGCTGCGCGCCCAAAAATCCGGGGAAAAAAAAACGAGACTACGGCAATTCGTGCCTGTTACACAGAGAAGTGATAAATGATTTGGAGAATCTGTCGGATATATCGCAAAGCCAGGCAGGCCTAAGTGAGCTGCCAAAAAGGATATTGGCTTACAGATTGCAAATAGTTTCACGAGTTTTTATTATTTACTACAGATTTTTAAAGAAATATATTAAATAATTTCAAAAGGAAAAAGGAAGAAGAATTTTATTGAATTCAATTGAATTTTTTATTTAATTTTTCTCTTAAAAGATGCAAGGGCAAAAGCCCAGTTAAAGGCAAAAATAATATTTATTTAAATGCTTTTACGACTGCAAATAAAAATAGTCTCGCTGCATTTAAAATTCTCAATCCAAATTGGCTGTTACACCGTTCACATCACCTGGCTGCCTGGCTACCTGCGGTGACCCCGTTTTTGCAGGAATTACTATTTCATCCCCGATCCCGGGGAGAGCAAATAAAAAAGGGATTAATCTGATGATGGCGGCGGACTTCTCATTTAAAATGCTGCTTTGAGCGGGCAAGGATAATCCCAGATCGTGTTCCGCCGGCATCATTAGTCCTTTCACTGCCTCCCCCCCACATTTTATTTATTTTTTGTTATTTTTTTTTTTTTTAACTGCAAATTGCTGGCCAGCCTCGCCACGAATACCCTTTTCTAGAAGTATTTTCTGTATTTACAAAATAAAGAAATAGACTTCAGGTGATATTTTCTCAGCAGATTTGTTTTCAACTGGAAAACATTTTCTAAGCGGAAACTAAGCAGTCATAATTCAGACACCTTTCCGAAGGATTTTCCGTATATAAATCAACACAAACACAACTTGTTGCTAAGCCAGGACTAAACGTAGACATAGACCATATATATATATATATATATATATATATATATATATTTGGTAAGTTGGCTGCTTAAGTCGGCTTAGCATTAGGCCACTAACTCAAAGCCCAATCGGATCTCTAAATCATACAACCGGTGTAAGTTTCATTCCTTCGGTGAAAGCGAGGGAGAGGGTAGCACGGTTGCTGTTGTTGTTTTACTGCTGCTATATAGCTATATATATATATACATATATATATAAATATATACAGCTACTGCCATTGGTGTGTTTTCCCTACCACGGGGCAAGGCAATCACGATAATAAGCATAAATAAAAAGGGCCAACAAAAAATTACACAGCCATAAAAAAAGGACAAATGGCATACCAGGGGGGAGGGATACTGGTAATACCTCGAACCTAGAATCGCCGTCCATCCATCCATTCGTCTTCGCTGGGAACCCGGACTCAGACCCGGTCCCGGACCCCGACAACAAACAAACAAACAAACGCAGAGAACGAGAACACAAACAAGTTCTGTAGTGGCCTGCAACCGCTGAACAAGCTCGTAAAAACTTATTTAATTTGTGATTTATATGAATAAAATTGTGTAGTAAATTCCCTGAAATTATTCATTTCGCAGCGCTTACAGGCGGGGGTGGACAGTGCCGAAACAGGACACTACCATAAAGATCCGTCCACCAAAAAAAAACAACAATACAAAGAAATACAAATAAAATAATAAAGAGCCAGAAAAGCTGTACGCAAAGAAAATAATAGTGATTCTGTAATTTATTTATTAATTGTTGATATTTTCTATACTAAAATGATTTCGTAATTCCCTTATTTTAAAAGTTAAAGAACTTTAAATATATTTTAATTATTTTAAACTTTTTGATTGATTTGCTTTAAGCCTAAAGTTGTGTATTATAATATTATTTAAAACCATGTGGAATTATTATTGTTATTAGTAATTCACAGGGAAATTACCAATAATTAATTACTGATTTTAATAAAAGTCAAGTATCCTTAATAAAAATCATATTCAGAGACACAAAACATGATAATGATTTCAAGTATTTTTTTTTAAATAATATTTGAATGAATTCACAAATATAAAAGTATTCTCCAAGTGGAAAAAAAAGAAAATACTGTGGACTGAGGGCTGAGGACTGTGATGGGGTCGAAAGGATAAACGGAGCACAAAACCAAAACAAGAAACGTTTGCCAAAACCAACAAAAACTGAAGCTGAAGCTGAAGCGACGGCGGCGACAGAGAAATAAAAGAAAAGTTTTTGCTGGCTAACCAAAGAGCTTCACATTTTTGATTTACTCTCCGAGCAGAAACAAGTCGCAACTTTTGCGCATATAAATTGGGGCCAAGCCACATCCTTGTGCCCCCATCCTTGGTGGGTGAGAGGGGGAAGCCCCCCCTCCGATTGCCAGCGAGTCCGTCTTGTTGAATGATTTTCGATTTCCAACTAACCGCAATTTAGTCTGCAAATGTCTAAGCTGACCTCAATTGGAGTGGTGAATTGGCGAAGGTTTCGCCCCATGAATTTTCGGCAGTTTTGTCAGTTTTGTCGGTGGATCTATGGCCTCAAATGGAGGACATTAAAAGTAGCCATCGATTACTCGTAATTATTCGGCAATTTATTTTTTAATTTATACGAATCTTTATACAAATCAAGTTGGCGAAAGGTGCTTTGTGCGTGTGGAAAATAAATGTTTGCGAATATACAAAGTAACTTTAGACAAAAGTTCCATGGCTTCAAGCCTTAAATTTCGATGCCTGAGTGTAAGGAAAATTAAGAAAAATATTAAAAAAAAATTTGTTTAATATGTATTTAACAGTTTTATTTGATATTAAATTGTATCTCTATTTGTACAGGTTTTTATAATATTATTTTGTTATTTAGTTGTTATTTTTCAAGGATTTGAGACTTTCTATAAATTATTTGTTTTATTTTTGTTTGTTGTTTGATTGAAATTTCTTTTTATAAATACCTTAACTAATTGATTTATTAGTTTTATTTGTGTAAAAGTAATTTTCTTTACTAGAGTTGTTTTTATAGAAATTATTTACAAACTATTCTTAATATTCAATGAGATCATTTTAGGGCTTAAGAAATTATTTGAAATGTAATAAATATTAAAGCTTTTTAGGTAGTAATTCACAATCTTTAATTTTGAATTTATATCAAGCCTCAAACCTATTTTTTTAGTATCCAAACTTTATTTTAATCAGGGAAATGGTTTAAGGAGAACAGAAAGTACTTTAAAAGTGGCCATTAAAACTGTGTGGATTAAGTTAAGTTAAGTGCAGGGAAAGGACTCACTCGGACACCTTTTAAGGATATAAACTCACCGCTCTAGCATCGCAATTCAATCCCAGACTGATCACCAGGCACAGTCCCAGGAACGAGACCAGGCAACGGGGATGCAGCATTTTCACGATCTGCCTTTGGTGCGCCTCTCAAATTGAACCAAAAGGATACTTTTTTGTGTTTGTGTGTTTTTTAGGCTTCGGATTTGAAGTGTTCCTTGGCTGTTCTCGAATATTTTTCCCTTTTTTTTTTGGTGCTCACTATAAAAAAATGAATAATAACAATAACATGGTGAGAGGGCGTAGCGTTGGTTTTGTTCATTAACGCGTCGTCACGGATCTGGCTAAGGAGGTCCTAGCGCCCCTTTACTTCTCTCTCACTCTCCTTGCTTCTTGTTTTTCTTTTATTTTTATTATTCATACACATAAATTTGTATATATGTTTCTATATATATATAGTATTTCCTGTATTTTTACGGGGTCCAAGCAACAATAACAAGGCATAAAACATTTTGCCGGCGCCGCGGCGACTTGTTTACTTTCACTACCACAAGGACTCTCGCACAAACACAAACACACTCACACGCACACCCACACACTCACACACACAACCAGGACCCAAGAGGGAGATGGCAAAACAAGTGACAAAAAGAGAGAGAGAGAGATAAATAGAGAGAAAAACAGCGGAAGCTGGGAAAAAACGAACCGAACGCGCGCGCGGCACGAATTGTTCTGGCGCCTCGACGGCGAAGCAGCCGCTTTTCAATGTCCTGTAATGCGGCGAATTCAGGACGAAGCCATGAGGCGAATTCGTCTGCCAATTCGTCCTGCCAGCCGAGCGAGCGGGGCAATGGCGATGGCGATGGCAATGGCGTAGCGAATGAAGTTTATAAAATGTACGTGACTGTGGCTCGCTCCGAGCATGAAGTGTGTGCTAAGCTTTGCTCCTAGTACTTTCCATTCGTCCTGCCCGCAGTTCATGCCGTCCACTCTCCACTGCCAACCTCTGCCTCCCACCCGGCCACCCCGTGCATTTGGCACAAAATGCTCAAGGACACTTGCCCGAAACTCGCACCCAGACCCGAAAAAAAACCCAAAATCAGAATGTGCACTTGAAGAAAAAGGGTTTCAATAGTTGGAGCTATTTTAGGTCACAATTTCTTGATTATTTAATTTAATTTAAAGACCTTGTTTTAAATTTTTGTATGCTTATCATATTTATTTGATATTTAAATTTACTCACATATTCGTTGCATTTAAATTATTTATTTATACGTTTATTAAATGTTCATATAAATTATTTATTAATTTTTTATTACTTCTTTTACATTACTTTTATTATTATTTTTGATTTACTTTTTTTTCTAAGGAATTTATATTTCGAAAAACTTTCTCCCAGTGAATGGCTCCCCAAATGTCCTTGTCGCCATAGCCAGCAGAGGCTGGCGGATGGAACGGAACCGGTGGGAGGAGAGGAGGGGGACAAGGACTCTCCAGCTTAATGCTTTCATTGTGCAGCATTTCTTTATTTTTAGTTGATTTGTTTGGACATTTTCGGTTAGTTTTATCCTCCCTCCCTGGGCCCAGCTCCTCCGCCTCCACCTTCTGCTTTGCCTGCGTCTGTGTCTGACCTTGCCACCCACTTAGGCGCCCAGCCCCAGCCAGGGGGCACTCCAATTAGAATTGTGTGTGTTTTCCGAGGTGGACAATGGCTGCCACTTGAACTTCACGCGCTCGATTTCACTTCCATAAGTTTCAGTGGCATAATCCCCGGCCAAGCCCATTTCCGTTCCGTCTCCGGCTCCTGCTTTTCCATTCATGTGATGTCCTGTCGATGTTGTTCGTGTTGTTCCGTAGTTTGCGGATTACACTTGTCCGGCCACCCTTCCGCCAGGACTAAACCAGTCCCTGGGAAAGCATATATAGCAATCGAAGCCCCCATTCCCGATCCCCTTTTGTCCCATTGATACCCATGCAAATCGCGCAAAGGACTTTTTCTATGTATTTCGATGTCCTGCACTGTACACAATAAAGGGGGTAATTGGTTTATAAATATGAATTGCGATATTATTATAATTATTTGTCCCTCAGCAATATTTAATATTGACACGCAAAGTGTCCACCTATCGACATGGACAGATCATAGCCTAAGATCTCTCTTCATATTTTTGCTGTGTATTCTGTAGTAACAAAAAAATAGATATTTATTTGCTCAGCCAGGAGTGTCCTTGTCCGGCTGTTGTCCTGCCTTGTCCTTGTTGTGTTGTGCTCGGTTCGCCCAGGTTCTTAAGCCGCCGTAATACCTTTCCTAATGGTTCCGATGCTCTCCATTAGCGCCACTGCCGCCACTTAATGCCACACGTAGTACGAATGGAAATGCGAGCAGCTCCTCGCCGGGATTAGGGCATGGCGTGTCCTGCGGGTTGATTGGTTAATCAATGCCAGGATAGTACCGGATATCATCATCATTGGAAAACATCTTAAGTATTAATAGTACACACTTACGAGCATTCATGGTATTATTATTAACTCGCGAAAATATGCAGCTAATTCTTTAGGAAACACGGAAAGAAAATCTGTATGTCATTGTTAATTTTAATTTTGTATTCTGTAAAAAAGAAAACAAAAAACATATTGTATGTAAAATATAAACATAAATTTATATCATTTTCAGATGGCAGCCAAAGATCGCTGACCAGCAATGGAATCTGAGTTGGAAGACAAGTTCCCCACAGCATGAGCTTGGCATCCACCTTCCACAATTTCCTCATGGTGACACTATATAAGGTAGGAAAGTACTACATATATATGTATATATATAATAAGAAAAAGTTCTTTATGATTTATTGTGTTTTATATTATGTAGAAAATATGGGAAATTTTCTATTTCAAATGCGGAAAATATGAAATTAAATTTGAAAAATATCGATACATATTTTTTTTAAATTTATATTCATAAAAGCTAAAGAACAACAACTATGATATTATAGTTTTCACCTAGTTTACATTTTTCTTTAATACTTTCCCTGCGATATATCCAACAGAATATAGATTTATTTATAAAAAAGATTAAATATCGATATAATATCTATAAGTCTAGTTATTCTGCCATCCCTAGTGCGAGGTGCTCTAATCATGAGATATAGAAAACGCAATTTTCTCCCGAAAAATACCAACTACATATATTGGTTCCCCCATATCAGTGTTCGCCCTCTCTCAAAAATCTCAACCAGCTGACGATCAGTTGTACGCCTCTGTTGACCGTCTCCACGTGTTCCCTCTGGCAGCGGAGAGTACACAAATAAATTGGGGATATATATACATATATCAATTATATAGAATATCTGTGGAATATCTATAAAAACACAAAGCACAAAATGCCAGAATCCGGTGACATCAAGGTACGCCAGGTGACCGAATCCGAGGCCGATCAGCTCATGACCTTCCTGCTGGAGCACTATTATCGCGAAGAACCGCTCACCGCTGGCACTGCCCCGCCGGAGCCCACAGCCGACGACAAGGAGTTTCTGCTCAGCAACATCCCCCATGGAACCTGCTTCCTGGCCGAGGAGGATCAGGGGAACGGCAGCCGCATAGTGGGTGCCGTGGTGGCGGGTCCCAAGGATGCCGGCGCCCCGGAACTGATGCGTCAAGAGGCGGCCCTGCATGCTGGCAGCAAGTGGGGACGCATCCTGGGCGTACTGTCCGCCGTGGAGACCGGCAGCGATGTCTGTCGCCGCTTCAATGTCCCGAGTAGCCTGCATGTCCATGCCTTGGGCGTGAACAAGGAGCTGCGCGGCCAGGCGCTGGGAGCCCGCCTCATGGAGGCCGTGGCCCAGAGGGCCCGGGAGCAGGGCCATCGCCTCGTCTCCGTGGACTGCACCAGTGTCTACTCGGCGCGACTGATGCAGCGCCTGAACTACGAGCTGGTGCACACGCTGCGCTATGCGGATCACCTGGACGCCAGCGGGCAGCAGGTGGTAACTCCCCCGCCGCCGCACGAGAGTGTCCAGACCTTCGTGCTGCGGCTGTAGAGCCCTAAAGCTATCGCCTCATCGGTATTACCAGGGGAATGGGCCATAAAACCCACCCGAAAGATATGGTTTATCAGTTCCGTGTAACTGCAGACACCTAGAGACACATTGAAAAATATTAGCTGATATTTTTCGCTGCTGATTGCTAATATAAACATTACAATTAAAGTTAATAGATAAATGTAATCTCTTTCTGGTTTTAACATAGGGAAAAGTGTGCTTAGAAATAGAGGATTGTGATCGAAGAGTTTCTGGTATTTGTTTATTAAATTAAAAAAAATATTTTCGAAAAATATGGCTCTTTCTTGAGTGATTCACACATAATTCTTTTTATAAATTCACAAACATTATTCAGACCGTTTCTTAGAAGAAACCATTTTTTGAGCTGAAATAATTTTGTTGAAAATATATTTAAACAATTAAAAACGGATCCCAGTTTCTTGTTTAATTTAATTAAATTATTTTAGTAGCTTTAATCGTGTGACTTATTACTTGATTTTTGATACAATTGTTATGCTATTTTGGCTTAGTGCAGTAATCCACATATTGCCGGGGCCATAACCATCTTGAGACTAATTAGTGATGTTAACTGAAAATTCAATTGTTGTTATGCGCCACTTGTGTGATGCTTATGCCGGGTATTAGGTGGCTGGGTGGCAGTGTGGCTCAGACGCTGAGTGGGCTTTGTGTTCTGGTGGTTTCCATGACAACAACAGCCAACAACAACTTCTGGGATGATGGGGAATGCCAGCAGGTGGGCTCTGTGCTACTACAGATTTGGTTTGGAATAAATTGCTAATTAATAATCCCCAATAAGGGAGCCGCAATCTTACATAGTTTAGGCCCTCTTAAGGGAAATTGTCGTGTGGTTAATTAACCGAGAATAATCTCAAACAGAATGAATTTCAAGTGCAATTAAGAATGCAGGAAAAAGAATATTTTGGCTGGAAATAATTAATATTTAAGTATTTAAATAATTAATTAGGCCTATATCACAAGTTAACAAGCTTAGCTTTGATGGTCACCAAACGGGTTTCGTTTCCACCTCGATCTTTGGCCAATTTACTGGTCGATAGCTACGGGATATTATGTAATAAGTGTTGGTCCTTGGCGCGTGACTACTGGCCGATGCCGGGATCCCTTTGTGAGCCATGTGATTCCGCCATGAGGCACGTGCTGCCGGGCCCCCACACCAAAATCCTCTTCCCCTGCAAATGTATCTCTGTATCTGCATCTTTCTGGGTTGGGTATCTCTCCCTCTCTCTCGCTGTATCTGTATCTGTAAATGTATCTGTATCTGCCGGACATAGTTGCAACATGGCCAACCGCATCGAGTTGCAACCCCAGGGTGTCCGTTTTTGGGGGCAGCTGCTTTTCTGCTTTTCACCCCCCTTCCCGCTGAGGCCTGCGGCTTAGGTAACCGACAATTATTCATTGCGCATACGACGCGTTGGTCGCGCTAATTAGACGCTGCACCTGCTGCGTCGATAATGAAGCCGCTTTTCTCCTCGTCGCACTGCCGTATGATTATATGCCCACCGCCACCGCCGCCCACTGGTGCCTACAAAAAGAAATAGGAGCGAACTGCCGGTGGAGGCGTGTCGTCCTGTTTAAGCTGTGAAGCACGTCCTGCGCCGAGTTGAGCCATCTGACGTGGCATGCATTCCATGTGCGCGATATCCTGCCGCCCAGCCTTTGCCTGCCACGCCCCTGCTGCTGCTCCTGCTAAATGGCCGCGTTCAAACTTTGCTGCCGTCCAAAAGGCAAACTGGCCACAGCAAAAGTAACAAGTAACAAAAGTGCGGAGCAGCACAAGTTTCTCCCTCAAAAAGAAGTGTAGAAAATGTGTTAGAAGAAAAAAGGGGGAACAACGAATGTGGGAATACTCTTTTTTAATAGATTACGTAAATATTTTGGGGTTTCGGAAAACAGTTTGCCCGAGTTAGTGCCCCGAAATTAACTTAAAGGCAATTGATCTTTAAAATTAATTTTTAAGCACAAAATACATTTAGGTATTGGAAGGTTCTGTGACTTCCTTTACCTGAAACTCTGCTGGGCATGCGAAAAATATAAAGGAAAATTTAAGAAGAAAAGGACCAAGTTTCTCTGGCAAAGAATCAGCAGCCTGATTCCGGGATGAAGTAGCCTGGCCATGGGTAGCCTCTATCCATCAGCTCAAAACTGGAATACCAGTGGCTGGCTTCTGCTCTCCTTTAGGAACGCAAAAGTCAGTCAGGATCTGTAATTTATTTATTTAAATTTTAGTTTTATTGGTCGCACATTTAATTCTGCAAAATTTATATATTATTTCATATCTTCTCTGTACAATTTAAACAGATTGCCAGACAGATTCCATTTGCATTCATCAGTAGCAGCCACTTGTCACAGGCTGATGTCCAGACAAAAGGGATTTCGATCCGAAAAGTGTTTCTTTTCGTGTTTATGAAGTGCAAATATGTGTGTTAAAAGGGTCAAAATAATAGGGAATTCTTATAAGATTTATTTTATTTTATATTGAAGAATTTATATAAAAATTCTCTATATCTAAAATATAATATTAAATGCAAATCAAAATGATATTTTACATATTATAAATTTTTTAAAAATATTAGAAAAACAGCTGACTAGAAAAATGTATTACAAATGCAGTGTAATATATATAAACCTGCTACAACTTAATCTGTATCTGTATATGTATCCGTTGCTATATCTGTTTCTTTGGCTGTATCTGTGTCTGCATCCGAAGCTGTAACTGTAGCTGTAACTATATATTTCATGGCTTTGGCTTGCTCATATGCATGACGCCAGTGCGGGTGTTGTATAAATAAGAAATGTTCACGCATCCTTTGAGTTGATGTTGCTTCTGCTTCTCCTGGTGCTCCTGCTCCCCTTCCCCCTGCCGCGCCACATCCTGACTGCTGACTCCTGTCGCCTTTGTCGTTTTTATTGCCCGGCTGTCAATATCCGTGTCCGTATCCGTTGGCACATTCGCTTGGTGCTCCGACGGCCTCAGTCCGTTTCGCAGGACACATTTTGCCCACTGACCTTTGACTCCCACGTGGCCCATCAGCCAGCTCCAGTTCCCGCTGCCTTTTGCAACCTTAAGGATATGTGTGGCCATAAACAAGAGGATATGAAATGAGTGCCCCGAGTGGCCTCCAGTACAGGGGTTCCTGTCTCTCTCTCTTTTTCTCTGGGCGCTCTTATTCAAATGCGACCTCTCACCCATGACCGTGCCCCCTGACACCGATATCCTTGCCAGAGCCTGCTCCTGCTCTTCCCTCGTTTGCCCTTGGCTACGCACGATTTAAATTAAATTGCACTTGACGCATTTTCCGGAACAGGCACTACCACCGCCTCCCCCCTTGGTGATTCAATTAGTGAGCCTAGGTCCTAGACCCTGGCACCGCTCCGGCACCGGCACTGGCACCGTCAAAGTGACCATAAATAAATAATAAATGTAATCCCCGGATCGGACCATCAGCCCGTGGCAGGAGCATAAAGGATTGAAGAGGCCGAGGTTCGTTGAACTAGCAAAGATCACGGAGGGAGGAGGGGGACAGGAAGGATGAATGGATATATTGATGGATGGCAGCAGGATGTGCGGCCTGGAAGGAGCAATGGCTAACTGGGTATGAAGAAGAATGGCTGGCAGGACAATAGGCTGACGGACAGGCTGAGGAATAACAAAAGAACAAAGCATGGCTTCAAGAAAACAAAAATAAATGTTGACAATAAGCACAGTCTAAACATAACTTTAATATATTAAAAAAAAAATTATTTACTATAATTTATAAACAATTTTAAAACATAATTCACCGAATTCCTTTGCCAACCTTCACATGGCCAATTTGGCTTTCGAACGACTCAATCAAAGGCTAAGATCCTACAAAACCGATAGTACCTCTCCTGGAAGGGACTCTTTTTTACGGTTTGCAGGAACAGCAGCTCCTGAGAGTAGTGCACACACACACACACACACACACACACATAGAAATCTAATTTAAAATCTGCACACACAGCGGCAGAGGGCAGGACCTGCAGCAGGGGAGACTAGGGACCGGGTCAAAGGCCAGCGACAACAGACAACAGATGCTGGCGGTGGGCAGGTGTGTCCGTGTGTGTATCTGTGTGTGTGTCTTTGCCTGGGTGTGCAGCACCTTTGGCCAAAGCAAAAGGTAACCAAAGCAAACAGGCAAACGGACGGAACAACAAAATCAAACCCGGTTGTTGCGATTTAATCTTATAAAAGTTGCTGCTGCTGTTCAGTCAGTGCTGGCACTATATCCTTACTATGACTAGCTTTTTCGGTTTATTTTTATTTGGTTTTATTACCTAAAAAATAATAAAAGTAATACCACATTATCCTTTTATATATATATTTATAAAAAAGCATTTAAATCTTTGGTCAGCCCTATTTCTTGAGGCTGCCTTTCCCTCGTTTCGGTATCCATATCCCTGTTTCTTTTTTTTCGAAGGAAACGGAAGTTCCTCCTGACCAAATCCTGGACTGTGAAGTTACCAATGTTAAACACCTTTCCACACATTCGAGATTTCTGTACTGGAACAGAATGCAGCAGCTGCACCTGCTCCTCCTCCTTCGCTTTGGAGGCCATTAGGAATTGCAGGAGATTCGAGGGATTTTAGGAATTTGAGAGTGAAATGCAGAGGCCGTGGGGCACGCACCATGGAGTGCTTGTGGCAGGCACAACTTCAGTCAGCCAGGAAAAAAAATTGAAAAGAAAATAAAGCTATAAATAAAATATATTAAATTTTACAAGAAGAAGATTAACAACCATTTAAATATATTTAAAATATTATCAACTTAGAAACTAAAAAACAATTAAGATAAATTTGTAAAATTTCAAAATGAACTCTTTAGTTAAAAAGAGAGTAAAGTCTATAGAAATATAACATTTATTTTTAAGGCAGGGTTTTATTTTTGAAGCCTTCCAGAAAGTCCCTGTGATTTCTCTCAGTGCCTAAATAGGCATTTTCTGGACCAACAACTTGCCGCACATTCCTTTTCCCCTTTCGAGTGCTCTGGCTGAACATTAAAATGCTTGGATGGTTGCTCCTCCAGGCCCCGCAGGAACAACGTCGACAGGATGTAGGAATTCGGCAGGAATCTCGGCTGCGAATACATTCACATTTATGGCATAGAATATGGTAGAATGTTGGCTGGTTAACAGGTAATTTGCCCGAAATTCAAATGAATATTTTTTGGTTTCTGGTGGCAAAGCTCTTGCTGAAAAAAAAGGACTGTCTGCAAAGAAATCTTGGCCTGTGAGCTGTGGCACAACTAGAACTTCCACAGCAGAGCAGAGGCTGCCTTCATCCATATTCAGGCTGCATTTCATATGCCAAACAATTTGACAGAGCTTAATTGGTTGCCCAGACCGGAATTTGCTCGGCCCAAGCATCAGTGTTGGCTAGAATTCAAAATTATGAATACGAAGTATTTGTTAAATATAAAATTCAATATTATTGGCAAATTCAAATTATTTAAGGAGGGTTTCAAGCTCAGTTACAGCTGTAAAATAATAGTTTTCTATTAAATAGTTTACGCTTAAATTTCCATCCTTGAAAAAATTACATATTTTCCGCACTGTGTCGACCCACACTGCGTATACGTAATTTATACTTGCACATTACGTATACGTAATGCTTCTGTGGGCTAATGTCTCTGTGTGGTAATGTACATGCATCTACAGCTACACTTGTATTTGTCTTCACAACTCGCCTACTGCCTAATCCAAGGTGTCCGTCCATATCCCGCCTCCTGCCCCCCTCCCCAACATTGGCCACTTGAGCAACGCAAATGAGGCCGGTGCTACATGGTCCGATATCCTGACACAGCCACATGTCGCACAAATCAATTAGCATTAATTAGAATCCAATTACATTTTAATCAACATTTGGGCAGTGATTCAGTGGGGAATCGAAGCGAGAGATAGGGGGAAGGGATACTGCCAGCTAGCACTCAAAATCCAGCTGTGATTCTAAGGGGATGGGGGGGCCACCAACTGGCAACTGGCAACTGGCGGCAACTTGCAACTTGCAATTCATGCAGCCAACTTTGGCAACTTAATTGCGGGGGCGATGCCACCGCCGCAGGACAAGCCAAAAAAGAACTTTCATGGACAGTTGGCACACTCAAAAAATTGGTCAAGAATAAGACATTTTTTGAAGTTCAAGAATTAATTTTAAATATTTTGGAGAGAGAAAAAATTGATTTTCTAGCAGATGGTTACTTATTTTAGTACTTGAATTATTTTATAATTTAGAATTAGTTTCAAAATAATGCATAATAAATGCATAAACATAAACCATAATGTTAAATATATAAACAAAAAATTTCCAGACATATAAACTGTTTAAAAACATAAAAAGAAAAACAAGGGAAGATAATTTTTCTATTTTTCTTCACCTGCATTTTGTTCCCCATCCATCCAGAAAACTGTCTGGGCTGGCCAGGCAGGCAGCTTTTCCTCGGCAATTTTGGGACTGGGAAAACTTTTGCAACAAATGCAAATGCAGCTGGAACAATTTTCTTCTGGCGTTCGCCGTTCGTTTTTCGGAATATTTTTGGGTTTCTGGTTTGGCTTTTTCTATTTCTTTTTTTAAGTTTTCTACAGTTTCCCGGACAGCTGATGCTGCGGCGGCGGCCACCATTTGGCTTTTCAATTAAGCGGCTCAAAGGCACCACCTGGCCAGGCATCGAATGCTGCAGGCCTGCCAAAATGGGAAACTAATCAAAAGTTGGCAATCAATTTTGATTTCTGTTTTGTTAACAGCAATTGGAAAAGTTTGATGCTCTCTCCAAACAAAAAAAAAGGGAAAAAGAAAAGAAAAATATATACATACATTTATGCATTATACATAAAAAAAAGAAAATCCACAGGAATCCCTTTTCTGGGCTTTCCCTTTTTTTTTTAGGGGGAATTTCCCTTTTCTCCCTGCGGTTGTAACTTTGCCAGCGGCAGGATAATTGCGGGGGCTTGACTGCCTGCCGCTGACAAAGGGTGCAAAGAGGGTCCTTGGCTGATTGGGAGATTAAAATTTAATAAGATTATAAAGTCATTTGGAGTTTGTCTCTGTGCCCTGACTTGGGGGAAATGTGTCTGCGTGTTGTGTGTGTGTGTGTGTGGTGTTCGTAAATAACGACATTGTAATTATATTTCACACCCCCGCCATGCAGCTAATGTAGTCCCTGGCAATAATACCTGACGAGGAAGATAGACAACGAGTAGCTAGAAGGCAACATGACTTCAGAAAACCGCACTCTGTATGCCCTTTCAATTAATTTCAATTGTATCTCTCTTGAAAGAACAAAAAATCATCTAGATTTCTATAAAACAGCTCCTTCCGCTTGAAGTACTTCTTTGTTTTCCCCAAAAAAATGGAAAATGATTCCGTTTTCATTCAAAATGCGGCTTGCGGATTGCCTAACCCGCTGCCGTATTTTGCTATTCCCTTCCCAAATCGCCTGCTGTCGCTTTTTCATGCTGATGACTTTGAGTTGGCAGGCAACACACCCACACACACACATACACAGTGGCCGCCGCCATGATGGGTCCTTTGATGTTGCCGTTCATTTCCCGTTTCCGGCGAAAACGTGCCCGCTATACCCAGGCGTTTGGCCAATGACCGCTGCATCCTTTAAGCCAATGCACCGTGCGCTATGCACCCCCATGCCATTAGCACACACACACATCCCTATAGCCAGCCATATCGCGCCATATCCCATATCCTGGTGTAGCACCAGAGGACAAAACAGGCTTTTGAACCATTGTCCTGACCCTGTGTGTTCCCTGCTGAATTCACTTGACGCGTTTATGCGGCCGTTGAGCGTCAAAGCGCGAACAGGATGAAAGGACACTTCACAACCGGAGGTGAAGCTCTTGCCAGTAAGTGGCGAAAAAATAAGAGAAGAAAAGCGCAAGTCTGAAAACACAACAAAAACAAATTGTCTCAACAAATTAAAAGAGTTAACAAAGGGAGGTCCTTAAAAATCTTAATTTTAATTTTATTTTTCATTTATAATATTTTCTAAATGTATCCGGGGTCTGATACTATATAGTTTATAAAATAAACTATAAAAAACAAGCCATGAAAAATGTTATAGTGTCCATATTTTAAAGAGTTAACAACCTAATGTCATATTTTCTATAATTAAAATATTATTTTTAGAATAAAAACACAGAAATCACAAAGGGAATGGTATAAATAAGATATAAATATAATTTCCGATAACTTTTAATGGCTCCAGAACCTCACGGTTCTTAGGGGCTTATAACTCCAACCTTTTTATGCATTTCCCTTCCCGCTTTTCCACAATTTAAATTGAGCTTTCGCCAAATGGGAAAAATATATAAAAAAAATATTAACAGGGAGTTAGTCAATGGTCCGGAAACGGGATTTATATAGGAGGAAGCCTTGGGGCAGGACAGGACCTGGAGGGGGGAGCCGTAGAAGATGAAGCTGCTGCCGCGAGGAGCTGGAGACTGCTGCAGCCACATAATTCAATTAGTTATGGCCGTGCTTATTTTGCTCGGCTTCCTTTGCTCCATAACCCGTGGCATGTGGCATGTGCGGCATGTGGCATGTGCAACATGTGTGGGTACACCAGTCTGTTGCAGCAATTAAACGGGAATTTCATTTCGAAAACAGCGCCAGCCAGTTGCCGCAGCAACAGGAGCAGCAGCACCAGCTGAACATAAACGGCAAAAAGGCAACTGGCAAGGACATCAAGGATACCCATCACTTTACAAAATAAAATAATAAAAGGAAGGCTTAACAGATATTCAAATTGAAAGTCAGCTAAGATTGAAACAAGTTCAATAATTAAATATTATGTATTTCTTTATTGACCACCTAAAACTAGCTGCAATTAAATTTTAAAAATATTTTTTTCTACTCAAAATATGTAAAACCCTTCTTAAGGTTTTCCCTTCTCATAGTTTTCCCCCAGCCTTAGCCTCCCTGCCTACTCGCTGAGAGGGCACTCCTTTTTTCGGGGAAAACACGAGGCAGCTTAAATATGTACACTCGGTAAATGCATAACGGGAAAGAACAATAAGCAAATCGTTAAGATTCGCAAACTTTTCACAGTACAAATGCCGGCAGTGCCCCGGCACCCCCACTCGCAAATACTTCCGAGTTGCAGGTGGGGGAGGAGGGCGGGAAATCGGTGTTTTTCGTTATTTTCCACGGCATTGCGGAGCTGGAAAAATTACACTACCTTTGAATTTTGAAGAAAACTTCTGTTGGGAATTTTCAAATGAAATTTTATTTATAAATTGCTTAAAATGATGAAGGGCTTGCATGTAATAATAATACTTATTTAATATAATAATAATAATTATTATTATTTATATTCACTTCGATTCCTTGCATTCGCAGGACTTTTGCCCTGCTCCTTGCCCTGTTTTTCCCCGGGCTTTTCTCTTCGCTTTCCCCACCTACTTTCTTGGCATTTTCTTCTTGTCTAGAAAAGTTTTCCTTGCCTTTGGTTGTTTATTTATTTTATTTTTATTTTTTTTTTGTTTGCTTGTTTTTGAGGTGTGGGTGTGGACTGCACGTCGTTTGCATTTGTGCCGGGACCCACAAGGACCCACAGCTCCTCCTCCCATGTGTGGGTTCGGGCTTATGACTTAATAAATACTCCCCAGTGTGCGCAATGTGGCTGGCAATTTAATAACAAAGGCAAACCGGCATTGGAATAAAAACACAAAAGCATGCCCAGGACTTGGCATATGGAATGCCTTTGATTTACTCCGCGTAGAGAGAGTGCAGCAAGTATTTGCAATGGGAGCGAATGCACACTCCAAATATATATATATAGTATTTAAGGTATTTAAGATACATATATATTTTCAACTCTAGCCAAGGCTTTCAAATTCAATTGTCAAAGGACCTCGGCCTCCTTGGAGCGAGTCTCGAGCGAGTAATCCGTTTATCCGGCAACCAATGGATTGCCCCCGAGCCAGGCTAAGCCCAGTCAGGCCAAAGCCAAGCCACTTGTTTTTCTTGGGCTCCCTCTGACAGCCCAAATCCTGGGGATATACGCCGCCATTGACACCGCTATGGCGTATCATTTAATGCGGGAGAAGGGATTTTTGGGGCACAAACAGAACTGGATTTTATTTGTCAAATAATTTAGGCCACTGTCAGGTTGACTAATTAAATTTAATAACATTAATTGTTCCCGTGATAAATTAATGAACAAAATGAATTGAAAAATATATTTCTGATTCTGATTTAAAAAAAAAAAACTTGTCTTATGTCTCCTGTTTAAAAGAAATCAATTTATAAGACAATTTTCCAAATAAAATTATTTAAAATTTAAGAAAATAATCATTTTAAATTTGCCAAGCGAAAAAAACAACATTTATTAATTAAAACTAAGTCAACAAAAAAGATGTCAGTCAAAATTTAGTGATGATAGACGGGGGCACCGGCATAGGCCACCGGGGCAACGGCCTTGACAATGGCCTTGGCCACCAGGGGCTTCCTGTTGACCACGGCATTGAAGCCGTTAACCGGATCCGAGGTATACTGAACAGTCCGCTTGAAGCCATCGGCATCGATCAGGGAATACTCGCCGCGAACCACATCACCGTCACGCTCCTCAATCTGGCTCTTGGAGTCACCCGACAGCGAGTCCTGGACATCGTAGGCGAACTTGTACTGGGGATGGGGATCGTACTCCTCATCGGCCTTGGCCAGGACAGGGTGGGCCAAGGTCTTGACCACAGCAGCTGGCACGGGAGCAGCATAGGTGGCCACAGCTGCGGGAGCGGCATGGTAAACCTGGGCGGCAGGCAGGATGCCAGCGCTGGCGACAGCAACTAGAGCCAGGAGGGCCAAGAACTAAATTGGAAAATATAGGAAATTTTTATTAGAATTTTTGATCTATTTATTTGCTACTTCTTGTATTATTTTTTTAATATTATTTAATTATTATTTTTTTATTCTTCAATATTTCACCTTGAAAGCCATTCTGATTGTTGAATTTTTGAACTCGAGTTGTTGGCAAATCGAAAGCCAAGTGCTGTGTGATAAGAAATGCCTTAGTTGCAAGCCATTTATAGCCAAAAGTAGCTCTGGCCAAGCCCAAATAAAGTGCTGTCCAAGGCCAGCAATCGGACACACTTTGTCGCGAGAAAAAATCATTACAAATAATAATAATAATAATAAAAATGAGAAAATGTCGCATGTAATTTGACATTCAATTCGAGTTGCCAAAAATATTAGAGAGCTCTCTAAGCCAAAAAAAAAACCGGTTTTTCTGGCCACAATTTTTGGTGGTAATCACCAAACGCATGTAGCTGCGACCTGGCCAAATTAATGGCCATTGTTCTCTAGCTGTGACATAAATCCAAAGAGTTGAAGCTTCAGAAAAATATAATGTAGCTGTCAGGCGTTATTTTGGGGAATTGCACTTATTTCTGGGCCTGCCATCTTTTGGTAGCAACATCTTTGGAGGCTTGGGAGTGATGAGTCACTATATATGTATTTATGCCCCTCAATGTTTGGTTATATTTTATAATATGAGTGACTGTAGGGAGAAGGGAGAGCAGAAGGAGGAGCGTAGCAGCCATCTCATGAATATTTCAGAAGCAACAAATAGAAACGAGCAAACATAACTAGGCTACATTTCCCAGGATGCAAGGAGGACTTTAACGTATTTTTTTTTAGACGGAAAGAGAGGCTTATAGAGCTTACTTTATGTACCCTTTCGCATTTATTACAACTTGGATATCAGATATAATTTTTGTATAATTACATTGTCAGATTTTTATAAAATAAAACCTTAAACATAATTCATAATTCATGAGCCAAAACAACAACGTTTTAATATTGCTTCTATTAATTTCATGATCGTTACTTTAACTATAAACTATAATAATTTGCTTAGCTATCAATTGATTTATTTTAAAAATTAAATAAACTCTCAGCTTGACCTCAAATTCTGAAATCTTGACTTGCAAAATTCAGCCTTCCTTCGAGCCTCAGTGACCCAGTTCTAGGAATTTAGACCCAAACACATGACAGCTGTTGAACCTCTCCTTTCGTATTTAATTGCAATTCCAAGGAGATGGGAAGAGCGCCCCTGTTTCTTCCAGTGCAGGCATAGGCTCTCCCTTTGCTAATGGTGTAAATGGTGCGGAGCCGCCTCGACTAAATATCCTTTCTATCAAATTCAATTAAAGTTGACATGGGTTCACAGCTGCTGCTGGCTGGGATGGATTGGCCCGGGGGCGGAGCTCGCTCCCGGAACCTGTCAGGTGGCCCGTGTATATTCCTGGCTGTATCCAATTTTTGAATCAATTTCCAACGACAAACACACGCTGGCCCCCGAAATCAAAGGAAATACTTACAGGCCGGCAGATGGATTAAGGGGTGCTGTGTGCTGTGCTGGGGAAAAAAAGGGAGCAATCGGCTCCATAAAGTGGCCAACGCCCAGGCGTAATAAGACAAACGGAAGACGAGGGCAAGTCGTTGTCCGAGGAAATTTGGCGAGGCGGCGGGTGAAAAGGTTCGTCGTGCCACAAGGCTTTTCCACTTTTTTTTTAACAAAATCACGGGTATCGGCGACTTGGTGAGGGGCTTGTAAGGGAAATTATAAATTATTATTAATGTTTTCTTTTAATATTTCACTGCAATGTATTCGTAATTGAATTTTATTTAATTTAAGAAGCTGCCAAATGAAATGAAGACTTTTACATTTTACAAAATCCCCCAATATTAGCCACTCTTTAAATACTTCCCTAAAATATATATTTTATCTAAATTATTGTGCCAAAAACTTTACTATTTTTTTGTTTTATGGAAAATTTCCAAAATTGTTATGTTGGAGTTGCATGAAAGTTGCAAGGGCATTGAAATTTTCGTCCTGCCCGAAAGTTGGCCCCCATTTTTCGGAATCTTTTTGTTGTTCTTCTTGTGCTCTTTCTTTTTTTTTTTTTTTTTTGTATTTTTGGGCAATTGCGGCGCTGTGTTGCTTAAATTAAAACACGGACACACTCACACACACGGCGGGGAACCCCCGAAAAAAAGAAAAGGAAGATAAAAAATTGGCTGGCAAATTTGCAACTGCCTCTCAGTGCGGCGGCAGCTCAGCTGAATTTCTGGCTGGCAAGTCCTGGCAATTGTGAGATCGAGCCAGGGACATGCACTCGGGTCACGGCTTCAAGGACCACCCCTTACACCCCTTACACCCCTTAGCCGCCTTCCTCCCCCTTCTGTATTTCCGGCTGGCCTTCTGTTGCTGCTCGCTGAGTGTAAATTTGCTCGTTAAATTTGTTGGCACTCTCGACTAATTTGCACTTGTAACGCAATGGTCTGAAGGGGGGTTAGTGGCGGAGGCCGAGCCCCCTATCCGCCCCTCAAGAGGGTCGTTTCTGGTTAGATGAAGGGGTTGCCGCCACTGCTGCTTTGCATCATGGCTAATTGAAAAGACGACGGCCGGAGGAGGCCAGCAGCATCCTCCTTTTTGGCCCACTTGAAGTTCACAGAGCTAAATAGCCTCGAGCAGATCGGAAATGTGTGCGCAGAAAAAATAAATCAAGTATTTAGCACTTACAAACTGCAATTAACAACATTAAAGTTTTGCCAGGGAGCAGTGTAAAAATAAGGGGTAAAAAAATACTCGAAAACAACTAGGGAACCCGTAGAAAGTTTAGTCAAGATTTTGTGACAAGCTTTCATATTAAATATTATTTTGTGCCAGTGCACCTTACAAGGACACTTTGTATGCAGGAAACATCGCAGGACACGGCGCAGAGGTAGAGAAACAGAAAGAGAAACTAAAATAGAGACTAAAACGCTATGCCCAGACATGCGTATGTAAATGTTAATCAATGCGAATCATTGGGCACAGGACGACAGGTTCATAAATCCAGCGACGGCTGCCGGCAGGTAGTCCTGGTTCCAGATGAAAATATGAATAATTGGCCCGCATTAGCTGGCATTGTTGTGTTTCATCAGCGGGAAATCAGTTGGCAGATTAATCGTGCGGCATTCATGGCCAAAAACCTGAAGGGCGGCCGGGAGAACTGATTGATGGCCGGGGCATATTTGAGTCGATAAATGCGAAACGAATGCAGTTTTGGGGGATTACAGGGCGAGGCGGGCAGGGAGTAGAACCTAAAGCTGAAGGAAGGCCTTGTTGCCCTTGTTGGCCCTCGACTCTGGCTCATTATTATGCAGCTCATGAGTCTCGTTAGTGGCAAAGTTATATGAGCATACATCAGCCATGCCGCACAACTTTGCAACACCCGCAGGAAGTCCTAAACTGGGAGGGGGCACAGCAGATCCTGGCATCCTGGCATCCCAGCTACTGGCTTTCCCTGAGCTACGGAGAGGGAGACCCAGGACTAGCAAAGCGGAAAGTGTTAAGCACAATGAAGTAAATGCTGCCAACTTCTGACATCGCCGGGATCTCCCTCAACTTAAATCCGAAATGTGGCCAAGCCCAGGCGCTGGGGGAGCCTTTCGCAACCTAGCAGCTCCCCATCCTGCCCTGCAGCCCCTTATCCTTGCTGCTCTACGCCAAGCTCTCATCGAATTCGCCGCAAAATGCGTTCGAGGCGAAAAGTGAAGCCACGAGACCATGTTGTAGTACCGTACATCCTTTGGCTTCTCGTTCGCCGCGGGTCCTTATTTTGTTGTCAGCAAATCGGCCATGATTGCCAGACGGGGGGATGCACTGCCAGAAAAGGGGCGGAGGAGAATGTAATACATAGTTGAAGACGAAGTTTTCCCGTCTAGATTCAGGCAGAGATTTTAGCAGCCAGGCTAATGATGGGGCCCAGGAAAAGATGACGCGGCATCACCTCATAATGGTCAAATCAATTATCAATTCCCAGCCAATTCCTCATGAGTTATGGCCCATTAATTATAGCCCGAAAAATAAAGCGCTACACACTTGGCAGTAGGCCCTGATTTATGGCCAAAGTCGATGAATTTTTAGGCTGTCACTTTGTCGAGGAACTGGCGAGTTCTTGTCATCCCCCCGCACCCGCACCCGCACCCGGGGGCCACAGCATCAGTTGGTCAACTGCAGGTTCCATGGCCTCCCTCGAGTGCAGTTGGCAAATTGCAGGGGAAGCATCGCTGGATACGAACTGGGCAGCCGGAAAACATGGTTCCAGGAAAGAGAAATGAAAGTCTCTCGCCGGTGTCCGGTCTCCGCTGTGGCCACTCAATTTCGGTGCTGGCCAGAAGCGTGCACTTTGCGAAACAAAGAGGAGGCGGGAGCAGCTTCACTTTTTAGATAAGAATAACCAACATTACAGCAGGCTTTGAGTTTAAAATTAATTCTAGGGAAAAATTGATTTTATAATATTTATGTTTAGGTTTTTTTTATTTTACTGTACAAACTTTACCCTAAATTCTTGCCACAGTGCACAGAGGTTGTACAATTAGCAACAAATTGAGAGGGAGATGTACTGTGTTAAAGAGCGCAGATGTGCTGAGACAGGGCGCGGCTCCTGGCAAAAGGATCAGGGACTGGGTGGGTAGCTGGGAATCGGTGCCGGGTTGGAGTGACGCAAGGGAATCAGCTGCATTAGCAAAATTCATGCAACGCTCTCTCTTAATTGAAACGGCGCCAGCTGCAATTATTTTCCATTCTAATGCGAGTTCCTCTGCGGCCAGGCGAGGGCCACCATGGGCTTGAAAGCGGGCAAAGGGATTGGGGGAGCTGGATGTGGGAACTGGGAACTGGGACTGCCATGTTGGGCATACTGTATTTTATACTGGTATCTCTGCATATTCAATTGAATTCCGATTGAAACCGAAATCGAATGGTTAGCTTTGGCTGCGGATATATAGCGAGAACTGGGATCCAGGGGTAACGGGTCACAGGATACGACAATTTGGCCTAATAGCCGGTCAGTGCCATGTCTAGTTACAGTGTCAGCACTGAAAGAAATTATTTACAAAATGAGATCTGGGTTTAGCCAAGTTTTTCTCGGAGTGTAAATAATAAATAAACGTTTTAATTTGAAATTACAATAAAAAACCTTCAAACACAATTTGTATTTCCATCGAAATTCAAACTATTTGTGATTTAATAACACTTTAAAATTAACCTGAGGGCTTTAACATTTTATATTACTTTGTTATATATTTCATTTTCGGCCAAGTCAATAGAAAATGTAATAATTTTGTATTTTTATTGTGTAAACTTGGCCACCCACCCACACACACACATGCCACAGCCATTTTCGCGTTTAATTAGCTGCAACTGCAGTTGCAACTGCAACACTGCAACGTGGCAATGTGAACACGCCCCTGCCTCTGCCCCTGCTCCCAATGGGAATTCGGCTCGGAGTTCTGTGCTCTGTTTTCTGTTTCCTGTTTTATTCGATTCTGGCCATATGCCAAACTCGTGTCGGTGCAATTTGTGCAGCCATGTCGCAGTCCATCAACACCTTTTTATTTGCCACTGCAGGACGCAGGGACCCTTAACCCACCCACCACGATTAACCCCCCGTTGCGGCAGCATAAATTGCAATTGACAGCTGAATCCGGGTATTCCCCCCGAAATTACCTCCTCCTTCGCTCTGTCAATCCAAAAAAGGGAGCCACTAAATAAAGTCCATCACGCGGATTGTGGCGATGGTTATGGATATGGATATATCCAACGTATCAGAGGTATTTTTTAGATATCATGGAAAATTGTGTAAATGGTTTATAATTAAAGGGAATCGCTAAGTAAAAGATGAAGGGAAATTAATGGCTTGAAAAGTTCATAAGGTTTTTCAATGAGTTTAAAGGGAAATAAATAAATAAATAAACTTACTATATATATAATTATATATGCTAATTATATGATATATATTTTATTAAATGGTTAAATCATTAAATATATACAAAATAAGCTTTAAAATAATAATAACAATTAAAAGAAAGAAGCAATTTTAACTGGAACATAAATCAAGTCCCAAATCAAGTTATCCTTTTGAAAACCCAAAAAAGTATGCTATAATTTTTGCCAAATGAGCTTTAGTTCGGCAAAAGTGTTTCTGGTTAGAAGTTAAATTATTATATATTCAAAAATATAAAAAATATAAATATTTGTATAAGCTTCTTTTATAAAATGAAACTTTAACAAATTTTTAAAAATTATGGCAGGGGTTTATGGATACTTTAGGTACAATAAATTGAAGAAAAATCTCTAGAACTTTTTTTTCTGAGTTAAAAGGTAGTTAAGTTAAGTTTTAATAATAAATACAAGCTCTCGATGGATTTCCATGAAGTTACATTTCAGAAATATATGTCAAATATATCTTAAAAATTCGCATTCAATGTATTATTAGCGTGCCCTTTCCGAAACGTGTTTAGACAATTTCATTTCGCGTTTTTCCCACTCCTCAATTTACCAGGGACCCTTCCTTAGCCTCTGCTACATTTCCCCACCCCCTGCCACCGCTGCACCACCACCACCCACCACCACCCACCACGTAGGTCACGTCGTTGTGGGTGGCGATCTGATGCCAGTTTGTTTGCTGTTTGCGCATTTCAAATTGAATTTTCATCACTGTCCCTGTGCATAGGTGAGCGAGTAGCGAACAGAGGGAAATGCTGGGGAAAACTGCTACGCGGGGACACGACGACACTGGGAAAGTGCGAGAGTGGGCGTGGCTGCAGGCTGCCAGTGCAGCAGCAGCAGCAGCAGCATGATATGGCAATTATAAAGAATGCAAAGCGCTTCCATTTTTGTATTTTTTCCCCCACTGATTGCCTGCAATGACACATGAGTTCGGGATTATTGTGCGGCAGCTCCCGAAAAAAGGAAATAAAAATGAAAAATGTGTCAAAGTTGCAGAATCCACGTGGGAAATGACTTGTCTGAGTTGTTTTTTTGCCCAAAAATTATATCACCTGGAATACACAGTTTATCTCTGAACAGAAAAGAAAGTGCAGTAAACTTTGTTTCAAGTTTTAAACAAAATTCTAGTCAGGTTGTAAAAAAAAAATATTTAAAGTAAAAGCATAAAATATTTATAAAATTATAAAGAAAATAGGATTTAGGGTAATCACTTTCTTAATTTATATTTAATTTGTTTATGTTCCATTTTATTTCTAAAAAAGACTCCTTAGGAAATCTATTTCCGAGAACAAAATCTATTTCTCTTTAACTTTTGTGTTTAGTGGGTTTTTTTCGAAAGATAGTCCTTTTTTCAGGACAACAAACAGTGCAACTTGCGAAGGAGGCAGCATGTGGCCCACTGACAATGACAGCTGCTTCTTCTGCTGCTGCTCCTGCTGCTGCTCCTGCTGCTTATGGCTGAGTGCGAAGGAAGCGGGAAAAGTGGTTCGAAATATGGTTGAATATATATATCCATATATATGTATGCTATAGGTGGACTGTCTGGCTGCTGCTGCTGCTGCTATGACATTTCACTTGCTGCCTCGCATTTTCACTAAATTGACTTTGCCTGCCATCGTTTAGGGCGCAACGCCTCCTTCTCCCTGGCAGCAGCAACGCCCCAAACATTGCCGACATCGCCTTCGAGTTGCTGCAATTTTTTGCGCTCCGTTGGGCCCCGATGAGAGGGGCAGAGGGAGCTTGCGGAGGATCCATTTCGATGCCACTTGCAATCTATAAATATCTAAAATCCCATAAAACTCAGCTCACAGAGCAATGTCATCATTGGTATATATTTTGTGGCCATCGAGCAGGTGAGGGGAGCGACTGCCTTCTGCGCCTATCCAAAAACCAAATCGAAAACGGAACCCGAATCCGAATCCGAAGCGGAGTCCTCAATTGCAGCGGCATCCAGGCGACTGGAGGCTGCAATTGGGATTGGGACAATATTTGAGGATGATTGCATGCTTGTGCAGCGGCTTTCATGTACGTGAACGGCAAATTTATTTGCACAACTGCGATTGATGCTGGCATTGCCCCCCCCTGCCTGCTACGAGAGTGAGCCCAGGCCCCTGGCTCACTAAGCCGTTTTACACTGCCAGAAATTGTATAGAAGTAATGTGAGGGCATAAGCTGCCTTTCTTGTTTAATATCAAATTAGTTAATTAATTTAAAAAGTACATTTTGATATTTCAATTGATGTTTAAACGTTGCAATTTTTCAGTTTTCGATTTCGATTTAAACTGATTAAGAAATAAATATGCTGCAAAATAGCTTGTGCTTTCGCTTGTTTATTAAAATATTTGAAGCCAATTTCCAATTAACCCCGAAACTTCTCTCAGTGCATGGCCCAAACCTGACACATTTGGAAAATCCCTGGCTCCGTCACTTTGAGTTTGGCATTTGGCAAATGCTCGGCGCTCGCTCTCTCGCCTCGTCGTCGCCTGATCTGCACCATAAAAGTCTGTTGCATAAACCAATTTCGCATTGGCCCCGCCCAGCCAAATGCAGATGCAGCCGAACCTCTCCTCCTCCCCTGCCCGCCGGGCTGAGGGAAAGTCAGGGAAGCGTAGGAAAATTCTGTCAACGCAACTTCTTCTCCTTCGCCCGTCGCTTTTTTGGTGGCTGATAACGTAAACCGCTTTGATTTTTATTTAACTGCACATTTCGCTCGGGGGTCGCCCGTTTCGATTGACATTTAATGGCAAAACTTGTGGCGGGGATTTTCGATTGCAATTTCTGCGGTTTTCCAATTTTCCCCAATTTCACAATTTTCCATTTGCCTTCACTTATTGCATTTATTTATTTCCCGACGATGCTACCTGCCCCTCCCTCACTGGCTTTGCTTTTTAGCCTTTCTGGTGGGGCGAATGAAATTGATAATTTATAAAATTGCTGGCAAATGGCAAAGAAAGGGGGAAAAAAAGGCAAGAACATTTTTTTGGAAAAAGAAATAAAAGGTGGCCCAAATGTGTGTGTGTGTGTGTGTGTTGAAATTCGCACATTTTGCCGTGTTGTTGCCTCATGAAATATTTCTCAAGTTTCGGCCGTTACCTTGATAGAAAGCATCCTGCGGCTGCCCTTGCCTGCCTTGGTGGCCACTTTATGGCGGGGCCATGGCTCTCCCCTGCCCCCTCCCTAGTCATACATTAAATTATGCAAAACACACACACACACACACACACACTAGTCCAAGGACTTGTGCATCGTTTTATTTTGTTTTCTCGCCCTGCCGCGTTTTAAAGGAAATATATATGTCTGTATATAAATACATATATATTTTGCACTTGGCTGTTGCTTTTACTTAGCCAAGTGAAGCGTCGTGCAGCCAACGTATATCCACAGCAGGGGCCAAAATTCTAGGTAAAAGGCTTCTAAATTTATGAATTTACAATTTGTATTGCCTGCTTTTAAGGATTTCTAATGAAAATAAATACTTTTTCGGGAAATTAATAGTTTTTAATGAAATTAAAATATTTTACAGGTAAAAATTAATATTTAATTATTAAATTTGTGACAATTTCCTTTGAAAAATATTGAATGTGAATGGAAAGAAGTGTTCTTTCAACAAAATTATGCATATTTGGAGTATTTTCTTATAATTCTTTGGGATCTGTTACTTTTCTGTTGTGATTTTTATCCCAATATCTTAAGTAAAGAAATTATAAATTTAAAAATCCTAAAATTTTTCCTGCTTTCCATTATTTTCCTAGGAGTATGTGTGAAATGTGTAAAAACTCCCAAGAACCCCCTTGCCGCCATTCCCACACGTATTTACTTGGCGCTTCGCTGCTTTTATTTTATTGAAATTTATGATTTCTGACGCAAAATTTATGTTGTTTTGCAATCCGGGTTGTTTGTGTGTGTGTGTGTGTGTGTGCGTATGTCTGTGTTTGTGGTGGGCGGGGGCATAAAATAAACCTCAAATTCCATTTCCACTTCCCTTCGTCCCTATAAACCACAGTCGCCATTCTGCGGGAAAATTCCGGGCAAGGAGAGAAGAGTTTGCAGTGAGGAGAACTCCTTTATTTTTGTTTTTCGAAGAGTCCTTCCGCCTTGTCTAGCCAGTGATGGGTTAAAATATATTTCTTTGTACTAAATAATATTTATATGGTATAATTTTAAACTTTAATTAAGATGTATACCTTAAAAAAATAATTGGGCAGCTTGTCAAGCCACTTGATTGATAACAAAGGCATATTTTAGTGATAAATTAACAAAATACGAATAAATAATACAAATAGTAATTGCATTTAATTTAATATAAAAATTATTTGTATTTAAATTAAACGCATTTATGGCTCAGCACTGTTTTTACTGAGGATCTGTGTGGATGGGCCTATAGGTATCCATGTGTGTGTCCCTAAAGGAATGTGTGTGTGGAGAATGGTTGCCTGGTCCTGGCGTGAATTATTTAATTCGTATAAATATTGAAAACTCAATTTTTTATGATGTTTTCTTGTTGGTTTATTGCCCTTTTGTGGCGGCAAGAGCCCCCTTAAAGCACGCCACTGGAAGCTGTATGAGTGTGCGTGTGTTGTGCCACCCACAGAACAATGCGTATTGATATTTCACACTTCCGTAGCCAAAAAAAGAAAAGCAAGAAAGAATAAATAAAAAAAAGAAGTCGCATTGAATTTAAATTCTTTGTGAAAATCCCCATGAATAAACTCACCGAAAGATGGAAATCCACTGGATTTTTTCCTTTTTTTTGGTTATCTTTCATAAATCGAAGCGGTTTTGAGAGGTGACAAGACACAAATGGATATTTTTTACACTTTACACGAAATTACAGAGAACTCACAATAATAAGCGAAGCCAAAAGAATGTTATTTTTAAATCAAACTTAAAATCTAAGCTGCAATCAAGTATCAAACTTCTTGATTTTATCTCTGAGAAGCACGGACTCGTCTCTGTTTCTGTTTTTGTTTGTCGAAGAGCGTAACTAAGGCGACTGGGTTACAGCTCAGACAAGGAGTAATCCTTAGCCAGGACCAGTAAAAGTACCAGCACCAGTTACAATCCCATTTCCATTCCAGGGAAAAGGGCACACACTCGTGCCACACTCGCACACTCGCATCCCCGAATAATCCCCAAAAGATGAAAATTGTGTAAAATTTGTGTGTTGGTTTCACTGATTAAGGATGGCTTACTGGCTGGTTGTCGGGCCCAGCCTCCCTCCCGGAAAAACTTAACAGAAACTGGTCTGAAATTGCCGCCGCTCTGCCCCCTTTCAAGGGAAATCTCTTGAAAGCCAAAAAGATGAATAGACCAGACCAACATCTAATATGTGCGAAATTTATCAGCCTCGATACACACACAGACACAGACACAGGAGGCAAGTGGCAGGAGAAGCTGCAGGGACGAGGGCAAACGGCATGGAAAATCGCAATAATAATTTTGCCTTTCAGCTTCGGTTGGGTTGGGTTGGTTTCTGTGGCATCCAAAAGGAGCTGCTCTTCCTGCTGTTGGGCAGCAAGTGAGCAAGGTACTGGCAATGGTGGTGGCTCTGTGGCAGCTCAAGGATGCAAGGATATAGGGATGCCCAGGCATGTGAGTGGACAGCTGCGGTCTCTTGGCTGCGCAACGCTCCAATTATCCGGAGGGTCAGGAATCTGGCGGGAAATCGAAACTCACGGCTTGCCATGCAGTTGCAGATATATATTTTCGTTATGCTCTTGTTTTGGCTAACAGAAAGGGGTTTTGGTTACAGTAACAGTTGGATTAAATTGTACGATGCTAGAGCGATGACGATGCCTTCACTCCTGGACGGCGCCACATCCGCTTTCGCATCCGCATCGTTGTCCCATCCTTACCGCTCGCTCGTTCATTTTGGTTTTCGGTTTTTGGGTTCTCCGGGTCCTTTTGCATTTTCCGTTGGTGCATTCCGTGTCGTGTTCTTTGATCCGTGTCCGTATCCATCTCCGTTCTGGGTCTCATTTCGCAGTTAAGCCTCCACCTCCTACTTCTCCTTTTCTCGTGTGGCTTAGCAGCCGATGGCCTGCAGGTAGCCCTGAATCTGCTCGTTTAGAGCATTGCTGGAAGAAAGACATTATTAGTTTTTGGGTTTCATCTTTGGTCTGCCATTGATATTGACTTACCCAAGCCCCTTGCCGTTGGCCGTGGATTTTTTGTAGAGCGCAGCCAGGAGCAGAATTTGGCTGGTCATCAGAATTTCCCGCTTGCCATAGCTCAGCCAGGCCTTGGCTCCCACCTGAGGAATCTCTCGCTCCAGGCTGGCAATGTCAGACATTCGACGGGCTCCCGCTTGCTCGCGATCATCGCGCCGCTGAACTTCGCGGTCTTCCCTCCTCAGGTCATGTCGGCGGCTTTCCCGCCTCAAATCTTCCCGCTGATCTTCACGCTCCTCCCTGCGACGATCTGCTTGTTCGACCCGTCGGTGTGATCTTACAGCCTGCCGCCGGAGATTCTCTCGGTCTTCGCCTCGCTCATCGCTGCGCAGATTGCTTCGCTCATCTCGAACCTCCCGCCGGAGATTTTCTGGGTTATCCCTTCGAAGGTTATCGCGCTCTATTTGACGACTGGCATCCCTATCCTCTCGGAGATTATTTCGTTCCACATTCCTGCGAACTTCACGCTCATCCCTTCGCAAAATATCTCGCTGTACTCGTCGAGCATCTTCCCGTTCATCTCTCCTTAGATTTTCTCGTTCTCCTCGCTGAACTTCTCTTCTAGAATCACTGCGTTCAATTCTACGCTCCTCCATTCGATTCATGACCCGATCCATGGACCGTTCTCTGCGTTCGACCTCGACTCGCTCACGTTCTTCCCGACGAATTTCATTTCTTTCCACTTGACGAAAGGCTAAGCGATCTTCTCGTGAGATATCTTCGCGTTTCTCCATCCTCCGGCTCTCCTCATGACGGGCTAAATCTTGGTCTTCCCTGCGACGATTATCACGCTCTTCTCGTCGAGCATTATCGCGTTCTTCCGTTCGGACTTCCTCACGTTCCATTCGTTGAGAAAAGCCTCGATGTGCCCTTGCATCATCCACAGATCGAACTTCAAATCGCTCTCGAGCCTCAAGCTCTATGCGTCGATCCCCACGGCGTTCTTGGTTTTCACGTTCTACCTGCCTTTCGGTTTCCCTTTCCCCTCGCTCTCGGTTTTGTCGTTCTGTACGGGAGTCTCGGCCTACTTGGTGCTCATCACGAGCATCACGTCGCTCTGCCAACTCCTCCCGACCATTACGGCGATTATCCTCCCTCCGTTCCTCCCGGTCAAGACGGCCATTTGTTTTACGGAGTTCATCGCGTTGATCTGATCGTTCCTCGCGATCTTCTCGACGTTCCTCGCGATCTTCTCGACGTTCCTCAAGAGATTCATGGGCTTGACGATGAGCTTCTCGACGTTCAGCTCGTGTTTCATGTTCCTCACGGACTTCCCGTCGTTCTTCTCGCATCTCACGGGCTTCCCGGCGTTCTTCTCGCATCTCACGGGCTTCCCGGCGTTCTTCGTCCCGTGCCTTACGAGCTTCGCGCAGATCTACCCAGTCTTCACGAGCGTCACGAGCGTCGTCCTCCCTTGAAGATGTCGTCAACCGGACCCTCGTTTCCTCGCTCCTCTCGCTTCGACGATCATCGCGGGCGAGCGACTCCAATCGAGGGAGCCTACTCAAGGTCTCCTCGGCGGCCTGTCTGTAGACCATATGCTCGTCGTAGTCATCCAGGCGATGATGGATGTCCCAACGGCGTCCATCGCAACTGGAAATGCGGGCATCGCCATGGTGCCGGGTGCTGGCGAATGCCAATGACAGACAGCCGATGTGGAGCAACAGGAGCAGGACGCTGAGCCGGAGCCTCATTTTCCTCGGTGGTTCAGGTGACGTTGGACTTCAGGTACAGAAAATCGCTTCAAGATTCAGTCCGCTGCTGTCTCACCAGCAGGCTTCGCAACTAGAATGACTTGGCCAAGGGAAAGCCAAGGCTTTTATAGCCCAGATTTCGCTACCGCTTAATGACACTACTTCCTGCTCGCAATTTGCGGCTGATTGATTGAATTTCGCTTATCGCACATGTGCACCACTGCACCACAGCCAAGTTTGAGCCAAGTTCGAGGCAGGCGCAGACTCTGCAGTTCATTCAAGTGTTCATTTCCTAATGCGCGGTCGCCTGATGCTCCCGTTTTCCATGAATGAAACGCTTTGGGCCCGTGACGTCACACAAGCCATAAATAAAATAAAAAGAAATAAAATAGAATAATTTAAAATAAAAGCAAACGAAGTAAAGAATCGATTTGCTCGTTAAGCTGGTTTCCTCTGTGACGTCAGCAACATGTCCTTAGCGAGTGCACAACTGCGATAAGCGCAATTCAATCAAAATCAAATTAGAGTGCAGCGAACAAAGGACCTAACCGAATAAATGAAAATGGATACTCCCACAGAAACGTCTTAGATGGCCATCAGGGTGTAAAATTGGCCATCTGTGGCTTTAGGGCAGAGTGTCCTGCCCTATAAAAGCCGCCTCCAGCAGCCTGCGGAGCTGACAGTTGAGTTTTTTACGCCCGCCGGTTAGCCTCGGAGCCGGCGGTCGGATGGATCCACACCCAAGTTGAAGCAGAAAACCTGGAGAGAAGCTACTAGCTGCAGGAAGGACTCTTTGCTTAAAAATAAACAAAAACTAAGAATATCGCCCATACTAAGTATCATCAGTAAACATTATCTATCTATATATATTTGATATATTGTAATATCCGTAATGTATTAGCCAAAAACGTAAACGTAATCACTGTTAACTTAGCCAGTTAAATGTTGCTGTTGTTTGGGATCGTATTGTCATGGAGCTAAAGGATTTGAGCAGCTTTATTCTCTTACTCGTCTACCGATAATCTCTATATAGTATATACATATGTATGCAACTTACACTCAGTACCCAACGTGGAATAATAATGTAATCCGCGAAATGTTAAATGTTAAATGTTGATTGCTAAATGCTAAATGCACGATACAAGAAGCACATATGATATTTAATGTTCGTTTGTGGGGATGATTGGTGATCGCCCGACATATCGGCAGTTATCCATCCATTTAAATATACAAAAATCGAAGCATAAAACAATAAACTGTATTCGTATATTAATCAAGCATAAAAACAATGTTTTTCTGATTGGTTTTTGGGAAATTTAGTAATTCTTTCCACTATTTCTTTAAAAAAAACCTTCTCTAGGATACTTTTATCTCAAGATAATGATTATAATGCATTTAAAATTTTAATATTTAAAACAGGAGTGTAATTACAAAATTATAACAAACAAAATCGAATAACAAAGAGTTCAGGAAATAAATATTTAAGCCCTAAAATCATAATAACTTAAATAGCCAAACCATCTATGAATTTTCTTGAGATGCCCAATAAAAATGGGCTTCTGGCTCTCCACCAGGCAAGAAACCTCCCGTTTAAGTTAGGGAACTTTCTCGCCTGGCAAGAGGACCATTAGAGGCCCATCCTTTCTCTCCTACAGCACATCACAGTGGGTAATGACCAGAGGACGACACATTTTGCCGTTTTTGGTGCCATATGACTGCATGCCGGCTATGATCTTGGCACCGCTCACCACCCGGCCGAAGCCCACACGCTGGCCATTGGCCACGGACAGCGGCTTGAAGCTGATGCTAAAGTTTATGGCGCCGCCAGGAAATCCATGGACGCAGTACTCCTTGGCGCACGACAGGACACAGTTGTGCCGCTCATGGCTCAGCACGCGCGTATCGAACTCCATGGGATTTCGCAGCAGGGGTGGCGGGTCCGCAGAGCGTTCTTGTTGCCCATTGCAACCCAGAAGATAACCCTCCAGCCAGAGATCCGGGAAGATGCGACGCACAGCAAACTCGTGGGCCCGCTGGCGCCGACAGGTGCGAATGAACTGGAGCACCACCAGCGGGGCTGCTTCCGTGTACAGCTGGACCACCACCTGGCCCAGCGAACGGCCGTCCAAGAGGCCGAAGTACAGCACAATCCGGGGCCGGAGCAGGCGCTGCAGTTCGCCTTTATTCGCGGGCAGCTCCAGATCATAGCCGATGTACTTGGAGAAGACATCGCTCCTTGAAAGAGTGGTGGAGAGCTGCTCCGACAGGTTCAGCAGCAGGTTCATCTTCTCATTGCTTCGCTTGAGGAAGAAGCGAGCATCCCGGGACTGGGACAGCTGCGTAGCTAGAACGCGTGGCGATTGGTGGTGCTGCTGGAGGTGCTTCTGGATGGGATTTAGCTGCGGGCGACAGTGACCGCGGCCACGAACCAATCTCAGGGAACTGCTGGTGGCAAGAGTGCTGTGGCGAAGCATGTCCGCGGCAAAGAATACCTCCTCATATGCTCCCAATTTACTTAGATATATCTTTATATATACAGTATATAGTACAGGATTTGGTGTGTTTCGGAATACTGTAAATTTTTATTTGGGATTTGTTCTCTTGAGTTTTTTCTTAGGTCTTACTTTGCCTGCTTGGGTACAGTTTGTTTTGTTTTGTTTGGTTTTTTTTCGAAAAAGTTCTATCTTCTAATCTATTATTTTGTATTTTATTTGCTTTTCTTCACCAGGCAGAGACCGCAGTTTTTTTTTATTTTTATAGTAAGTGCTCAAAGAAAACACATAAATTTAAATAGAGATATTTCAAATAGAATTTACATTTAAAGAGATTGTTTTCTATTTTATTTTTGGTTTTTCTGCCCTTCATAAAATCAAATATAACTCATATACTTCAACATAGTCGAAATAATATTACTAAATGCAATTCATAATGGAAAAAAGTAAGCCTATGTATAAATGTGCAATTTTCTATTCTTTTTATTTTACAGATATTTAAAGAGATAGAAAATAATGATTTGGTTCATTACTTTCCTTTGAAAATAACTATTAAAATAATATAATTCTTAAACGAATGAATTTGTCAACCGAAAAGGTTAACAAATTCTCAAAGTAACACATTTAATATCTTAATATTTTCAAAAGGTTTTTTTTGATTGAATACCTTTAAATCTCTTCAGTTAATTTATTGAATTTAATAAATAAATTTACGAAATAATATAAACATTTATCTACGGTCTCCGTTTTTGGTTTTTCTTTACCAACTTTTTCAAAGTTTTCTATCTTAAAATCACTCACACAATAATAATAATAATAATTAGTGTACAGGGCAAGGTAAAAAAAAATTTTAGGGATTTTGTTACTCTAAATCAAATATATAATATTCAAGTTGAGATCGCTGCGAATACTTGGGATATATTCTATATACAGTTCAAGAGACTTAGGTCTACGTGCAACTCGCTTTCCTGTCACCAGCTTCATGCATTTGTTTCTGTCTTTTTCGCGGTCATTGCTCCATCTCTTTTTTATTGGCGCTTAAATGCGCTTCCAGTGCCTTTCTTGGCCTTTCTCGGCCTTTCTCGATCTCTCCAAGTTGTGTGTGAACGAACAATTCAACTTCTACATCGAAACATTGATAGTTTTTATAAATACAATACGTTCGGCGCTAAGAACTACAATAACGTTTATTCTTTATCCTGTTGCTTTAAATATCCCCTCCACCAGCTTACATTGCAGCTCCAAGCGCAAGGAAAATAGATCTTAAACCTATATTAATTGTGTTGGGTTTAGTTATTGTTGCCTTTCCTTGAACACATTGAATTTGTTTAATGAAAGAAGTGGCCTGAAGCTGCAATCCAAACGGAGGTACCTTATCTGTTCCATTGTTTAAAATTTCTAAATATCATTTGGATGTTTTTATTCTGCTTAGACGGACTCTAGACGAATTGTTCTTCTTTTTGGCTGGCAATGTGGCTTAAAAATAATCTCTCTTTTATGCTCTCTCTCCTCTATCCCCTACTTGTTGTTGTTCTCCTGCAGCAGATCCTCGAGAGCTCCGTTGAGCCTGCCCTTGCTCAGGGCCTCCACCAGCATGTGCAGTCGCTCCTCCCGCTCCGAGTGCCTGCGCTCCAGCAGGGACACCTTTTTGGAAAAGAAAACAAGAGCAAAGAAGGGGGACCACGTCCCAGATGAGTATGTACGTAGTATATTGGAAAGTTACAGTAGTTGAATTTTTATATTTCGCCCACAAAATCAAACCTCCACTTGACCTTGTTCCTGATTCTTAATTCTTTGATTCTTGAAAACTAGTCTTCGGTTGCAGTTTGGGTTTTGTTGGCTTGTGTACCTTGGCTTTCAGCGCATAGTAATCCACGGGCACCTTGCGTCGCTTTTGGGTGGCAAAGGCCTCCTCACGCTCGTTGAGACGCTGCTGAAGGATGCGCACAGTCTCATTGCAGGTGGCCAGCTCGCGTTCATGGGCGCTCTGCAGGGTCTTTAGCTGTAATTAATTGAAATTTCAGTTTCTATTTCATTTAAATAATTTAATCAAGTGATGAAGACTCACATCCTGCAGCCGCTTGTCATGCAGCGTTTTGTAGTCCGCCTCTAACAGACGGTACTTGTTTTGAGCCTCCTTCAGGGCCTGACTCTCGGTGGCCGCCGGTATGTGATCGCTATGATGATGATGATGATGTCCATGATCATAGCCGCTGGAACGGCGGCCACTGGGTAACGAAACGGCACTAGCCTGGGAGCGAAGATCCAATTTGCTGCCTGTAAGGGAAAATTAATAACAATTTAATAGGCAATTCATTTAGAGGAAAGGTATCTCTTTTGAAGGCGCCCTTTTTCAAGATCCTCCTATGTAAAACAAGAAAGAAATCTTTATTTCAGCGTTATCCAGCGTCCTTTGTTTACAAATATTTACTCAGCCGGTCAGCTGTTTTGCAAGTTAGGACACTGGAAAGCGAAAAACATCTATTATAAGCAGACATTAATTAATTTAATTAATCATTTAAGGCTCCATAGTATTAAGCCACACGCATCCTCTACCTTTTTTTCTCATATTTATAGCAGCGGAAATAAATAATAAACCTTGGAAAATAAGTCTTGTTTTTGTTTTCAGTTTTCAGGTGGATGATGAAGGGAAGGAAACTGACTTCGGCACGCTGAAGTCAACCTAGTGATATAGCAAGCACTTTTCAGTCCCTAAATCATTAAATTTCATTCGGAAAGCTTTCTTATCAGAGTTTTTAGTGCGGCTACAGATCTGTTTTTTAATTAATTCAATTTATTCGTTAATTTTTGAATTTCAAAAACCAGGCGAACAAAAGGCAGCGGCAAGCAACTCGAAATTGTTATAAAAACGTAGCCAAGTTTCGAACCTTATTGGTTATTGGAAGGTTTGAAACTTGGCTACGTTTTATTTAAATTTTGAATTTAATTTAATTTTATTTTTTTGATTACTTGATTAATTTAAGTTTTGTGGTAAAATATTAAAAGTTTTCAAATGTCTTCCTAAATAAGTTTTTTGTTCCCTTAATCCATGATCTAGAATTCATTTATTAAAGGTTTATTTTGTACATAAAATATTGAGGTGTTTATTATAGCCTTGTTTTTTTTTTTAATTTTCCTCAGTTGTTAAAATTAAAAAAAAAAATGTTAACCTTAAATTTGGTTTCCACGTTTTTTAAGAGAAAAAATTCTAACATATTAATGCTTTCAGAATTTAATTTCGTTTACTTTTGGCCAAAATATGATTTTTCAAATTTGCAATTTGCCATTTATAATTTCAAAACCTAGCTAGATCGATTCTCCCACTAATTCTGATTAAAAATATATAGGGTTTATATGGTCGAATGTGACTCCTTCCTGTGTTAAAACGTATTTTAAAAGATGGTTTGAAAGGGTCGTCAGGCCGAAAAAGACACCAAGCGGATAAATTTTGAACTACGGCTTGTTGGCGAGTGGAGCGAGAGAGAGACTATTACCTCTTTGCTGTTATCTCTTCTGTTATGGCCCGCTCTTTCACTTCTCTGGCTTTGTGAGCTGTTAAGTTTAACAGTGGAACCTAAGAGAGAGAGAGATAGAATACGATCTACTCTTGATATTATGCCATTTGGAAAGCTGCTCTGTGTTTGTTTACCTTCTCTTTTGAGAACATTTATATTTGTGGAACTTAAGAGCGAGAGAATCGAAACGATCCACTCTTGTTGTTATTTTGACATTTGAGAAGCTGCCGCTCTTGTTTACCTTTTTTATTCCTTGGATGTAAATTTGTGAATAGATAAAAAGAGAAACCTTACGGAACTCGATTTATATAAGTATCTTCCTCAAGCTTTATGTCACTATATATTACCAATATCTACTAGTATTATTTGATTTTTAAATAACATACGAATGCGAAAGTACACACATACATACATATGTATGCATGGATTGTCTTTGCTGCAGAGGAAATTGAGAGCAGCAGAGGGAAAATCGAATTAGGTTTCGAAATTATAAATGGCAAGTTCCAAATTGAAAAATCATATTTTGGCCAAAAATAAACGAAATTAAATTCTGAAAGCATTAATATGTTAATATGTTAGGTTTCTCTATTAATCTATTCACAAATTTCATATATATTATTTCTAGGGTCGCAAATGTTCCATTCGCTATCTACAAGCCCCCAAAGAAGCCCAAGTTACCTTTATATTTAAGATAAAAAAAATAAATAAATTAAAAAAACCATAACTTAGCCAAAAATGACTTAAATTCAGTTCGGAAACCTTTGATGTGCTAGTTTTTAATAGCTTAACAAATCTGTTGTAAAAAGTTCGCTTTATTTTGTATATTGGTATAAGATTTACGATACTGGAGTAAGATTAACGGTATTGTTATAAGATTTACGATATTGGT